>JARDVY010000015.1:0-476080 GCA_029030555.1 Ornithoptera alexandrae | reverse complement strand
ATATAATATAAGGAGAAGAGAAGCGGTAGGGTAAGTTGAAGACGTTGAGGTCAATAATACTTAAGGTTGGAACTCTTACTCTAACTCCCGATATAATATTAGGAGAAGAGAAGCGGTAGGGTTAGATGAAGACGTTGAGGTCAATAATACTTAAGGTTGGAACTCTTACTCTAACTCCCGATATAATATTAGGAGAAGAGAAGCGGTAGGGTAAGTTGAAGACGTTGAGGTCAATAATACTTAAGGTTGGAACTCTTACTCTAACTCCCGATATAATATTAGGAGAAGAGAAGCGGTAGGGTTAGATGAAGACGTTGAGGTCAATAATACTTAAGGTTGGAACTCTTACTCTAACTCCCGATATAATATTCGGAGAAGAGAAGCGGTAGGGTTAGATGAAAACGTTGAGGTCAATAATACTTAAGGTTGGAACTCTTACTCTAACTCCCGATATAATATAAGGAGAAGAGAAGCGGTAGGGTAAGTTGAAGACGTTGAGATCAATAATACTTAAGGTTGGAACTCTTACTCTAACTCCCGATATAATATTAGGAGAAGAGAAGCGGTAGGGTTAGATGAAGACGTTGAGGTCAATAATACTTAAGGTTGGAACTCTTACTCTAACTCCCGATATAATATTAGGAGAAGAGAAGCGGTAGGGTTAGATGAAGACGTTGAGGTCAATAATACTTAAGGTTGGAACTCTTACTCTAACTCCCGATATAATATTCGGAGAAGAGAAGCGGTAGGGTTAGATGAAGACGTTGAGGTCAATAATACTTAAGGTTGCAACTCTTACTCTAACTCCCGATATAATATTAGGAGAAGAGAAGCGGTAGGGTAAGTTGAAGACGTTGAGGTCAATAATACTTAAGGTTGGAACTCTTACTCTAACTCCCGATATAATATTAGGAGAAGAGAAGCGGTAGGGTTAGATGAAGACGTTGAGGTCAATAATACTTAAGGTTGGAACTCTTACTCTAACTCCCGATATAATATTAGGAGAAGAGAAGCGGTAGGGTTAGATGAAGACGTTGAGGTCAATAATACTTAAGGTTGGAACTCTTACTCTAACTCCCGATATAATATTAGGAGAAGAGAAGCGGTAGGGTTAGATGAAGACGTTGAGGTCAATAATACTTAAGGTTGGAACTCTTACTCTAACTCCCGATATAATATTAGGAGAAGAGAAGCGGTAGGGTTAGATGAAGACGTTGAGGTCAATAATACTTAAGGTTGGAACTCTTACTCTAACTCCCGATATAATATTAGGAGAAGAGAAGCGGTAGGGTTAGATGAAGACGTTGAGGTCAATAATACTTAAGGTTGGAACTCTTACTCTAACTCCCGATATAATATTAGGAGAAGAGAAGCGGTAGGGTTAGATGAAGACGTTGAGGTCAATAATACTTAAGGTTGGAACTCTTACTCTAACTCCCGATATAATATTAGGAGAAGAGAAGCGGTAGGGTTAGATGAAGACGTTGAGGTCAATAATACTTAAGGTTGGAACTCTTACTCTAACTCCCGATATAATATTCGGAGAAGAGAAGCGGTAGGGTTAGATGAAGACGTTGAGGTCAATAATACTTAAGGTTGGAACTCTTACTCTAACTCCCGATATAATATTAGGAGAAGAGAAGCGGTAGGGTAAGTTGAAGACGTTGAGGTCAATAATACTTAAGGTTGGAACTCTTACTTTAACTCCCGATATAATATTAGGAGAAGAGAAGCGGTAGGGTTAGATGAAGACGTTGAGGTCAATAATACTTAAGGTTGGAACTCTTACTCTAACTCCCGATATAATATTAGGAGAAGAGAAGCGGTAGGGTTAGATGAAGACGTTGAGGTCAATAATACTTAAGGTTGGAACTCTTACTCTAACTCCCGATATAATATTAGGAGAAGAGAAGCGGTAGGGTTAGATGAAGACGTTGAGGTCAATAATACTTAAGGTTGGAACTCTTACTCTAACTCCCGATATAATATTAGGAGAAGAGAAGCGGTAGGGTTAGATGAAGACGTTGAGGTCAATAATACTTAAGGTTGGAACTCTTACTCTAACTCCCGATATAATATTAGGAGAAGAGAAGCGGTAGGGTTAGATGAAGACGTTGAGGTCAATAATACTTAAGGTTGGAACTCTTACTCTAACTCCCGATATAATATTAGGAGAAGAGAAGCGGTAGGGTTAGATGAAGACGTTGAGGTCAATAATACTTAAGGTTGGAACTCTTACTCTAACTCCCGATATAATATTCGGAGAAGAGAAGCGGTAGGGTTAGATGAAGACGTTAAGGTCAATAATACTTAAGGTTGGAACTCTTACTCTAACTCCCGATATAATATTAGGAGAAGAGAAGCGGTAGGGTTAGATGAAGACGTTAAGGTCAATAATACTTAAGGTTGGAACTCTTACTCTAACTCCCGATATAATATTAGGAGAAGAGAAGCGGTAGGGTAAGATGAAGACGTTGAGGTCAATAATACTTAAGGTTGGAACTCTTACTCTAACTCCTGATATATTAATAGGAGAGGAGGGATGATAGGGTAAGTTGGAACCCTGAGGTCAGTGATACTTAAAGAGGAAACTGTTCCTCTACTCTTATTACTGCTTCTGCTGATGCAGCAACATTTATTTCTGTATTGCGAGTCAGGGTCTGGAATCCTACCTAATGGAGATGGAGATGGGGGGGGGGAAAAGGTTGAAGTTCTTAAAGCGTATATAATAGTGAAAGGGGAGAAGGCTATGTTAAATATTATTCAAGTATCAAGAATATGCTATAATGTATTTCCGGTTAAATTTACTATCAGAGTTATAACACGAAGACATGATTATAAAGATCACTTGGTTTTTGATGATCTAGTCTCATGATGCTCCATAGATGACCTTCGGAGTTGATAGGAGTTCTTGCATCAAATAATGTTTGTTAGGGTTTTAGTAGGTTAACACAATCACTCTGAGGCTGTCCACTGCTGGACATAGGTCTCTGCCAAGGAGCGCTACTCGGCCAGTCCAGTTGCAGCCAGATTATGGGAGTTGCTGCCACATGAACTTCTCTTCGCTCCTTGCTTTTCGGACCTTCGGACCCAGCCGGATAACGTCCAATGCTGGGCATAAGCCTCCCCTAAAGATGCTCGTGGGACTTGACCACACGTCGCTGACCCAGTGCAGACCCTACACCATCAATCAATTCTTCACCAGGACACGCCGCTGATGAGGCTGTGGTTCAAGCGCGACCACGAGTACCTGCTGCCGAAGGCTTTCATGACATTGGACTTGGTGAGGTGAGGTCTAAATATATCCTAGATTTTATCTGTTGTTAGATCTTCTATCTCTCCTTTGTAAACTGGTGGCAGGGCTCTGCCAATGCAGCGCCTTCCTGTTTGAAGGGCGTTATAGCTGGTGTAAATAGAGCAAGGAGTATAACTTACCATCAAGTAAACCTCCCGGTCATAGTGAATTGGATGAGTGGCTTACAAGCTCATCTTATAATCTGTCCCTTGAACGGTAGTGGTCCTTCGATCCGGATGCGGGATTTAAGATACTGTTCGCTTTTTACTCAGTCCGCTGGCGTATTCGGACCCGAAGTGCTGCGCCATGACGTCGGTGTGGGTGCTGCTCCTGCGCGACGCGCTGCAGCAGTTCGCGTACGCCGCGGAGCTGGCCGGCCTGAGATGGAACGTCACCAACGCTAAGTACGGTCTCAGTGTAAGTACTTTGCCAAGTCTCCTCGTTCACTCAAGCTCTTGGCGTCGTGATGGAACTCCCGTAAGCTTCCACTGAAGGTGTCGTGAAACCTGTCGACAGACACTGCGGTTCTGGTGACCGTCCAGGAACCACCGCAGCTCCTATTTCTGCCTTGGTGCTGCTCCAGCTAATGAAATTACTGCGGTAACGAGACGACATGTATTAAGGTGACGAGGACATTGTAGTGTCTGATGTCATCCTCACCAGCGACCGCATAGTCCACGTAGCGAGCGAGATGTACACCTGATGGTAAGTGATACACATTGTGCTTGTCACTGAAATGTAGACGGTCTCTGGCAACAGACGTACTACCAGTGATTTCTTCGGCGCCCTTCAAACCGGATCACAGTACTGTCTGGTCGGCTGCAACAGGCGCTGCGGTGGTACCTACCTAGACTGTCTACAGCATCAGAGACACTAGCACCAGTAAGTTCTCTCATAACACCCATCATCATCATCAAGCAGTGTTTGTCCCGCAGATCATCATCGAAGGTTACGACGACAAGCAGCACGTGCTGCTGGAGAAGTTGGTGGAGCACATCGTCAACTTCAAAGCGGACCCGAAGAGGTTCGCCATCATGAAGGAGAATCACATCCGCGCCATCAGGAACTTCGAGGCGGAGCAGCCGTACCAGGTTAGGCGACACTCTTACTAACTGAATGAAGACGCTTGCTTTTTGAACAGCTGATGTTATATACTGCACCACGCGTCACCATCACATGTCGAGTCTTGTTACCGCAGTAATTTCACTAGTTACTGGTACTTCAAACTCGAGCACAATAATTTTGGTACGGTATTGTTTGAGGGAGGGGGTGTAAGGGTTCCCGCAGAACAACTCACGGAAACCAAGCCGACCTCATCAGCTCATGGTACAGCCTACTAATCAACAAGCGAGGCTCCGGCTCCCACCAACCCTCATTGGGCCAGCGCGGTGAGAAGTGGTCCAAATCCCCCCCATATAAAACCCCACAAACGACGGCCTTCGTACGGCAGTGGACATCTATCTTACTGTACTTGCGACGGTCTCCGGCGACAGAGACTTGCCGCCTGATGGTGAAGCTCACCAGCCTAAACCAGTCTGCAGTGTGGCTGGCTATCCAAGCAAACATATACATCCTACCACCATCGATAATCTAATACATCCGGAATCGAAGCAGGGACATCCGGCACCGTTAACCGTTGCTTGCACCCAAAGCCTCGCCGCCTTCGTACATGTATTAACACAAGTTTGACATCATCACCAGCACGCGGTGTACCAGCAAGCGCTCTGCCTGGCCGACCACGTCTGGACCCGCTGCCAGCTGCTGGACGCGACCAACGGTACGTACTAATCGCTACGAATACATCCGAACCAATCCGCAGTCCACCGCTGGGCCAACGCACTCCCAAACGATCCACCATCACCATCGGCGGGCAGATCCTCTCTGTTGAGCACAGGTCTCTAATCGATCTTATATTTCCGAATGTTCTGGTGGTAAGTTCCAGTTGCCAGATACCGTCTGGTATCAGCGCGGTGTACACTCCCGCGCAACACCAACTGCGCAGACATTACCTTATATATTGAAGGTCATCTCTTCAGGGTTCTCTTGTATACTTTGAGGAGGAGCTGGACCCTGGGCACCGTCGCTGACTCATGCGCTGTCCCACTCAGGTTCGCTTGTTGAGCGGCAAGGGCCCCCACCTCCAAAGCCCGCGGAACTCCTAGACCCTTTCAGTCTGCTTATACGACAGGCAGGGTCTACCTTCGTCCTACTACTAGCCGGAGACTACAGCGCTGACATCCTCTTAACCGGAGACACGTTATGTACGGGCAGAACTACTCCACCGGAAGTGGCAGTGTCCTCTACACTTCCTACAGATTAAAACTAAAATGTAGCGTATTATACGACTGTGGTATGTTACAGAGATCACCGCGGAGCAGCTGGACGACTTCGCCGCCCGCATGATAAGGAAGGTGCACGTCGAGGGTCTGATGTTCGGGAACCTGACGCGGGAGCGCGCGATGGCAATGGCGGACATGGTCGAGAGCAGGTCCCACATTTTCTATATTCATTCAAGCTAGTTAGTATGATATACACTGCACCATATTGTACTCGTTAACACATACAATGTCTAGTCTAGTTACACCACTAACTGCCAACTACTAGCTACAGCGCCCTTCAAACCGCAACTAAGAAATGTGACGCTACACAACATTCTGCTTGCCGTCTTGAAACATCACATATTAGGTCTTGTTACCCCGGTAATTTCACTAGCCTCAGCGGCCTTCAAACAATTGTTCGGTGGGAGGAACATATGCCGTAACACACTTGACCACACCACATCAATTGATCATTGACTATGTCAGCAGTATCCAGGTTTGTGTAAAGTACCAAGATTGTTTACATTGCCAGGTTACCAAAAGACGCCACTCCGTTGCTGGCGCAGCAGCTCCTCCTGTACCGGGAGATCGAGCTGGACAGGGGTAAGTTGAAAACCATGGTATACCTGGATGTAGATCGCATAGGTATCACTGCAACTAGTCTGCAATGCCCCATTAGGAAACAAAGATGAGCGCTTGGCTGCGAACTCATCTGATGGTAAGATGCAATATACTCTTCTCCTGAAGATTCCCACGTCAGGTCTCGTCTCTTTCTTATATCTCTCCCTCCCACTCTTTTATAAGTCCTCTCCCGTCTATCTAACTCACTCACCTTTCTGTCTCCTATTCTGTTGTCCTTCCGCTCTTACAACTTCTCCTTCAATATCCTCTTCCGTTTTATCTCCCTTTCTTCTGTCTCCTCCTCTGTTCTCTGGTTCTTTTCTCTTCTGTCACTTCTATATTCCTGTCTCTGCCTTCCGTCTGCTCCTTCATCCTTCTTCCTTTCTCTCGCTTTCTCTTCCTTCCTTCTATACCCCTCTCAAGCTTCCTCCTACCTCTGTTCTCCTTCTCATTCCTCCTCCTCGCACCTGCTCCTTCTTTGTTGTCCCACCTGCGAGAGATATAATTTATTGCAAATTCACAACGACATCTTTGTATCAAGCTCTTTACAATAATTCCACCTGCATCCACCTTCTGTGATGGTGACCCTTGACCGCTGAGCTTCAACTGAGCACCGGACTGCTGCAGGCTCGTGGTTCCTCCGCGAGGTGGAGAACTCTATCCACAAGTCGTCGTGCGCGTCGCTGTACTACGCGTGCGGAGTGCGCGCGACGCGTGCGAACGTCACGCTGGAGCTGCTCGCGCGGGCGCTCTCCGAGCCCTTCTTCAACGTGCTTCGGACCAAGGAGCAGCTCGGCTACATCGTGTTCAGCGGCGTGCGGCGCGCCAACGGCGTCCAGGGCCTGCGCGTCATCGTGCAGGGCGACCGGCACCCGGAGTACCTGGAGCAGAGGATAGAGGCCTTCCTGGCGAGCGTCAAGGTTCGCATTATAAATTTATAAATACATATATGTATATATCTCCATTGCTCTCATTACTCTATCTCCATATATTTCATTCTCTTAGGAATATCTGGAGAAGATGACCGAAGAGGAGTTCCTCAAACACCGTTCCGCGCTCGCGGCGCAGCGGCTGGAGAAGCCGAAGAGTATGAGCAGCAAGGCGGCGCAAGTCTGGAGCGAGATCGTCACGCAGGTGAGTGACGGTGACGGTGAATGGTACCACCTAATGTGGTGGTAACAGACTGTTCAGGATATGAATGTATGGAGTAGATACCTTCTGAGGTTCCAGAAATTATATGAACGCCTGGATTACCACACTCTTTAAGTCATTGGTGCTTCTCCCTGTACCAATGGGAGGTGGAGGTGAAAGCGGTAAATTTGCCTGATGGTGACTAGTTACACCACCACACCCTCTCTGCCGAATCTCATACTGTATCTCCTCAGAAGCAGCACAGCAAAGAATTTCATTCCAAAACCTGATGGTCTTTAGTTGAACATTTCCCCAGAGCTGGATCCGATGGAGGTGAACTTTCTGTCTTAAGGATGGTTAGTCTACTCGTTGCTCCTTCTTTAACCTGGTAACCCAGACGAAGAGTGTGAAGCCAGGTCTAACTCCCAGTCCAAGTCTCCAGCAAGACGATCAATAAGTCACCGTCTATCCCCAGGTGTACAACTTCGACCGTCCGCGCGTGGAAGTGGAGCAGCTGAACACCATCACTAAGGAGGAGCTGATACAGTTCTACATGGTGAGTTCCCGTTACTCATTTTCCTCTCCATCCTATGAGGGTTACATACTGTCAGGGTGCCTGTTGACCTTGCTTCTCTTACTATTCTCTTTACCATTCATCTCTAGTCCTAATCATTCTTTGTCCTTGCTCTTTCTCTACTGCATCCGAAACTTCTTTGTGATTGCATTGTTTCTCTATCTCCTTCGAACGTTCTTTCTTTTGAGAAAATTGTATATTGTTAGTCCTACTCATTCCCTCTCCATCACTCCTCTATCTCAACCAAACAATTTTTATTTTATTTATATTGTCTTTCATACCTTCTTCTCTCTCCGATATATTTCCTCCGAATTCCTTTCTCATTTTTGATTTTAAGAAAATCGTAGCGGACTAATCATTCTCATTTCTTTTCTTTATCTCCTCTATCTCCACCGAATTCTTTGTTTGTATAGAAAATCGTTTAAAGCTAAGTTTTCAATTGATAAGAGAGTCACTAGGATTTATACCCTGCAGCGGCACATCCACGGCGGATCGGCGGAGAGGCAAAAGTTGTCAGTGCACGTGGTGTCGACCGCGAGCGGCGGCGCGGGTGCACCCGGCAACGAGGACGATAAGGAGAACGAGAAGGAAACGAAGGAGCACGAGGTGAGACGAGAGACGTTGAACCGCAGTTCGGTGACTGAAGTAAGGCTGTATCTACAGTAAAGAGTGGGCGAAGTAGGGATACACTGCTGGTAGCTCTCTGATGCTGCAGACCGCCGAGGTAGGTACCACCGCAGTGCCTGTTGCAGCCGACATATAGTACTCTGTGAACATTACTGTGATCCGGTTTTAAGGACCAATAGCTAGCGAAATTACTGCGGACACGATATTTAGCATATCTATCAAGGTGACGACCACAGCGCGGTGCAGGCACTGGCATTGGATTCTACGAGTCCCAGCTGTGGGAACAATAAAGCAGTCTGTCATTGTATATATGCATCATATCTTCTTCCAGCCCATCAGGATCACGGACCTGGTGGACTTCAAGACGAGGCGACACCTGTACCCTCACTCGGCGCCCTTCGTCAACGTACCGCGCAAGGGGGCGCTCTGCATGCTCTAGAGGAGTAGGAGGAGGAGGAGGTCGATGGGGAAAGAGGAGGGGCTATTTGCCATAAAAACGACATAGATAATAAATGACATAGTATTGACGGAACGGAATGTATCGCCGCATTCCACCTCGTGTATTATATAGCTGATGCGTTAGTGAAATTATACAGGGTGTCTCAAAAGGATTTTTTTCGTGTGCCGTACGATAAACAGGCCGTCGGTTGAGAGGGTAGTCTTAAAAAAAGAAAATCCTAAATGAGACCTAGGGCTCTGCGATCGAGTTCAAAACAGCTAGGACGATACACCCTGCACCAGTTGGTGCGTGTCGCTGAGATATTTGGTTTGCGATCTCGCTATCACAGTTACTCCACTAGCTACAGTACACACAGTAATGATGCCCACTGCTGCACAGCAGAAACAGGAGCTGCGGTGGTAACTAAATGGTCACCAGCAACAAACCACTACCAGCAGTACATCGAATTAATTCAACCGTTTATTTATATAATATAATGCGACAGACACGTGCTCGTATTAAACTTCTTGCCATTCCTTCTCCTTGTTAAAGTTATACTCCCCCTCCTTGTTATACATATTCTCCCTTTCCTTACTCTAGTTGCCCTCCTCGTCTTTGTTATAGTTATCCTCATTATAATTATCGTCTTTTTTATTATAATTATCAACTTCCCCGTTATAGTTTTCCCACTCATTAGAGTTATCTTCCTCTTCATTACAGTTATCCCCTCGTCATTACGGTTATTCCCTCTTCATTACGGTTATCCTCACTTCATTACGATTATCTCCTCTTCATTACGGTTATCCCCTCTCCATTACGGTTATCCCCTCTTTATTACGGTTATCCCTCTTCATTACAGTTATCCCCTCATCATTATAGTTATCTGCCTTTATTATACTTATCTCCCTTTACATTATATGTATCCCTCTCTTTATTATAGTTTCCCTTTATATTAAAGTTATCCTCCATTATATTTATCCTCCTCCTCTTTTTCTATATCATAAACGACCATATTCAATTTGAAGTTCGGCAGTCACATTGAGAAAATTTATCCGGTCTTCGGCTGTTCTTTTCAACTGATGCTATTCCTCTTTTCTTTCTCCGTTCTCACCTCCTCCTTTCCCCCCCAAACTCCACGCTCACGCCGTGTACTGCGTGCGCTCGCGCCGCGAACTTCGTTTGAGACACCCGCCACCGGGCCGCTGCTGCAGCGCGGACGGCTCTCGCTTACAATATTATTTATGCAAAATAATAATAATAAAATAATCAATATATATGTTAATAACGTAACAATAAACTTCGATATCATGAAACGGTTATATAAATTATATACCTAACGGTCGCCTTTGAAACGGCTGAACCGTTTTGTTTTCATTGCAATCAGTTCAGCCGCTCTGATTTTTAAATAAAAAAAAAATCTCAGCGTCTTGAGATTAATGTAATAAATAAACACTTCACTTATTTTCGAGTGATACGTTCGGATCATTTTATTGAGCGACGAGACGAGCGGGCTGTTCGCCCGATGGTAACTGATACGCCTTCCTATAACAACGCGGCGCTAGTTAAGGTTATATATACTGCGCCACGTTGGGATCGTCGCCTGAGGAATAAGATGATGAGACCCCAGTAATTAAACTAGCTACAGCGCCCTTCAAACCGGAACACAATAAGGTCTGCTTACTACTGTTTACTCGGATGCAATAGCTGCTGCAGTGGTTCCTACTTAGACGGTCTCCGACAACAGAGACCTACCACCAGTGATAACTTCAGCGCCCTTCCAACCGGATCACAGTAATGTTCACACAGTACTGCCTGTCGACTGAAATTAATGGCACGAAGCCAAATTTACTTTTGTCTAAATTTAAATTTGGAATTCCTCAATCGAACATCAGCTAATATTATCTACAATTAGAAATCATCGTCCCAACCAATGGATGTCCACTGCTGGGAATTGTTTAATTTCATATCTAAAGAGCTAATACTATCTACAATTAGAAATCATGGTCCCAACCAATGGATGTCCACTGCTGGGAATTGTTTAATTTCATATCTAAAGAGCTAATACTATCTACAATTAGAAATCATGGTCCCAACCAATGGATGTCCACTGCTGGGAATTGTTTAATTTCATATCTAAAGAGCTAATACTATCTACAATTAGAAATCATAGTCCCAACCAATGGATGTCCACTGCTGGGAATTGTTTAATTTCATATCTAAAGAGCTAATACTATCTACAATTAGAAATCATGGTCCCAACCAATGGATGTCCACTGCTGGGAATTGTTTAATTTCATATCTAAAGAGCTAATACTATCTACAATTAGAAATCATGGTCCCAACCAATGGATGTCCACTGCTGGGAATTGTTTAATTTCATATCTAAAGAGCTAATACTATCTACAATTAGAAATCATGGTCCCAACCAATGGATGTCCACTGCTGGGAATTGTTTAATTTCATATCTAAAGAGCTAATACTATCTACAATTAGAAATCATGGTCCCAACCAATGGATGTCCACTGCTGGGAATTGTTTAATTTCATATCTAAAGAGCTAATACTATCTACAATTAGAAATCATGGTCCCAACCAATGGATGTCCACTGTTGGGAATTGTTTAATTTCATATCTAAAGAGCTAATACTATCTACAATTAGAAATCATGGTCCCAACCAATGGATGTCCACTGCTGGGAATTGTTTAATTTCATATCTAAAGAGCTAATACTATCTACAATTAGAAATCATGGTCCCAACCAATGGATGTCCACTGCTGGGAATTGTTTAATTTCATATCTAAAGAGCTAATACTATCTACAATTAGAAATCATCGTCCCAACCAATGGATGTCCACTGCTGGGAATTGTTTAATTCCATATCTAAAGAGCTAATACTATCTACAATCAGAAATCATCGTCCCAACCAATGGATGTCCACTGCTGGGCATTTTTTAATTTCATATCTAAAGAGCTAATACTATCTACAATTAGAAATCATGGTCCCAACCAATGGATGTCCACTGCTGGGAATTGTTTAATTTCATATCTAAAGAGCTAATACTATCTACAATTAGAAATCATGATCCCAACCAATGGATGTCCACTGCTGGGAATTGTTTAATTCCATATCTAAAGAGCTAATACTATCTACAATTAGAAATCATGATCCCAACCAATGGATGTCCACTGCTGGGGATTTTTTAATTTCATATCTAAAGAGCTAATACTATCTACAATTAGAAATCATGGTCCCAACCAATGGATGTCCACAGCTGGGAATTGTTTAATTTCATATCTAAAGAGCTAATACTATCTACAATTAGAAATCATGGTCCCAACCAATGGATGTCCACTGCTGGGAATTGTTTAATTTCATATCTAAAGAGCTAATACTATCTACAATTAGAAATCATGGTCCCAACCAATGGATGTCCACTGCTGGGAATTGTTTAATTCCATATCTAAAGAGCTAATACTATCTACAATCAGAAATCATCGTCCCAACCAATGGATGTCCACTGCTGGGCATTTTTTAATTTCATATCAAAAGAGCTAATACTATCTACAATTAGAAATCATGGTCCCAACCAATGGATGTCCACTGCTGGGAATTGTTTAATTTCATATCTAAAGAGCTAATACTATCTACAATCAGAAATCATCGTCCCAACCAATGGATGTCCACTGCTGGGAATTGTTTAATTCCATATTTAAAGAGCTAATACTATCTACAATTAGAAATCATGGTCCCAACCAATGGATGTCCACTGCTGGGAATTGTTTAATTTCATATCTAAAGAGCTAATACTATCTACAATTAGAAATCATGGTCCCAACCAATGGATGTCCACTGCTGGGAATTGTTTAATTTCATATCTAAAGAGCTAATACTATCTACAATTAGAAATCATGGTCCCAACCAATGGATGTCCACTGCTGGGAATTGTTTAATTCCATATTTAAAGAGCTAATACTATCTACAATCAGAAATCATCGTCCCAACCAATGGATGTCCACTGCTGGGCATTTTTTAATTTCATATCTAAAGAGCTAATACTATCTACAATTAGAAATCATGGTCCCAACCAATGGATGTCCACTGCTGGGAATTGTTTAATTTCATATCTAAAGAGCTAATACTATCTACAATCAGAAATCATCGTCCCAACCAATGGATGTCCACTGCTGGGAATTGTTTAATTCCATATTTAAAGAGCTAATACTATCTACAATCAGAAATCATCGTCCCAACCAATGGATGTCCACTGCTGGGCATTTTTTAATTTCATATCTAAAGAGCTAATACTATCTACAATTAGAAATCATGGTCCCAACCAATGGATGTCCACTGCTGGGAATTGTTTAATTTCATATCTAAAGAGCTAATACTATCTACAATTAGAAATCATGGTCCCAACCAATGGATGTCCACTGCTGGGAATTGTTTAATTCCATATTTAAAGAGCTAATACTATCTACAATCAGAAATCATCGTCCCAACCAATGGATGTCCACTGCTGGGCATTTTTTAATTTCATATCTAAAGAGCTAATACTATCTACAATTAGAAATCATGGTCCCAACCAATGGATGTCCACTGCTGGGAATTGTTTAATTTCATATCTAAAGAGCTAATACTATCTACAATCAGAAATCATCGTCCCAACCAATGGATGTCCACTGCTGGGAATTGTTTAATTCCATATTTAAAGAGCTAATACTATCTACAATCAGAAATCATCGTCCCAACCAATGGATGTCCACTGCTGGGCATTTTTTAATTTCATATCTAAAGAGCTAATACTATCTACAATTAGAAATCATGGTCCCAACCAATGGATGTCCACTGCTGGGAATTGTTTAATTTCATATCTAAAGAGCTAATACTATCTACAATCAGAAATCATCGTCCCAACCAATGGATGTCCACTGCTGGGAATTGTTTAATTCCATATTTAAAGAGCTAATACTATCTACAATCAGAAATCATCGTGCCAACCAATGGATGTCCACTGCTGGGCATTTTTTAATTTCATATCTAAAGAGCTAATACTATCTACAATTAGAAATCATGGTCCCAACCAATGGATGTCCACTGCTGGGAATTGTTTAATTCCATATCTAAAGAGCTAATACTATCTACAATCAGAAATCATCGTCCCAACCAATGGATGTCCACTGCTGGGCATTTTTTAATTTCATATGTCCACTGTTGGGCATTAATCTCTTAGAAAAAAATTATAAAAACTATTTATAACAAATAATAACTCCAAGAGATCCTGAATACATCCACCTCCTCATATCATATCCCTCGTGTCTAAGGGTCGTGACTACCTCCACCCCCCACTCTTGTCTTCACCGTCTCGTCCTATCTTCGGCTACTCGGAGACCATCGCAGACTGGAGTCGGGTGTGTTGCGGACCTGGTCAGATCAACGCATCAGGTTTCGGTTCCACGACCTTCTTCCTTCCACTTTGCCAGTAACCACAGGTTGTTCAGGGTCGTCTCCGTCTTTCCTGGCAACGCGTCCGAAGTACTCTAAGATTCCCTCGAGGCAGATAGAAGAAAGGCTTGTTTTTATTTTGGGCTTGGCTACTATCGATGCAGTCCATGGGATCCGGAGAATCTTTCTCCGGCACCACATTTCGAACGCGACAATTGTGGTCTAATGATCTTCGAGTCCGCGTGTCAGCTCCATATAAGAAAATGGAGAAGATGACGGAGCTCAAGAGTTTGGTCTTCGTCTTCGGTGACATATACTGTCTCTCCAAATTTTCTGCGTGCGTCTTGTTGACAGGAGCCGTTATTCGTGAGGGTTCATGATCATCATCAGCCGATAAACGTCCACAGCTGGGCGTAGGTCTTTCCCAAAGATCTCTACGTTCGTAGGGGTTCAAATGGAGGGATATGTGCCGTTTCCCAGCGCGCTGATCCAATACAGGTTGGTGGGAGCCAGAGCCTCGTCTGTTGATTAGCAGGCTGCACCGCGAGCTGGTGAGGTTGGCTGGGGTCCCGTAGGCTGTGATGCGGGTCCCCTTTACACCCCTTCTTAATGGTTGATTCTAGGCATTGATTTGACTATTTCTAGGTTCTGTTTAATGATAGGTAGACCAAAGTTATTGCTGATCCGTTCCACTCTCTGCAGCAGTGTGCACATTTCAGCTACATCTGCAGACAGGAGCGTTCTATCATCAGCATAACGGAGCTTCCCCAACCTCCCCCTCACCGGTCGCAGGTTTGCCTCATGATGTATTTGCCATATGCGTTAAATAAAATAGGTGAGAGAACGCAGCCCTGATGCACCCCTTTCCCAAATTAAACCGCGTGAGGGCATCATTTCCTCGATTCTGACTACACCTTGGCTTTTGCAGTAGAGGGCGGATATAAGCGTCGGAAGATGACTGGGCACACCAAGTTCTCCCGGCACCCTCCACAACGAGTTCCGGTTGATGCAATCGGAAGCGTTGCTGTAATCGACAAAGCGTGTAATGACCGGCGTATTATACTCCTAGGCTTTCTCAATGACCTGTCTGACGTTTAATATTTACTCATGCGCACCCTTTCCTTTAAGAGATCCTGCCTGCTCCTGTGGAACCGGCGAATCCAGACAATGATGAACACGTCTGTCGAGAATGAGGGCTAGGGTGCGGTAGTAGTTACAATATTTTGTGGAACCCTACCCTTTATGTGCAGCGGTAGTATGATGGATTCTGCCCAACTATGAAATTAATTTCATGGTTTTTGTATACTATATTAGAGCTTCTATCTGGCTATAACACTCTTCGATTTCGGCTGGAAGGCTGTCTTTAGTTGGAGCCTAGACTGCTGTTCTATTTACATTAGCTGGATAAGCACTAAGCTGAATAATCATGGCGCGCTTTGACAACGGTAGACAATTAGCCACAGAATTAGATATTTCCTTACTCATTACAATTCCAACTCCATACATTTCGTAATGGTGGTCATTTGCAGAGTCATACAAAACCTTGTCTTCAGCAGTGAGGTGTTTGCCTTGCCCTGGTCATTTCGCGTCACTTAAACCTATGATGTCTACTTGAGGCGGTTCATTTCCTTTATTATATTCGGAAGCGTTGCAGGTTGCTGCATTCCTCTCGCATTCCATGTCGCTATTCTCATCATTCTCATTGTGCTGTTTCCATCCGGAGATTTGTAGCACCCCTGTCCCATTCAAGGATCGCCGCAGACTCGTACCGTCGCGCCAATTATTTCAGCTGCACCTACGATTGTCTCACATAAGCCCTTTAAGCTATTCTAGCTCTGTCCTCCAGGTCATAATAACTACGCCCTCATGACAGGGCTTGCTTCCTCCGCTGGTCCAGCCAAATTCTGTTTCGAAAACATCTATGTCATCGCCACCGTTAAGGCCTTCACGTGTAACCCTAGGCATGGGGCTGTGTTATACTCCACAGCACTGGGTCCTCATCTGGACTTCGCCATCGACATCTTTCGGCCTACTGACAGATGAGATGCCCACCCCCGCGACGTGGACGCGCCAGAGAAGAACTACTCATGTGCCTCACGCCGGGCTAACGACCTGGTCCGCGCCCAAGCCCGAAGGCACTCCGCGGTGCTGTGGTGGTGCCGAGCTACGGTGCTGTCGAAAGATGATTCTTTCTGCTTTATTCAATTTTCTGGACTTAATGAAAAGACGTCTCCGAGGTGACTTTAGAACTAATGCCAGGGTCGCAATACGAAGATTGTGATCTGTTCCACATTCTGCACCAGGGAAGGTTTTTACAATATTCACCGAGCACCTCCAGCGGGTGTTTATTAGTATATCATCATCATCAGCCGATATCCGTCCACTGGTGGACAGAGGCCTCCAAAGATCACCGCGGAGTTCATTGAGGGCACTTAGGCCTTATCCCATCTCGCTGGCCCAGTGCGAGTTGGTGGTTGATCAAAGCCTCGTCTGTTATTCAGCAGGGCGCACCGCGTGCAGGTCAGGTCGACTTGGGATCTGTAAGATGTTGGACGGAACCCGTTACACCCCTACTAATACATATAGTCAATTGGATTCCTGTACCTGTGGAGATTTCCACGTGTATGGACGTCTGGGAGAAGATGATAGACGTCTAGGGTGATGTCGGAGGCAGGTGTTCAAGATAACTAGATTCTCGTCACGTTCGTTCCTGATACCAAGTCCATGATGTCCGATAATGTCGCGTAGATGGCTAGCATCAGCAGATGTATCGACGACTCCAGCGCTCCAGTCACCGAGAGTGATGGTAATTTCTCGATTGGGTATTAGTTCCAGCGTTTCCTCTAACTCCTCGTAGAACTGTTCCGTCTCCTCTTCAGATGATCGTGAGGTGGGGCATGAATTGATGCTATATTCAAAGTCCAGATGGAACGACGACATCATCAGAGCGGTCGGAAGTGGGTGGATGCGAGGAGCTCACAATCGGCGGATGACGTTGGGGAAGGCCTATATCCTGCCGTGGTCATCAAAGTGCACAGTTTGGTGTTAAGCTTTATTGCGATGATGCAGTCTGGTACTGGGTCGTAGCCGAGGACACGCCCATTCAGCTTGTCCAGCACCAGAATACCTAGGCCCATTTAGGCTGGGACGCTCTTAGCAAGAGAAATGAAAGGTGTTCCCTGTCGAAGTCTTGAAGCGACCGTATCTGCATGTGGACCTCGTGACTGGACACCTCCTTCTCCACGATGCTCAATTTATCTGGTTTGAGTAATCCTCTCGCATTCCAGGATGCTGTCCGCTGGTATTCGCGTATTGGTGTTTTATTGTCATCCTCCAATCGGTGTGTGGCAGCACGTTTCCTGGATTCATGGTTGGAGTAGTTCCCTTGGCAGTATACTCGCGGTGGGTCTCCACGTCCTTCCGGATCAGTCTTTCTGAGATAATTTAGTCCTCTCGGTCCTTGGATACAATCTGTGGCAAAGAAAACTGCTCTTTTCCTGATGTTGTTCAAATTTAGTCGCCTTTTACGACGCCGTGGTAGAGTGGTGGTGGGGATATTTTAAACCTTCTCCCACACCGGGAATACACACATCCCATAAAATATCTTGTTAAGATGTCTACACAGACAGAACGCATGTATACCTCAATACTGTCACCAGCTACGGCATCTAGTGGTCATAGTATGAATGCCCACTTGGTGGTAGAAATTAGTGGTCTGGTGGTGATGGTGAGTGGCCACATTCATCAGTTGCTGCAGTCTCGCGCTGCTGCCACATCAAGTATCTATTAAGGAATAATAAAAATATCTAATGTTTGTTTTATTTTATTCGTTCAACATTATCGTTGGACGTTACTCGCCCACTGCTGGGCATAAACCTAAAGGATCTCCATACGAATTGGTTCTAGTTGGTGATTATCTTTTATTCGACGAGCGAGACGTTCATCTGATGATAAGTCCCACACTGCCCACAACAATATGGCGCCAGTTAGGATGCGGTACACAGCGTCACGTGGTACTGGTTATGATGGTAGATGCTGTCACCACAGCAGTGTTCCTGGCTGCAGCGGCCTTCAATACTGCTGTTTATCAGATAGAGGGCTCGGTGGTGCCTGGGTAGCAGTAGACGGTCACCAGCGAGAGACCTGTCTACTTTGACTATGACGTCACAACGATTACGGTATATCTGATGATTACGTCAATGGGTCAGGTGGTACTGGTGGTATGTCTCTGTTGTATCCCTGAACAGGTTCCCGGCTTGGTGACCCACAGTGAAGCTAAGAGGAACCTACCCGGCCGCTCCAGGTGAGCTCACCTCGGATCTGTGCCGCTGGGCTGCGGGGGCAGGCTTGTTCAGCCCTTCGCCGTAGTGGAGTCGCAGAAGGAGGGGAGAGTCCGTACTGCGTTTCGCCGCTCTCCCTACCCTCCTCTCCCGTGTAACAGTCGGCAGCAGAATCCAACACCAGATCCACCGCCGGGTGTCGGGAGAGTTTTCTCTGTTGGCTCCCATGACTTCTGAATGACGGATTTGGGTGGATCCGTTACCCAGGTGACGATAAGCGTTCGAGAGGAGAGCGCGCTCTTACAGTGGTGGAAAGGAGGAAGGTCTCTGCCCCGAGCTGGTGCAGCCAGCGCTGGCGGAGTCGCGGAGCTGTGCGAAGCGTTCCCGTGGCTCCGCCGTAAAGCGACGAAGGTAGAACACCATGGGGGGATTAAGTCGGTGCAAGTCCGACATAATTGGTTTTTGCCCCAGCGAGGGCAGGTATACAAGGGCAATTTGCCCACGTAAAAAAAAAGGAAAGGGGGTGTAAGGGTTCCCGCATAACCATTCAAGGGACCCAAGCCAAGGTCACCAGCTCGCGGTGCAGCCTGCTGATCAAGTATCGAGGCTCTGGCTTCCACCGACTCGCAGTGGGCTAGCGTGGTGGGAAATAGCCCAAATCCCCCCATATAAAACTGCCCGATCATGATGAGAATCTTTGAGGAAGCCTATGTCCAGCTGTGGACCTAGTTAGAGCTGATGATGAAAACAAAAAAAAAGTCTTTGTTGTAGTGTGTACACGTTACTGTGTTCCGGTTTGAAGGATCGATAGCTTTTACTGCTAGTAGGTCTGTTGCTGGAGACCGTCTAAGTAGGTACCTCCGCAGCGCCTTATTCAGCTTGCCAACATTACTGTGATCCAGTTTAGAGGGCGCTGCAGCTAGTGTAATTAATGTGTTCCGGTTTGAAGGATCGATAGCTTTTACTGCTAGTAGGTCTGTTGCTGGAGACCGTCTAAGTAGGTACCTCCGCAGCGCCTTATTCAGCTTGCCAACATTACTGTGATCCAGTTTAGAGGGCGCTGCAGCTAGTGTAATTACTGGGGTAACGAGACAATATCTTTTGTCTGAAGTTGACCAGGGAAATGTGGTTCAGTGTATCACATCCTAACTTACGTCTCGTTGCTATGGACAAGCGTATCACTCACCATCAGGTGAACGTTCCACTGGTGTATAAAAAAAAGGGTCAAAAGTAATAAAACTCCGCGGAACGACTCGCGCGCGCAAATGGCGCGCTGCGTTTGACATTTGACGGACGGCCGCCATTTTGGCGCGATTTTAACGCGGGTAATAAAAAAAAGATGGCGGCGGATGTATTTATTGCGCCCCCTGCTGCCGACGTCCGTTTACTTAAGGGTAGTTATGATTTAATGCGTTTCCGTACCAATAGAAATATATTACAGGTGGTAGGTCTCTGTTGTAAAGCATGTAGATATTACTGTGATCCGGTTTGACGGGTGCTGTAACTATTACTGCTGGTTAGGTCTCTCTTGTTGGTGACCATCTAGGTAGGTATCACCGTAGCGCACATTGCAGCCGATAAACCGTGCAAACATAAGCGTGATCGGGTTTGAAGGGCGTTGTATCTAGTGTAAAGGCTGGAGTAACGAGACTTAATATCTTACGTGTTCAGGTGACGAGCGCAATGTGGTGCAGTGTATATCGTCCTATTCAACGCCACTTTGTTATAGGCAGGCGTATCACTTACTATCAGGTGAATGTCGCTTGATTGAATAAAATAAAAAAAAATATTTTCGTGTTTTGTTTCTCATTAAGGGTCAGACTTCATTATGTTATTTAAGGTCAAGTTCTCATATAGACACATTTTTTTTCTATTCGTTAATAACAGACACAGATTGCAGGAACATTCTGCCACTTCTTATGTATTTTTTTTTTGACGAAGCGATGAGACGTGCGACACGATCACTTGATAATGAGTGACACGCGTGCCCATAACAACGTGCCGCTCGTTGCGATGACATACACAACACCACATTACGCTCATAACCTTGAGACATAAGTTGTTAAGTATCGTCACTCCAGTAATTACACTATTTGCAGCGTCCTTCAAACCGGATCACAGTAACGTCTGTCGGCTGCAACAGGCGCCGCGGTGGTATCTACTTAGACGGTTGCAACGGATATACTGCTGATCAAGTGTCCCCCAAAGATCCCGCGCTGCCGCATCCAGCTGCTCCTTCGACCTTCACCAGGTCGGAGCACCTGGTGGTGGGGGTGCGGTCTGCCAACGCTGCGTGTTCCGGTACCCGGTCAAGGTTACACTACCAATCACAAATCCAATTTAAATATACTCACACAAAAAGTTAATTACCTCATTATACGTTCGCACCTTCTGCACCGCGAGCGACGCGTACACTTGAAAATGAGTGACGCGTATGTCTGTAACAGGAATGCGCTTGGTAAAGCTCGTAAGTGAAACGTTGATAGTGATACTCACTCTCACTCCTCACCTCCATCTCGTCCTCACCAGCTCTGGAAGAAGTCGGATTGAGAAGCTGCAGCCGCGTCTTTCGACGAGACGAGCGGCACGGACACCTGATGTTAAGTGATGCGCCTGCTCATAACGTGGCGGTAGTTAGGGTGGTGTACACTGCACCCACATTGTGCTCCTCGCCTAAACACATTAAATAGGCGGTCTGCAGCGACAGAGAGCTACCAGCAGTATAACTTTGGGATCGAACCCGCACTTCCTTCTGAACTATCGTCCATCTCTTTCCCTCCTCTCTTCTCCTCTTTGCCATCGGTCCTGGCAGAGAAGCACCCCGGAACCGGTTGCACGCATGTCACCTACTAGCGTCGACTTGATCCGGACTCGATGCCGTGCGGCCGCTCCGACACGCCGCGCACACCGCCGCGCACACCGCCGCGCACACCGCCGCGCACACCGCCGCGCACACCGCCGCGCACACCGCCGCTCCGACACGCCGCGCACACCGCCGCGCACACCGCCGCGCACACCGCCGCTCCGACACGCCGCGCACACCGCCGCTCCGACACGCCGCGCACACCGCCGCGCACACCGCCGCGCACACCGCCGCTCCGACACGCCGCGCACACCGCCGCTCCGACACGCCGCGCACACCGCCGCGCACACCGCCGCGCACACCGCCGCTCCGACACGCCGCGCACACCGCCGCGCACACCGCCGCTCCGACACGCCGCGCACACCGCCGCGCACACCGCCGCGCACACCGCCGCTCCGACACGCCGCGCACACCGCCGCGCACACCGCCGCGCACACCGCCGCTCCGACACGCCGCGCACACCGCCGCGCACACCGCCGCGCACACCGCCGCGCACACCGCCGCGCACACCGCCGCTCCGACACGCCGCGCACACCGCCGCGCACACCGCCGCTCCGACACGCCGCGCACATCGTCGCGCACACCGCCGCTCCGACACGCCGCGCACATCGTCGCGCACAGCGCCGCGCACACCGCCGCGCACACCGCCGCTCCGACACGCCGCGCACATCGTCGCGCACACCGCCGCTCCGACACGCCGCGCACATCGTCGCGCACAGCGCCGCGCACACCGCCGCGCACACCGCCGCGCACACCGCCGCGCACACCGCCGCTCCGACACGCCGCGCACATCGTCGCGCACACCGCCGCTCCGACACGCCGCGCACATCGTCGCGCACAGCGCCGCGCACACCGCCGCGCACACCGCCGCTCCGACACGCCGCGCACATCGTCGCGCACAGCGCCGCTCCGACACGCCGCGCACACCGCCGCGCACACCGCCGCTCCGACACGCCGCGCACACCGCCGCGCACACCGCCGCTCCGACACGCCGCGCACATCGTCGCGCACACCGCCGCTCCGACACGCCGCGCACATCGTCGCGCACAGCGCCGCGCACACCGCCGCGCACACCGCCGCGCACACCGCCGCTCCGACACGCCGCGCACATCGTCGCGCACACCGCCGCGCACACCGCCGCGCACACCGCCGCTCCGACACGCCGCGCACATCGTCGCGCACACCGCCGCGCACACCGCCGCGCACACCGCCGCTCCGACACGCCGCGCACATCGTCGCGCACACCGCCGCGCACACCGCCGCGCACACCGCCGCTCCGACACGCCGCGCACATCGTCGCGCACACCGCCGCGCACACCGCCGCGCACACCGCCGCGCACACCGCCGCTCCGACACGCCGCGCACATCGTCGCGCACACCGCTGCTCCGACACGCCGCGCACATCGTCGCGCACAGCGCCGCGCACACCGCCGCGCACACCGCCGCTCCGACACGCCGCGCACATCGTCGCGCACACCGCCGCTCCGACACGCCGCGCACATCGTCGCGCACAGCGCCGCGCACACCGCCGCGCACACCGCCGCGCACACCGCCGCTCCGACACGCCGCGCACATCGTCGCGCACACCGCCGCTCCGACACGCCGCGCACATCGTCGCGCACAGCGCCGCGCACACCGCCGCTCCGACACGCCGCGCACATCGTCGCGCACAGCGCCGCGCACACCGCCGCTCCGACACGCCGCGCACATCGTCGCGCACAGCGCCGCGCACACCGCCGCTCCGACACGCCGCGCACATCGTCGCGCACACCGCCGCGCACACCGCCGCTCCGACACGCCGCGCACATCGTCGCGCACACCGCCGCTCCGACACGCCGCGCACATCGTCGCGCACAGCGCCGCGCACACCGCCGCTCCGACACGCCGCGCACATCGTCGCGCACAGCGCCGCGCACACCGCCGCTCCGACACGCCGCGCACATCGTCGCGCACAGCGCCGCGCACACCGCCGCTCCGACACGCCGCGCACATCGTCGCGCACACCGCCGCGCACACCGCCGCTCCGACACGCCGCGCACATCGTCGCGCACACCGCCGCGCACACCGCCGCTCCGACACGCCGCGCACATCGTCGCGCACACCGCCGCGCACACCGCCGCTCCGACACGCCGCGCACATCGTCGCGCACACCGCCGCTCCGACACGCCGCGCACATCGTCGTGCACACCGCCGCTCCGACACGCCGCGCACATCGTCGCGCACAGCGCCGCGCACACCGTCGCCGAGTTCATACCGCTTACAGATTACCCACGTAATTAAACGTATTACAACAATTACTAATTACAACTGCGCGCGGGGAATCGAACGCGAGCGCTGCGGGCGGCGGCGGGGCGGTACGAGGGGCGGCGGGACAATAAATACGTCATCCGTCTCCCTCTCGCCGCGGCCGTCTCCCTCGCGCGCAGGCGCCCCGCCGTGTTACGCGAGACCCTGTGAAAGGTCCGCGCGCGTGTGAGTAATACAGGTATCGGGCGCGGTGATACCAGCCGCGACGGCGGGGTCCCAATGTTGGGGGGGAAATATAACAAGTTTTTGTTTTTGTTTATTTAAATATACCGCGATCGTGTTTTGATCTAGTATTAATATTTGGTACGGTTCACTAATTACATTCAGGTAAACAACGTAAAATAACAGGTGAAATCACGAAAAAAGTGTGAAAGATGGCTTGTGTAAGTTGGTATTCAGATGTGACGGCTGATGGAGGGATGTGGGGGAGAAGTACATACTGTGCTGATACCATATAGCTGGAGCAAGGGCAGAAAGATCGCAAAATAACAGGTATTGTTATTTGTTATTTCTTTACTTTTAATTAATTTGGATATAATTTATTGCTCGTCCCCTTGAGAGATATGTTGAGTCTCATTAATTCAGTAATTACACTAGCTACAGCGCCCTTCAAATCTGAACACAGTTATATTTACACACTCCTGTTTGTCATTTAAACAACGGTCTCCGGCAACAAAGACCCATCAGTAGTACAATCACCCACTATCAAGTGATCGTTCTGAACTTCGAATTAAAACAAAAATATATCGTGTGAGATATTTGCATAGGGGGCGCGGCGCCGCGAGCTGGCAACACAGAGCTAGCGACGAGTCCGCGGAACGGAATTCCAGTCAGTCCGCGCTGGAGCCGCGCCGCGTGCACGCGCCGCCCCGTCACCGGTGCGCAGTGCTGTGATAAATCGTGTTGATCCTGTGCATCCGTTGGAGTCACCTGCCACCATCAGCTCGGAGGAATACGGTACGATGTCTACACTGCGCTCGTGTCACAATTCGCACGTCCACGTCTCCATTAGTGCGCTAACACGAGATCAAAACTAAAACGTGCAGAGATTTTCAAAAAAAAAGCCATGTTTGTTTCATATTTAATAAACAAACAGCCCACATAATATTCCCACTGGTGGGATTAGAAGCTCTCTCTATAATAAAATAAATTAGTTTTATTGTCTGCTGTTTATACGACGCAGTGGTGGAAAGTGTATGATTAATGTGGGATTGAATTTTTGGTGGAGCTACATGCCCAGCTGTGGGCATAATTCAGATATTGTCATTAAGTCAATGCATTGTTCTATTCCCAATCATGTTGTTAAATAGATAGTCTCCCTCTCCCTCTCTCTCTTTGTTTAACACTGCTTTGATAGCTAACGATATGGTGATGGTTAATAAGTACAGAGGAACTGTCCCACAGCCCAAAGCCCACGCGTGGATTCGGAATCGAACCGGGGACTTCATCACTGCACCATGGGGGGCTGTTAGCATATCACTAATTGTTTAGTGACTTGGCGCTGGTCAGGAATCCCTTGACATATAACTAGACCAGCAGTGGTGATGTTGCGATGGTCACCGGGGGAGGCTCACCACTGGGTTACCACTTGGCTTAACTATCCGACTGGTCCAGAGTGTACAGCACAACTCACGGACCTAACCCAACCTCACCAGCTCTTGATGCAGCTTGCTAATCAACAAACGACCTGGCTTCCACCAACCCGCGTTGGGCCAGCGCGGTGGGAAATGACCTAAATCCCCCCCCCCACATATGAATCCCTACAAACGACAGCCCTAGTGTCCAGCGGTACCGGAGGCCATGCTGACTGATGTGCAGTTCCTCCGGTGAGGACTATGTCCAGCAGTGGACGTCCACCGGCTGCACACGAAGCGGCCGTGTAGTTCTGGTAGTGTACGTACTCTATAGGCGGTCTCCTTACACACTGTAACCGTTATGATATCCGTGGGCAACCCATGTCCAACAGTGGGCATACATGACAAACTCCTATATACTATACAAATCATTCTTTAATTTCTATTTATAACTAAATATGTCAGTAGTGTGAAATCTTCATCAATATATATATATATATATACTGTGTTCCGGTTTAAAGGGCGCTGTGGCTAGTGGGATTACTGGAGTACTTGACGTCATGTATCTCAAGGCGAGCACGATATGGTGCAGTGTATATCGGCCGTATGTCTTACCATCAGGTCGCGATGGCTCAGTGGTTAAGACACTTACCTTCTTCAGTATCAAGTTCGATTCTCGGTAAGATTAAAATGGACGCAAACGGGCGGATATCGACAATCGTCTATTTCCGCTTACACTTGGAACCGGACTTTGATGATGTGCAACATCCGACTCGCACTTGGCCGTAACAAAGGTAACAGTCTCATCCCTTAGTATAAGATAAATAATGAATCCCAGTGAGGGTAGCGTTGGGTTTGCTCGTGTACGATCTGGATCCGGATCCGGATCCGAGTCCGGGCCGGTGCGCTAACCGCTGCGCCGCAGGGGCCCCGCGCCGGCGCACCGTGCCCGCATTGATTGGGCTAATAGAAAGTGACGCGGGACCGGTTCCGTTCACTATTCCGGATGCCGTACAAACACATTCGGCGGACATTTTGAATTTTTGAAGTCCCAGCAGTGGGAATGATAAGACTCGTTTATTGGGATGAGGAAATGTTAGAATATGTGTACGTCGTCGATCCGACGGTCTGATAATGGTAGAAGAACAACGATCGCTGCGGAGATCTGGGCGGCCTAAGTCCAGCGGTGGGCATCTATCTTACAGTTGATTTATTGCAGCACGAATAATAGCTGGACGGTGGATACCGTCCATAACGTGATGCTAGTTAAGATGTTTATACTACACCACATTGTACTAAACGCTTTCAGGCAGTATCAAGTCCAGTTAGCGCAGTAATTTCACTAACCACAGCGTCCTTCAAACCGGAACACAGTATTAAGTCCTGTTTACTATGTATACAATGCAACATATTATACTCGTACCTATATAAGTATAATGTTGTCTCGTTACCGCAGTAATTTCATTAGCTACAGCGCTCTTCAAATACAGTAATGTCAGAACACTGCTGTTTGGTGACAGCAATGAACTCTGTGGTGGTAACTAGACGGTCACCATCAACCTTACTACAAACAGCAAAGTCTACATACCACCGGATTCCAACTGTGAACCGTATTACAAGGAAAGCGTTCAGCTGATGAGTACTTAAGTATCGTTCTTCAGTTCAAAAGGCAAAGGTATAAAACACATAGAGTCAATTTTTTTTTTTTTTTACTTTCTTTTCTTACGTAATACATGACTAAGTTACTAAATACATACACGTAAGTTATAATATATTCAAATCAAATTAAGTCTCTAGACTTACATATTTTTTTTTTTAATTCGTACACCTGTCAAAAGTCGAAGAGGACATACAAGCGCGATCGGTATTAGGCGAGTGGAAAAAAAAATTAAAAGAAAAAAACTAGTAACTGTCGACTTTGTTAGGTTTCAGAAACCCATATTCGCGACGATGAAATATCTATATATGTGAAACGTAAGATATTTACACTGCGGGAGAAAGTAAGCGTGGAGTTTTTGTGTTTAAAGTACTTATAGTACATTGTAATAACGGACGACCTTCGTCTTCGAATAAAAAAATGTACGAATTAATGTCAATATTTGAGGTCTTAATACCTTTGCCTGATTCCAAAAGGTGAAATAAGAAAAAAGAAAGAATTAACGTCATAATATTCGAGGCAGTATGGTCTTTTACCTTAGCCTGTACCCAAGAGACGAATTAAAAAAAGTAAGAATCAACGTCATAATATTCGAGGCAGTATGCTATTACTACATTTGCCTGTTTCCAAATGGCGAAATAAAAAAGGAAGAATCAACGTCATAATATTCGAGGCAGTATGGTCTTTTACCTTAGCCTGTACCCAAGAGACGAATTAAAAAAAGTAAGAATCAACGTCATAATATTCGAGGCAGTATGCTATTACTACATTTGCCTGTTTCCAAATGGCGAAATAAAAAAGGAAGAATCAACGTCATAATATTCGAGGCAGTATGGTCTTTTACCTTAGCCTGTACCCAAGAGACGAATTAAAAAAAGTAAGAATCAACGTCATAATATTCGAGGCAGTATGCTATTACTACATTTGCCTGTTTCCAAATGGCGAAATAAAAAAAAGGAAGAATTAACGTCATAATATTCGAGGCAGTATGCTATTACTACATTTGCCTGTTTCCAAATGGCGAAATAAAAAAAGGAAGAATTAACGTCATAATATTCGAGGCAGTATGCTATTACTACATTTGCCTGTTTCCAAATGGCGTAATAAAAAAAGGAAGAATTAACGTCATAATATTCGAGGCAGTATGCTATTACTACATTTGCCTGTTTCCAAATGGCGAAATAAAAAAAAGGAAGAATCAACGTCATAATATTCGAGGCAGTATGCTATTACTACATTTGCCTGTTTCCAAATGGCGAAATAAAAAAAAGGAAGAATCAACGTCATAATATTCGAGGCAGTATGCTATTACTACATTTGCCTGTTTCCAAATGGCGAAATAAAAAAAAGGAAGAATCAACGTCATAATATTCGAGGCAGTATGCTATTACTACATTTGCCTGTTTCCAAATGGCGTCATTAAAAAAAATAAAAGGAAGAATTAACGTCATAATATCCGAGGCTGTAAGGTCTTAATACCTTAGCCTGTTCCGTAGCGTAAAAACAACAGAATAAGTTATCATGTAGTTTTAAAACGGGACGTTTTATGATTAATATTCACTATCGTCATTGGTCAGTAGATGCCCACTGCTGGGCATAGTTCTCCAACAAACATTACTACCAGCTCGTCGGTTTACTGTTTAAGTCCGATATTGGCGCGCTGCAGTTGTCAACGTGCGAGCCGGGGCATCTTGGACGACGTTCACTATTCATCTTGTCACCAGCATCCAATCATACCGCTGGTAAGTCTTCGCGCAGACGCCATCGCAGTAGTGTGCCAACATTACTGTGTTCCGGTTCGAAGGGCGCTGTGGCTGGACAAATTACTGAAGTGGCTAGACTTAACGTACGTCTCACGGCGAGGAGCACAATACGGTTCAGTATATACCATCCTAACTAGCGCCTCATGAGCGCGCGTATCACTTACCATCAGGTGAACGCCAGCGCCATCGCGTCGCTTTGTATAATAAAAAAATTAATTAAATTGTGATCAGTGAATGCAGTATACACTCGATCACTTATAATCGAGTGATTCGCGAGGTGATGAAACAAAGATTGCAAACACAACTTGTTTGCACATCAATGGTCAAGTCACTCGTGACGGTGTGATGGTGGTGAGGAGTCACACACTGGCGATGGTCGTGTATAGATCTTAAGGGGAAGCTTAATACTAAGTACGGTAATAAAATAGTCTCGAGCTTGAGTGTTAGATAACAAGATGGCGGCGGTCGGCGTGTCGGCGTGTCGGCGTGCGCGCGCAGCCGCGCCGTGGGATAGCAAACATTTACTTTGATAACGGTCATTCAAATTTAACACGCACTGGTGATGGGCGACGGCCATCGACAGCCTGACCACCACCACCGCCGCCACCTGATGGCGAGGATACATAACCACCATCGCCGAACACCACCGTGTAAATCAGATTTGACACCCCATTGTAAATGTCTTATACAGACGCGCTAAATATTTTTTTTATAACCACCTACTCTTGATAATGAGTGATACACCCGATCCAACAGTGACGCTAGTTAGTATGATATACACTACACCCCATCGCGCTCATCGCCTTGAGACATAAGATATTGTCTCATTACCTCGGTAACTTCACTAGCTACAACGTCCTTCAAACCGGATATATTAATTTATTATATAATAAAGGGAATGGTAAATAGAATATTTACACTGCATATAATCAATAAAAAATTAAACACAATAGTAGATATTAATAGCTACTGGTGGTATACATTACCATGGTGAAGCGGTGCAGCTGGTGATGTAACCTAACGAGATATAATATCATATGTATCAAGGCGTAATGTGGTGCAGTGTGAACATCCTAACTAGATGTAATGGTAGACGAGTGCATTACCATCAACAGTCCATCTGTGGGCATATATGTCCACTGTTGGGCATCCATCGCCATCTCACTAAGAGTCGACTAGAGGCAAAGCCTTTAAAATGAACAGAATGCGCACACAACGTACTATACGAGTATCGTACAAGCTACGGGATCCGGTTTGAAAGGGCTCGCGTATAAATTGGTAATTTATGCAGATTCAATTCAAGCGCATCACTATTTGTATAGGTTATCGCGGCCCCGCAGCGGCGCGGCCAGTGATGCGCCGATACACAATCAAATAAATTTTTATCGAACTTAAACTATTTTATGTATCGATCGATGTGAGCGAGAGGGTCACTTGATAACAAGTGATGCGCCCGCTAGATACAATAATATACACAGCACCACATTATGCTTGTCGCCTTGAGAAAAAACATATTCAGCCCGTCAGTAATTTCACTGGCTACAGCGTCCTTCAAACCGGATCACGGTAGTGTCCGCACAGTACTGTGTATCGATTGCAACAGGCGCTGCGGTGGTACCTACCTAGGCGGTCTGCAGCAACAGCAGTAACGTAGCAACATTCATCGATGCACATCACTAACGTGCCCGCACTAACGGCCGCTGCAATTTAAACAATAATTCGATTACAATTAATCGAGGCATCGCTGGCGGGGCACGTCACTACCGTGTGCCGCACTACCGCGCGCTGCGGTGTAAGCACAGCCCTAACGACGCCCAAACAACGGCGGCGTTCATCGTTATCTCGTCACTAATGGAACGCACCAGCCACGTAGGTCTAGACTTGCATCTAAACACTAGCACGACAACCTACCGCTGGTCGGCTCTCCGTTACAACAGACCGTGCAGGTAGGTACCACCGCAGCGCCCATTGCAGCAGACCTATAGTACTGTGCGAACGTTACTGCGAGCCGGTTTGAAGGGCGCTGTAGCTAGTGTAATCACTGGACTAATGAGATCCAACACGTTATGAGCAGGCGTCTCACTTACCATCAGGTGACCGTCCCGCTCGTCCGACAGCTTCGTTGAATAATAAGCGCACAAGGAGGTGGTTCGGGGTTGGTAAAGAACGAGGAGCTGGATATGGACAGATGGGGTAGGGGGTGGAGGATTCCTAAATAGAATCATGTTATGAACAATCACCATCAACTTCTTTGTTCCACGCGCCGAAGACGAGCGAGAACCTCGTGTGATGGTAAAAGGTACGCCCGCCGACGGCGCGGTGATATACACTGCACCACGTTGTGATCGTCATCGCTAGATGTATGAACTCTCGTTACCGCGGTAATTTCACCACCTGCAGCGCCGCTCATGCAGTCACTTGCAGTGGTTAGACGTGGAGATGTTTGGAGGAGGACTATGTCCAGCAGTGGACGTCCATCCGCTGATGGTGATGGTGAAGTCGGCAGCAGGGTACAGTTACCATTGGTGAAGTAAACTGATTGCCCCGCCGAATATGTATGAGATGTATATATACCACCTCGGGGGTAGGTTTAAGTAGTCAGCTGGTGAGCGGGTGGGTGTGGATGTGGGGGTTGGGGTTGGGGTGGGTGTGTGCCGGCGGAGCGACGCCGCCGTAATCCTGACCCGGCGTCAGGGCGCGTCAGGATTACCGGACACGCACCGCCCCGCCGGCTTCAGGCTTCACGGCACCGGTGACCCACATACGCACCGCGCGGCTCGCACGGAACGACGTCTCACCCGGACTCGAGTGATCGCGTCACCCGTAACCATAGCAACGGCGCGTGCGCCACCAACCCGTTAAAGCTACAACCAAATAACTTACTAACGGGAATATTAAGTTAAATATTTTTTCTATAAAGCGCCAGACGAGCTGGACGTTCACTTGATGTTAAGTGATGCGCTCGCCCATAGCATAGTGCTAGTTAGGACGATATACACAGCACCACGTTACGCTCGTCGCCTGAATAGATATTAAGTCTCGTAACCTTAGTAATTACACTAGCTACAGAGTCCTTCAAACCGGATCACAGTAATGTCTACGTAGTACTGTTTGTCGGCCGCAATAAGCGCTGCGGTGGTACCAACCGAGATGAACTGTAGCAACAGAGACTTACTACCAGTAATAGCTACAGAGTCCTTCAAACCGGATCACAGTAATGTCTACGTAGTACTGTTTGTCGGCCGCAATAAGCGCTGCGGTGGTACCAACCGAGATGAACTGTAGCAACAGAGACTTACTACCAGTAATAGCTACAGAGTCCTTCAAACCGGATCACAGTAATGTCTACGTAGTACTGTTTGTCGGCCGCAATAAGCGCTGCGGTGGTACCAACCGAGATGAACTGTAGCAACAGAGACTTACTACCAGTAATAGCTACAGAGTCCTTCAAACCGGATCACAGTAATGTCTACGTAGTACTGTTTGTCGGCCGCAATAAGCGCTGCGGTGGTACCAACCGAGATGAACTGTAGCAACAGAGACTTACTACCAGTAATAGCTACAGAGTCCTTCAAACCGGATCACAGTAATGTCTACGTAGTACTGTTTGTCGGCCGCAATAAGCGCTGCGGTGGTACCAACCGAGATGAACTGTAGCAACAGAGACTTACTACCAGTAATAGCTACAGAGTCCTTCAAACCGGATCACGTAATATTGGCTCAGTACTGTTTGTCCGCTGCAATAGGAACTGCAGTGATAATTCGGATGGTATACACAACATATAGCATACAGCGCCTAAGACATTATTAAGTCTGGTTACCACAATTATTATGCTAGCTACAGCGCCCTTCAAACCGGAGCACAGTAATGTTGGCAGGTTACTGTTTAGCAGTACAAATAGGCGCTGCGGTGGTACCTACACATTCTCCGGCAACACTACCAGCAGTAATAAATAACATTGACTGTCACCAGGTAGAGAATTCATAGAATTCGTAGAATCCCAGCAGTGGGAACCAGTAACAGGGTTGATTTATTAATGGGTTTATTAAATATATTATATTTTAGGTACGAGTATCGGGTACGCATACTTGATACTGAAATACTCGATCTTGAAACTCGAACGCTTTGATATACAATCGTCAACAATCGTATGTGTGCAGCACGACAAATTGTGCAAGCTATCGCCAAGTACAGTTAAGTAAGTAAGTAAGCTGTTCGTGCTTAAAGCTCAGTCGGCACACGAAGCGTGCAGGCGGGCTGACGTGACGCATGCGGGGAGCGCCGCGCGGCCAGCGTCCGGACAACTGCAGTCGAGTAAACAAACAAACAAACAAACAAACAAACAAACAAACAAAGAAAACGTTTCGCGTGTGACAACGCCGCGCGACGCACGAAACTTGTCGCGCCCACTGTACGCGTTGTGATAATGTTCGTCTGCACGCGACGATGTAGCGTGTGATTAGGGAACAGAGCGTCCAGGTGGGCACCACCGCAGCGCCTGCTGCAGCCGGCACACTGTTTGTAAACATTGCTGTGATCCGGTTTGAAGGGCGTTGGAGTTAGTGTAATTACTGGGGTAAGAAGATCCAATATCTCATGTCGACGAGTTCATTTCGAGTGAGGCACGAGTCAAAGAGTGCAATTTGCATGTGTATATCATCACCTGGTGGACGTCCCGCTGGTCCCGCTGGTCCCGCTGGTCCCGCTGGTCCCGCTCGTCCCGCACTCGTCTCCGTGCACACATGCACCACCACCAATTAATCTGGCCGATGGTGCAACGCTCACCGTCGCCTCGTGCGCACGCGCACCTTCAACCAATTAGTCACCAGTTAAAAGATAACCAACGCCGCTGACGGTTATGCGAGATGATTTGTTGTGATGGCGGTTTAAGTTAATCAGAGGTTAACTTTAACTTATCGATGGCACTTAAACTTAGAAAGGATACGTTTTATTCATTCGCTATTAGAGGCGAGGTGATGGACGCTCACCTGATGGTAAGTGATACGTCTGCTCATAACAACGCGCCGCTAGTCAAGATGGTATACACTGCAACACGTGCTCGTGGTGTTGAGATGTATTTTTTTTTAAATCGTCGAGGCTAAAGCTTGACCACGACCCCACCTAATGTTAAGTGGTGATTCATTTTGAAGTTAAGTGAATAGTGAGGAAGAATGTTGGAGTGGATTAAGGGAAAGGTGGTCCGACGATCCGGTGAAGGTTGTAGGAAGCAGGTGGATGCGGGCCGCGCTGGTTCGATCGATGTGGAGATCTGTCAATGATGATGATGAATGATGATGATAAGGAAGGATGACGGTGAAGGAGACAATGCGATGGATGCCAAGCAACACTCTGCCGTGTTGTCTGGAGACTGCAGGGACGCCGAACCCTCCCAGAGATCGCCATCGGATCCCCTCATCAGGTCGCCACACAGCACGATGGAGCCATTCTAGGCTTTAAAGACATTGAATCTCTTTGCCCTGGTGCACTGATAGCCTGCGGCGAATTGCTTCCGCTGTGGAGGAAGGGAGCAGGATTCCGCATAACCCGTGCTCGCGGATTGTCCACCTTGGGAGTAGGAGCGGCGGATCCTGGTAAACCGGATTGGACGGAACCTCTCCTTGCCAGAAGTCGTATCGGCGATGCTGGGCGAAGATATTCCATGGGTGGCCGTAGCCTCCCTTTGTGAAACTGTTATGGTACTAAAGGAGGCTGGGAGGGATCGGGAGACGACAGATCCTGTACGGAGACGAAGCCGTCGTGGTCCTAACGCGCATTGTCATTGCGCGCTGGTATTCTTCCAACCTTAACGGGTCCTTTGGGTTTTTCGCGGTCAGGATGAGGATCCTCATCGCCTTTTAAACCACCCTGAGGAGGACAGTGGCTAGACGTGGTCTCATGCCGAACGGAGACCTCGTGACCTCTCCAAACGCCCACGGTGGCCACCGAGGGAGTTTTAGTAACTAACTTCCAGAAAACAGAGTTCAGAAAACATCTTATCGAAGATTTCCTCACCGAAATCAAACAAAAGTACACCAATAATCGAGTTACATCAGTCACAGCGCCCTGAAAGCCGGAGCAGAGCAATGTTTGCATGGCGCCGTGTGTCGCCTGCAACAAGCGCTGCCGCGGTGCCTAGACCAGCGCAAATGGCTGCCACGCAGTTACCGCAGTAATTCCACTGGCCATTACTAACAATTTCATACAAATATTATTTATCCATTGTCATCAACCATCAGTCCACTGTTGGGCTTCGGGTCCCAATTATTATCTAGCCGGATCTTCATTACTTGGATAGTTAGCTGTTCCCTTAGCAACAGCGATCATGGATGTCGGTGGACATCCGGCGCCCACCGCTGGACACGACCCTCCTCTCGAGGATCGGCGCCGTATCCTTGGCCAAGTTAGCGTTGCGCCCGTCTCCTCGTTCTCGCGCGGTTACTTATTGAAACAATATTAAATTTGCATAACTTAAGCTGACCCTCAAGTTCCGAGCAAGTTGACAGTTATGGTCGACGAGAGAGGGACGCGGGATTGCGCAAGTCGCACCGAGCGGTCGGCAGGAGTTAAGTTCAGAATAAGCACGCATAAGTAATATGTCTATTGTTTCTTTTTAATTCGACGAAACAAGCAGGCGAGCCACGTTCACCTGATGTTGAGTGATACGTCTGCCCATAAGAAAGTGGCGCCAGTTAAAGTGCTGCTCGCTCGTCGCCTTCAGATATAGGTTGTAATTACACTAGCTACAGCGCCTTTCAAACCGGAACACCGTAACATTCGCACACTGCTGCTGCAGACGCGCAACCAGTTATTGTAGATCTCCATACTAGCTGCAGAACAGTTGCGACATTTCTCGGAGCAAGAGCTTTAGTTTGCTGTCTATGTAACATATCTCTCCTTATACTTCTGTCCATCTCCACTCATGTTGCTACTCGGCGCCGTGCTGCGCGCCCAAGCATCTCTCGTCATCTGTGTCATCTCTTTTAGTGAACTTATAACTAATTTATAATTTACTTAAGTGACGCATCCCAGATCCCAGTGTGGTGCATTGTATAGCACGCTAACTAGCGCCGCGTAGTTGCGGGCAGGCGTACCACTTACCACCAGGTGGTCGTCTCGCTCGTCTCCTCGCTTAGTAAACATAGATAACAATAATTTCCGTTTAGTACAAGATAACACGCGTGTAAATATCTTAGAAATAAAGAAATGGTTCAGAGCGCCCACAAACGGACGACTATTACGAACGCACGCCGCCAGCCGTGCGCCGGTGTGATGCAGCATCACGACCCTCCCCGCTCGGGCGGTAATCTAAACCACCCTGCCACCACCAGGGACGCCCCGTAATACACAATCGATAGAGCGCCGGCCCCAGGAGCGCGCCCTGGTGAACCCGGCAACGCGACGCCGCGCCGGATCCGGATTTATTTATGGAATTGGAATGTTAAAATGGCCGCCGTAGGTCTAAACTAAGTAGTAGCACACGGCGGTGCTTGTGTAAACAATCTACTATTCAGTTTTTGGCGAGCACCGCGGTCGATCGGATCGGAAGCCGGCGACGGGTCCGCGCTCAGTCACACGCTGTGTACTATTCCTGCGCCTGCGTGGTCGCAGCCAGGTCGCGACCCGAGGACGGCGCGGAGCGACGAACAACTTCTGTTCTAGAACTAACAAGAAGTAACTACCACATTTAGGTTCAAGCTGACCATGATCATGTACAACATTCTATTCAAAATGAATATCAAACACTATTTTTAGGTCTCTGTTGTTATCCACCAGGTACAAATGCACGGAAAGAGTACTCTCCAAACATTACATTGCTCCGGTTTGAAGGATGTTGTATAGTGAAATGATTGAGGTGATAAGATAACATCATATAACACCAACAGAGACCAAGAAAGCAGGCAAACTAGTGAGCAGTTGTTCTGATGGAAAGTGATCACCGACGTTCATGGACGGTCGCTACACTAAAGGGGTCGGAGCTGCGTCGCCGATTGTATGTCGCAGTGTACAACATCCTAATAACCGCGACATTGTTGTGACACTCATCACTTACCATCAGGTGAACGTCCCGCCCGTCGCGTCGATTAATTGTATAAAAATAATATATCTGTTCCTTTTGTAAACTCGGGCAGTAGTTAGTATTGTTAAAGGCTTATTTAGCAATGTCGCGGTCGTCACGTCGCCGCGTCGTGTCGTCGTGTCGTCGTGTCGTCGTGTAAACGGCGACGTGCCCGCGGCTAGTTGCTCGTCCGTCTGCCGGTGCGTCTGCGTGATTTATGCCCTTTTAAACGTCCGAACACGGATGTAATTGGGCCACCTCTAGCCGCGTCTTCTCATACCTCTCTCTCTCTCTCTCTCTCTCTCTCTCTTTTATTTTCAAGTTTGGTAAACATTTCGATCGTTAGACCAGGAAATTATTTAAAAAAGCAAATCGTATACTAGGTGTAATATACCGCTGTACAGTAACCGAAGTGTGATCCGGTTTGAAGGACGCTGTAGCTATTAGTGCTAGTAGGTGTCTGTTGTTACAGAACGCTTAGGTAGGTACCGCTGCAGTGCCTATTGCAGCGAATAGGCAGCAATGTGCAGGCATCATTGTGATCCGGTTTGTAGGGTGCTGTAGCTATCACTGGTGGTAGTGTCTCTGTTGCTGCAGACCGTCTAGGTAGGTACCACCGCAGCGCCTGTTGCAGCAGAGAGACAGTACTGTGTAGATATCACTGTGATCCGGTTTGAAGGGCGCTGTATCTAGTGTAATTACTGGGGTAACGAGACTTAACATGTTATGTCTCAAGAGGACGAGCACAATGCCGTGCAGTATATACTATCTTAATGCAGTAAAAGAAAGGACAGTAAAAGTACGCGTCACACATTTGAACGCAGCGCCAATACTATCGAGTACGAGTACGCGATATGCAAACCTAGTACAAAACAGTACTAGGATTGCACTAGGATGGAGATAGAGTTGTATACATTGTGTGTGTAGTAGGAAAAGGATATGTATTATTTTAGGAAGCGATGCTACGGGCGGCACGTTCCTCATCATCATCATCATCATCAGCAGGTAGACGTCCACTGCTGGACATGGTCCTCCCCCAAAGATTCCCATACGATCGGGCTTAATTTGGTGGAATTTGAGCCATTTCCTACCGCGCTGGCCCAATGCGGGTTGGCGGGAGCCAGAGCCTCGTTCGTTGATCAGCAGGCTGCACCAGGAGCTGGTGAACTTGGCTCGGTTTGGATATTGGACCTTCACCAGAAGTTACTGACCTACTAACGACAATCACTAACAAAAATGTTTTTTTTTTTTTATTTTACGAAGTGATAAGACAAACCGGACGTTCACCTGATTCTAAGTGATACGCCTTCCCATAACGCGGTGCTAGTTAGGATGGTGCACACTGCACCACGTTCAGCTCATCTTGAGATATATGATGTAGCCCCGTTAGCTCAGTAAGTTGAGTTGCTATGACGCCCATCGAACCGGATCACAGTGCCGCCTGTCGGCTACGACAGACGCAGACGTAGACTTACCATCAGTATAGTATCACGTGGTGGTAACAGGTGATACTTTCCTGGCGGTCCGGCGGCACGTGAGGGTGCTCACACGAATGTGGGTCCGCGGCGTGCTCGTGGTGAGGAGCGGCGGCACCTTGCGGCTAACGACCCCCTAACGACTCCCTAACGACACCCTAACGACACCCTAACGACCCACTCCAGCCCAACCGCCGCTTCCGGAAGCAGATGCTCGAAGCGCGGCCTCCACTTGTTGAGACACTTCCGGTCCGCTCAATCGACAATGATCTCTATCACCAAAGAGATAGAGTTCACATTAGCTTGGCTTAGTTCGCACGAGTTTTATTACAATAGTTGCCTATTTAAATAGACTAAAAATGGCCGAGTGTTACTGTTTAGTGGTGGGGGTGAATGGGGGTGGGGTTCAAGTTAAATTTAAGTTATTTCGAATACTCAATGGCTCAGTTATTACGTAAGAGTTGTGTAGAGGAGGCGGGGGTTCGGTCCCTGTTCAACTTATGACCATACACTTGTCCAGCGATGTAGATATACTTCAACGGTTTAACTCTTTATGAGAGGAATGCTATCCCAGCAGTGGGAACTAGTGGGATATTTATAATTTTCATTAATAAACCTGTCGATTTAGTTGGATTTTGTATTAGTGCCGACACAATCTAGAACTCTGAAACGTATTTAAAGTTGTGATGACCAGCTGCTCACCAGGGTACGGAGAAAGCCGTGCTGGCCGTTCTACTATGATCAGATCAGGAGTGAGAATACAGCAGAGGATCTAAGGTCACTTTATTACAGTCACCAGTAATCAAAGTGAATCGGAATTTTACAACATCAAAAGTTTTTACATTTTCTCTCGGATCCCTAAATTATATTAAAGTATTTTATATTCTATATAACACCCTGTATCATTAAATATTTTACCAATGAAAATCCCATTGAAATCGGTTCAGCCGTTTCGGAGATAACCCTGAAGATACAAACATGTAGACGAGAACCATCACGTTACTATAACCGACTTCTCTTATTGACCAATAAGACGATATGATCATCGGCTGATAGACGTCCACTGCTGGGCATAGGTCTCCCACAAACATCCCCACGATACAGTCAGACGTCTCCTCTTAACGTAAAACGGTTCCAGCAACAGCTGAACGCAGACCCATCCGCCGGCTGCGACCCAGCGCTCGGTTCCCACGAGAACCGTCCCACTCTAACGGCTCGCTCTTAACCAAATTAACGTGTAGTTAACTTAACCGCAACAAACATAACTACGGTTAACTAACACACACTCGTGCGTTAAGGTGTTCACGTTTAACCGGTGGTGGGGGTAGTGCGCGAATACTAACGCACTTCCGGTTTCAGCGATTTATTTGAGTGGCCGAGCTCGAGCCCGTGCCCGTTATATTCATCAACGGCTTGCGTCAACGCGTCTTTGCCGATGCCAAAGACAACAGACGGCGATCGGAAATCTTGTCAACACCCCACCTCTCCCCACTTTACCCCTACATACCCCTACATATTCCCATGTATACCCCCCTATACCCCATCACACCCCCGTCACCCGTAAAAACCAACATCCGCTTCCCGCGCCGTCTATTTCAGTAGTAACAAACTCCATTCGTTTCACATCTTCCGTACTGCGAAGAAGGCTACAACCCCGACGGCTCAGCGGTTGGGTTGGTGGAAAGTCGCGGGCTCGATTCCCAATGTATTAGAGCTTCCACTTATTAGGTTACAGTGGGCGCGTTGCATCACATGACTCGGATGTTATAGTTGATAAACTCGCTTGTCTCCTTCCACGGCCAGCCCCAACAGTGGGAATATGGCGATGGTTCGATTACTCTCTGTAGCGTGTACTGAAAGTACCGTCCTAATTAGCGCCGATTGGTGATCAAGCAGTTACCAAAGCGGCGATTACCAGCCGATCTCTATATGTCGAGAGTCGAACCTGGGACAGTGCCAAGCGCAACTTAACCGCTGAACCATTGGGGTCGCCGAAGTATAAATCCGCGAATCAATAATTAAAAACGTTAAATTAACTCGAACAGGATTTGGATCTTGATCCTGTACCCAATCAGCGGGGGGCCAGGGGGCCGGTCCCTCGGCAGGGGTCGGACCCCCGTATGCAAATAAGCGGGCCGTAGGGGAGGGTGCGCAGCGCCGTGGTTGTTAATACGGTATACTTGTTCGATTCCCGATTTTAGACGCGATTTTTTTTTTGTAACGAAGCGACGCGGCCAGCAACACGATCACCTGATATTAGGTGATACTCTAGCTCATAACAATGTGGTGCTAGTTATGATGATATATACTGCACAACAGTGTGCTCGTTGCCTTGAAACAAGTTGTCACGTTACCCCATTAATTATACCAGCAACAGCGCCCTTCAAACCGGATCACAGTAATGTCTGAACAGTAATGTCTGTTGGCTGCAATAGGCGCTGCGGTGATACCTACCTAGACGGTCTAAAGCAACAGGGATCTCTACCCCCAGTAATAGTTACAGCGTCCTTCAAACCGGATCACAGTAATGTCTGATCAGTACTATCAGCTGCAATAGCTGCGGTGGTATTTACCTGGACGATCTCCGGTAACGGAGACACGGTGGATTAAGGAATAAGTAACAAGCGAGCCGTACTCGATATTAATACTTAGTCGCATCTAGCTACGTACTGTCCCTGTCGTGGCATTATTTGTGCCGGACCTTTGCCTTATTGTTTTTTCTTAGCCACCGACGCGTCTGACAGATTAACTAGACAAACTGTAATTCCCGCCAAGCGAAAAATTTTTGTTAAATTATTAATAAAGACTAATAAGCTTTACATATATAAAATGCTGTCTATATATATTATCACTATCAGCCGATAGATGTCCACTGCTGGACATAGGCCTCCCACAAAAATCTACATACATAATTATGTATATATTTTAATATATATATAGAATTGCGCTTCGAATTTCTCCATACAGTCTATTTATAAAAAATTTATTCAATTGATTAATTCGGCGGGAATTACAAATGTCTAGCAAATGACAGCTAGTCTTTTTTAAATCGTTCCTACAGGCAAAGGTTTTCGTTTGCTGTTCTCTCTCATTTATAATATATATTATCGATTTCCGTTATTTAGTTTCATCTGTCATCCGTCGCCTTCCATACTTCACTTTGCCGCTCAAGTTTAATACTTCATCACAATATTATCTCTCTCTCTTTCTCACTCTGCTGTTTTACAGTTATTTCTCCATTGATATTTCTTTCTCGTTCCTTCATCTTCCTGCAGCAATCCTCTTGGATTGCCTCTCCAAAGTGACGCCACTTAAATCTCCGTACACACCTTCTCCTCCTACATATATTGTGTATACTTCCTCTCTTTCTACTGCTATTTGGTACCTGCGTCTTTTGCAGCCGGCAGAGAGTACTGTGTTCCGGTATGAAGGGCGCTGTAGATAGTGTAATTATTAGGGTAACGAGACGTAACATGTTATGTGTTAAAGCGATTAGCGCAATGTGGTGCAGTGTATGCCATCCTAACTAGCGCCACGTTATGGGTGTATCACTTACCATCGAGTGAACGTCCGGCTGGTCTCCCCGCTTCGTAGAAAAAAAATTATATGTTATTGATGACGAAGCAACAGTAATATATTCATTAAAGACCTTATGGGTGAGGACCAATAGGGTCCATTTAATTCGGAGCAATTATGTTGGGGTCAACGCACTGGGCTCTAGCCAGAGATGGGGGAGAGAGTAACACCGCTGACGAGAGTAGAGGGAGAGGAGGGATGTTCCAATAATACATCGATCGGTTTCTATATACCAGTTAAACATTGAAATATATATATATTTTAATTTAAAGGGTGCTGTTACTGAAATTACCGTGGTAACAGTCCAGTGTCTTATACGGAAATTAGTCTACACCATTAAACTGAGTTTGAAACACAGCTCCAACGGTATACAGCAGACGGATGATGTTATTGCATCGCTCCGGATTCGAACCCGGTACTGCTAACCGCTGAGCCATAGGGACATTCGAATGACCGAATACATTACGCAACTTATTTATTTTGATTGTGCAATAGTAGAAACAATAGCCTCTAGTTCACAACGACGGCATTTAAATACACCCTATGGCGCAGCGGTTAGCAGCCTCACGATGCGCACGCCCCGGGTTCGAATCCGATGACTGTTTTATTGCAGCTTCACAATAGCCTGTTTAATTCAAACTCTATAATATCCCACTGCTGGGCAAAATTCCCACATACATGTCCCACATTATGACCAACTCCAGTGGTATCTCAGGACAATCGCCCGTCCAAACAGACCATACCAACTAAACTATAATGTACGACTCCAGAATCGAACCCGGGACTTATTCACTGAGCCATAGAGACACGTTCCGATTACACAATACGTTACCTAATTTATTTAAACTGAACAATAGCAAATAGCACTTGGTTTGAAACGCACGACAACATTCAATTGTCCGTATGGCTCAGTGGTTAGCGGCATCACAGTGCGAAAGTCCCCGGTTCGAATTCAGGAACGCGTGTTGAGTTTAGTTATCCACCTTCATATTGAGTGTGTACCATCATCATGGGCTGTCTAATATAGTCTGTGTTATCCCACTGCTGGGCAAAAGTCCCAATGACATACAAATTCTTACCTTACGCTCACTTCCACAGATTACGAACAATCTTCACCAGATACAAACATATCAATTGGAGCTTTCCCAGGTCACTTCCAAACGAGTGGTAACACTTGATATTAAGTATTGTAATTTCGCGAAGGATACCACTTGCCAAAGGTTGGAGGTAGAATTGCAAAATGGCGGATGACTGCGTGTATTAGATACTTCCCTATACTGCGTACCCCTATGGTGCAGTGGTTAGATGCCTCGATGCGGGAGTCCAAGGTTCGATTCCGAAGGAATATGAAGTTCGAATGGTATGATCTCTGACGGTCACGCTTCACCATCAGCCTAATTATATTGTTACATAAAAAACATTGACGGTGACCATCCCATTCACATTTCCATCATTCACAATACAGCTAGTGTAAATATAATCATTGTAGGTGTTAGCAATATTCCCACGCCCAGTCCCACCGCTGGGAATCGGTGCTCGTCTAAATTATAACCCAATGAGTGACTATTCAAATGTTGAAAGCTGGATTCGATCCGGCTCAACCGATTCAGAATTTATGCATAACATTCAAGTCGGTGTCGGTGAAGTGAGTCCTGAACTTTCCTTCAGCAGAAGATTGTAGGGATTCGAACCCGAGCCTTTTCAAGTCTAAGCTGACTTGATTAACACACCATATGCTTAGTGGTGTGACCCCTGTTACTGACTGATCGGTCAGTAATCCGGCTCGTCGGATTTAGAGCTCGTAGGAACAGTTGTGAGCTCGTATATAGCGCCCGGCGACGCGCGCACCCGCGGTGTCGGGTTCGATGGACGTCTCGCGATGTAAGTAGATTAAGCAGGTGGATTAAATTGTCGGCCAGTTGCCGAGGTAACATCCGGTCGGTGAGGTCATTGTTGAGCGCAGTGATCGCGGAAGAGTTCCACTTTCCCAACGCTGGGATAAACCGTGGGATTCCAACACGCTGAACGCGAGATGTGCATCCGTCCGCGTGCAGCGGTGGGCGTGGCCGTCTCTCTCCGGCTGCAGCCTCGTGCTGTTACATAAGCAAGTGATCCTCTCGTCCGGCCGATTGCGTAGCGGTGCGTGCGTGTGTGCGCGTGCGCGTGCGCATGCGTGTGTTTACACAACGACACATCCATTGTTTACACGTTGCCGCTGTAAACATGCTGACTGTATGTATTGACGATACATTATTTAGATGAATATCATATTTACACAACTATAACTTATACAAATATATATATATATATATATATATATCGTTCATCGGCCGCCATGACAGTTCCTACAAAATATGAAGTTGATACACCTCATCGCCTGTGAATTTTATTGATTCGGTTTGTAGGGCGTTGTAGTTAACGAAATTACTGGGGTAATGGGAGTTCATAAATATCTCTAACCATGGATCAATATGTTGCAGTGTATACTATACTAATTACCGATACATTACTGTGTTCCGGTTTGAAGGGCGCTGTAGGTAATAAAAGCGTGTTTTCGTGGAATAAAAAAAATACTTTACTGTAAGGTTCAGTTATCAAAAGGATCGAGCTCGAGCCCGCGCCGCCTGATGTCCGGACAATGGTGACCGTGCATCGGGGCGCGGTCGCATCCGCCCGGACCAGATCCGCGTGTTCATTTATTACTGCCCACTAGTGTTCAGTAAGGAGCCCTTACTGCGGCGGGAGTGGCGCGTGCAGTCGGCGAGTTAATGACCTTCACAGAACGAAGCGTTACAACTCGAGGACCTTGTTACTCTCACACCGATGATAACCTGAACGGCGACACTGCACCACCTTATATACCGTCAGAGCTATCAGAACGTTTATATTAATGCCCACTAGTTACTCCCACTACTGGGATTGAAACTCCACCATCCAAAGAGCACACTCGCCGCGCTTAAGCCTTCTAATATAGACACATATAACAAAATGAGCTTCTGTTCGTTGCGGGATATCTCCGTAACGGCTGAACCGATTTCAACGGTACAACCGCTGCTGTATAGCTCGCTTCATGGACTCCAATTTAGGCTACTTTTTCTGTCGCAAATATCATTTTTTTTTATATACAAACAAGCTTCAAAGTATAAGCTGCATCTGGTGTTAGGTATATGAAGTATCCATTAGTTCAAACCTAGTCTACTTCTTGTGTTTTATATGTGAATGGATTTGAGAATGTTGGGATAAATGAGTCCCACTGCTGGGCAAATGTCACTTAGTTATGTATCCGCCGTCCTTTTCTAATTCGTATAAAGGCAGAGAATAAGAAAGCTTATCGCCTTTGCTATCGCTAACCTATATAGACCCATATCACAAACACCATGTTCAATATCATCTGACTCTGATTGTAGCTGTATCCAGGAGTTGAGGTTGGGGTACACTGAGCTCCAGACCGTCGTCTCTGCCCATACCTCCAGAGCTCGGGTCTAGAGCGCCGGGAGCCAGGGTCCGGGAGCGCACTAGGGGCGTCGCGGGCCGACGATTGCGTTAGCGCGCGCGGTCGGCGTACAGTCGCGCACGTAACGCGCTACTGTATATACTTTGTTATTTAATGATAAGCGGCTCACTTACTGTTCACGTTACTGAGACACTGGTGGTAGATCTCTAGGTACCGCTGCAGCCTTCAGGCAGCAGTGTGCAGGCGTGCGGTCCGGCTCGAAGGACCAGTAGCAACTGAAATAATTGAAGTAAGCACACTTGACATCTAATATCTCAACGCGAAAAGCACAAAGTACAGTGTACATCATGTTGACTAGCGCCACCTTGTTATGGGTGAGCACATCACCTACTTTCAGGTGAACGTTCACCCGTCTTGTTTCGTAGAATACGTTACGTAGTTAGGATGTCGACACTGCACAGTGCTCGAGTAACATAATTTTTTTTATCTAATTAAGCGACGAGACGAGACGAGCGGGACGTTCACCTGATACTAAGTGATACGCCCGCCCATAGAGTCGCGCTCGTTAGGATGATAGATCCTGCACCACATTGTACTCGTCGCTTTGAGACCTAATTTGTATTCTCGTTAATCCAATAATTTCACTAGCTACAACGTCCTTCAAACCGGAACACAGTAATGTATACACACTACTCTCTGTCGGCTACTTAGGCGCTCTGTAGCAACAGTGACACTACCACCAGTAATATGAGTGTCACTCAATTATAATGACAACGCCCTTGAGACCGGAACATAGTAATATAATTCATTAGATGAGTTTATTCCTTTTATTCGGGTATTTGCTAAACGCTCGCTCATCGCCGAACCCTTCGTCCCGCGCCCCCCACCCCCGCGCCCCGTACCCCGCAAACGGTTCTCATTGGCTGTTCAATTAGTTTTACTAGCGGTCGAGATAATATTAAGTTGGAAATGAATTTCTAATGAATGGAACGTTTATATGAACATCGAGACGGTGTCGGGGAGTGGGGGCGACGTACCCGAGGCGTGACGGCAGCTGGACGGTCACCATCAGGAGATGTGTCACAGAAGCGTTCCGTGCGCACCAGTACACCGCGAGCGCAGCGCGTGGCGTTTGTCAATCTGTATTACTCCGGCCCCGCTACCTCAGCCCTCAGCCCTCCGCCCTCCGCCCTCCCACTCCGCGCACCCGCCCACAATTACCTCACCAATTTGTCCTATACTGCCCCACTCCCCCTCCATCTCCGTCCCGCACTCTCCTCCACGCGTTGCGTCCGAAATAATGCACTGTCCGAGTCCGAGTGATCATTGCGCGCTGCTACGTGCGCGTGTGCGCGTGCGCGTGTGCGCGTGCGCGTGCGATGGAGAGACGCGCGCAACGCGTGCGAGTGAAACGGCAACATCGTTTGAGTATTCGAATGCGCACGAGTCGCGGGCTGACGCACACGCAGCGCCGCCAATTGGCTGCTATTGAACACCGATCGCATCAAGTTCCCGCTGGAGAGGGTCGCGGCGACGTCGGGTTCGACTCCGTGCTCACTTAGAACGTGGGGGCGACTGGCTCTGAGACTGTCGCCGCAGACCAGCTCGGGAGGCACCACCGCAACGCCTGTGGCAGCCGACAGACCGCACTGTGCGGACGTTAATGTGATCCGGTTTGAAGGGCGCTGTAGCTAGTGTAATTACTGGGGTAACGAGACTTGACATGTTATGTCTCAAGGCGACGAGCGCTATGTGTGAAGTTACTATTGCCTCGTGGCTGATGATGGCCACCATCACGAGACCCGCGTCGCAGTAGTGTGTACACATTCACCTTCGCCCGGTGCATCGTGCACCTCGCTGAGAGCGCTCCAACTTAATAACTTGATTGCAGCACGTAATAACTTGACGGCTTAGCGCCCGCATGCGCGCAGCTGCCGCACCACCTCGAGTGGTGAGCGGTTGGAGGGAACAATGCAACGGGTTCGAATCCGCACCCTGCCCCCACTCCGACCCCGACCCCGACCCCGACCCGCACACACCCCGCCGTTGCGGCACTCGCTTCTTCACACGTTTAATTGCGATAATTCACCGGCACTCTGTCACCTCACTAATATATATTTATACAAACGGCGCCCTTCAAACCGGATCACAGTAATGTTCGCACAGTACTCTGTCGGCTGCAACAGGCGCTGCGATGGTACCTACCTAGACGGTCACCGGTAACAGAGACCTATCATCAGTGATAGCTACAGCGTCCTTCAAACCGGATCACAGTAATGATTGCACACTGCTGCCTGGTCGGCTGCAATAGACTCTGCGGTGGTACCTACATAGACGGTCTACAGCAACAGAGACATCATCAGTGATAGCTACAGCGCCCTTCAAACCGGATCACAGTAATGATTGCACACTGCTGCCTGGTCGGCTGCAATAGACTCTGCGGTGGTACCTACATAGACGGTCTACAGCAACAGAGACATCATCAGTGATAGCTACAGCGCCCTTCAAACCGGATCACAGTAATGATTGCACACTGCTGCCTGGTCGACTGCAATAGACTCTGCGGTGGTACCTACATAGACGGTCTACAGCAACAGAGACATCATCAGTGATAGCTACAGCGCCCTTCAAACCGGATCACAGTAATGATTGCACACTGCTGCCTGGTCGACTGCAATAGACTCTGCGGTGGTACCTACATAGACGGTCTACAGCAACAGAGACATCATCAGTGATAGCTACAGCGCCCTTCAAACCGGATCACAGTAATGATTGCACACTGCTGCCTGGTCGACTGCAATAGACTCTGCGGTGGTACCTACATAGACGGTCTACAGCAACAGAGACATCATCAGTGATAGCTACAGCGCCCTTCAAACTGGATCACAGTAATGATTGCACACTGCTGCCTGGGCGCCCATCCTCGAAGCCTTCTTTCCTGCCTGAAAAATTGTGTGACAGAAAAGAACGGCAAATACACAACTACGTGACATTTATGCCCAACATTGGGACTCGTTTATCCCAACATTCTCATAACCATTAACATATAACACAGAAGGAGTAGACTAGGTTCGAACTAATAGTTATTTCATATAATTAACACCAGATGCAGCTTATACTTTGAAGCTTATTTGTATATAAAAAATGATATTTGCGACAGAAAAAGTAGCCTAAATTGGAGTCCATGAAGCGAGCTATACAGCAGCGGTTGTACCGTTGAAATCGGTTCAGCCGTTACGGAGATATCCCGCAACGAACAGAAGCTCATTTTGTTATATGTGTCTATATTAGAGGGTTTATGTAAGCGCGGCGAGTGTGCTCTTTGGGTGGTGGACTTTACAATCCCAGTAGTGGGAGTAATTAGTGGGCATTAATGAAAACGTTGGAATAGCTTTAACAGTATATAAGCGAGATGCTAGTGTTCAAGTTATCACCAGCATTAGAGTAATTTCAAAGTTGTCAAGTTGCTTCGTCATCGACGTCCACTGCTGGACATAAGCCTTGCCCAAAGTTGCCCACGGGCAGTCTGCCAACGGGTTCCGTCAGCAGGTCCTCGTTACTTAATACTTAAGCAGATTAAGTTATCAGTTGTAACTTGACACACAAAGGGAAAGGATTATATAAAAATATTTGAACCCTGTTCAGTCAAGCGCGAGTCGGGTTTAAATCATTGGTTCTGTATATATACATCATACCCATGCGTCATACTGATCCCTAACTTATGGTAAGATCGTATAAGTATATTGTGTAAACAACCTAACCACCGCCACTTTGTCGTAAGTAGGCCGACACTTATCATTAAGTGATCGTCTTGTTGATTCGTCCCGAAAAAGTGGGACAGTATATAATTTTTCGTAAGGTCCAGCTGTGGGCATCGACATCAAATGTGTCATAGAATAACGATAATAAACTGCACTTGATTACCATGTTGCGTAAATCGCTTTAAGTTTCTCATCAGCAAAATCGTTCAATCCCAGCTGTGGGAATATTGAGTGGACTTTTATAATATATTTATTATAATTTTAGAAAACGTCTTTTAGTTAATATAGTGGATTAATCGCCTTGATTATTAAGAAAGTATCAAACGACAGCTCTGTGAATTTTATGTGGGGTATTATTTTTTTCAACATACCCTCCATCGTTTTGTATGAAATTTGCTCAAGGCAAAGATTCAATTGTTTTAGATTGAGGTTTATACACAACTGCGGAACCCCGCTGGTCACTTGCAGTGGTACAATGGTGGAGTCTGGAATGTAGGTATGACATTGCAACAATGAACGGTGACGGTGAACAAAGATGGCGGCCGCTGGTGATTTGTTTACTTGCATCCCGATCATCTCAAACGGAATCATTCCCACTCCTCCAGTCGCGTGGTAGATTATAAAAAAAATTAGAATTGCAAATTTAAAAAAAAAATTGTAATGAGCATGGCGCTATGTGGAGCTGATGCTGCAGTGAACAAGTATTCAGCTCCCAAAATAAGGTCTCCTTAAGTCCAGCAGTGGGATTCAAGATTAGAATTTTTTTTTATATATAAATATACTACTCACGGAATTGAAGGTTATATAACTTCACCATTATCTTCACACGGTTTACGTGTTACGCAACGCCCACTGCTGGACGTGGGCATCCTGTTCATCCTTCATCCACCAGCTCGCGACCTGCACCCGTCCGTCATATAAAAACGCCATGCATTAACATCAAAGATAAGAATCCATTTCGATTTGTACTCGCGGCTTATCTTTATTACAAACAAAATGGCGGCCGGAGGTCGCGCGCGCCTTTAAAGTGACGCACCGATTTAGACCAGCTGTGGGATGTTGGGCATCTGGCAAATATATGACCACCAATAAAAATGTACTATAATACAGTAACAATCCAAATAATCCAACTGCGTTAGAGGAAAAAGTTGCTGTTGTTTACTATGCGTGAGAGTGAGATGGATATACTGCGGACGTTGTGGTTAGAGAGAGATGGACTGATGATTCGACCGCTGGCTGCCGAGCTGTCAGATGACAGCACATCAGAGCATCTCAATCTTGTTATTCATTGAAGTAGGAAGGAACGAAAGAGAGAGAAGACAATTATAGTTTCATCGGTTCTCTTACTCCTCTTTCCATATATTTAGAGTTAGAGAGGGTTAGTTATTGAGATTAGTCTGCATGGTGTGGTGGCGCGTACGGCGGGTTAGGTAAGCTCGTTCCGTCTCACTCTAACACATTAAATACACATATAGTTGTCTCTTTTAAATAGAATTCAATTCGAACAGTAGAAAACGAAAGAAGAATTTCTTTATTTTCTTATATTCAATAAAGCGACGAGGCCTATGCCCAGCAGTGGACGTCTATCGGCTGATGATGAAGTGACGAGACGAATGGGACGTTCACTTCATGTTAAGTGGTACGCCTGCTTATAACGTCCCGTAGTTAGAATGATGTACACTGCACCATATTGAGAATGTCGCCTTGAGACAGGATATTGTCTTGTTACCCCAATGATTAAACAAGTTGTCTTTCAAACCGGATCACTAAAATATTATCACAGTACTATCAGCTGCAACAGGCGCTGCGGTGGTACCTACCTAGACGGTCTGCAGCAACAGAGACCTACCAGCAGTAGACTGACTTAACCAGCTACCAATATGGCGGACGTGCGGCGATTGAGGTTAATAGAGAACTCAATTGTGCGAGCAAACAAACGGACAGATCATTAGATTGATTAATTTTATTGAATAATTGGCATGAGCTGAGCGCGCGGCGCCCGCTCGGGGGCACCTGGTAACTGCGGCTCCAGGTTCCAGTCCAATCGCCTAGACATACTGAGGGTGCGTTCGTACATCGTTGTGCTAATTGTATATAACGACGCGGCGCTAGGTAGAATGATATACACTGCACCACGTTGTGCTAATTGTATATAACGACGCGGCGCTAGGTAGAATGATATACACTTCACCACGTTGTGCTCGTCGTATATAACGACGCGGCGCTAGGTAGAATGATATACACTGCACCACGTTGTGCTAATTGTATATAACGACGCGGCGCTAGGTAGAATGATATACACTTCACCACGTTGTGCTCGTCGTATATAACGACGCGGCGCTAGGTAGAATGATATACACTTCACCACGTTGTGCTCGTCGTATATAACGACGCGGCGCTAGGTAGAATGATATACACTGCACCACGTTGTGCTAATTGTATATAACGACGCGGCGCTAGGTAGAATGATATACACTTCACCACGTTGTGCTCGTCGTATATAACGACGCGGCGCTAGGTAGAATGATATACACTTCACCACGTTGTGCTCGTCGTATATAACGACGCGGCGCTAGGTAGAATGATATACACTTCACCACGTTGTGCTCGTCGTATATAACGACGCGGCGCTAGGTAGAATGATATACACTTCACCACGTTGTGCTCGTCGTACATAACGACGCGGCGCTAGGTAGAATGATATACACTTCACCACGTTGTGCTCGTCGTATATAACGACGCGGCGCTAGGTAAAATGATATACACTTCACCACGTTGTGCTCGTCGTATATAACGACGCGGCGCTAGGTAGAATGATATACACTTCACCACGTTGTGCTCGTCGTATATAACGACGCGGCGCTAGGTAGAATGATATACACTTCACCACGTTGTGCTCGTCGTATATATCGACGCGGCGCTAGGTAGAATGATATACACTTCACCACGTTGTGCTCGTCGTATATATCGACGCGGCGCTAGGTAGAATGATATACACTTCACCACGTTGTGCTCGTCGTATATAACGACGCGGCGCTAGGTAGAATGATATACACTTCACCACGTTGTGCTCGTCGTATATAACGACGCGGCGTTAGGTAGAATGATATACACTTCACCACGTTGTGCTCGTCGTATATAACGACGCGGCGCTAGGTAGAATGATATACACTTCACCACGTTGTGCTCGTCGTATATAACGACGCGGCGCTAGGTAGAATGATATACACTTCACCACGTTGTGCTCGTCGTATATAACGACGCGGCGTTAGGTAAATGATATACACTTCACCACGTTGTGCTCGTCGTATATAACGACGCGGCGCTAGGTAGAATGATATACACTTCACCACGTTGTGCTCGTCGTATATAACGACGCGGCGCTAGGTAGAATGATATACACTTCACCACGTTGTGCTCGTCGTATATAACGACGCGGCGCTAGGTAGAATGATATACACTTCACCACGTTGTGCTCGTCGTATATATCGACGCGGCGCTAGGTAGAATGATATACACTTCACCACGTTGTGCTCGTCGTATATATCGACGCGGCGCTAGGTAGAATGATATACACTTCACCACGTTGTGCTCGTCGTATATAACGACGCGGCGCTAGGTAGAATGATATACACTTCACCACGTTGTGCTCGTCGTATATAACGACGCGGCGTTAGGTAGAATGATATACACTTCACCACGTTGTGCTCGTCGTATATAACGACGCGGCGCTAGGTAGAATGATATACACTTCACCACGTTGTGCTCGTCGTATATAACGACGCGGCGCTAGGTAGAATGATATACACTTCACCACGTTGTGCTCGTCGTATATAACGACGCGGCGTTAGGTAAATGATATACACTTCACCACGTTGTGCTCGTCGTATATAACGACGCGGCGCTAGGTAGAATGATATACACTTCACCACGTTGTGCTCGTCGTATATAACGACGCGGCGCTAGGTAGAATGATATACACTTCACCACGTTGTGCTCGTCGTATATATCGACGCGGCGCTAGGTAGAATGATATACACTTCACCACGTTGTGCTCGTCGTATATAACGACGCGACGCTAGGTAGAATGATATACACTTCACCACGTTGTGCTCGTTGTATATAACGACGCGGCGCTAGGTAGAATGATATACACTTCACCACGTTGTGCTCGTCGTATATAACGACGCGGCGCTAGGTAGAATAATATACACTTCACCACGTTGTGCTCGTCGTATATAACGACGCGGCGCTAGGTAGAATGATATACACTTCACCACGTTGTGCTCGTCGTATATAACGACGCGGCGCTAGGTAGAATGATATACACTTCACCACGTTGTGCTCGTCGTATATAACGACGCGGCGCTAGGTAGAATGATATACACTTCACCACGTTGTGCTCGTCGTATATAACGACGCGGCGCTAGGTAGAATGATATACACTTCACCACGTTGTGCTCGTCGTATATAACGACGCGGCGCTAGGCAGAATGATATACACTTCACCACGTTGTGCTCGTCGTATATAACGACGCGGCGCTAGGTAGAATGATATACACTTCACCACGTTGTGCTCGTCGTATATAACGACGCGGCGTTAGGTAGAATGATATACACTTCACCACGTTGTGCTCGTCGTATATAACGACGCGGCGCTAGGTAGAATGATATACACTTCACCACGTTGTGCTCGTCGTATATAACGACGCGGCGCTAGGTAGAATGATATACACTTCACCATGTTGTGCTCGTCGTATATAACGACGCGGCGCTAGGTAGAATGATACACACTTCACCACGTTGTGCTCGTCGTATATAACGACGCGGCGCTAGGTAGAATGATATACACTTCATCACGTTGTGCTCGTCGTATATAACGACGCGGCGCTAGGTAGAATGATATACACTTCACCACGTTGTGCTCGTCGTATATAACGACGCGGCGCTAGGTAGAATGATATACACTTCACCACGTTGTGCTCGTCGTACATAACGACGCGGCGCTAGGTAGAATGATACACACTTCACCACGTTGTGCTCGTCGTATATAACGACGCGGCGCTAGGTAGAATGATATACACTTCACCACGTTGTGCTCGTCGTATATAACGACGCGGCGCTAGGTAGAATGATATACACTTCACCACGTTGTGCTCGTCGTATATAACGACGCGGCGCTAGGTAGAATGATATACACTTCACCACGTTGTGCTCGTCGTATATAACGACGCGGCGCTAGGTAAAATGATATACACTTCACCACGTTGTGCTCGTCGTATATAACGACGCGGCGCTAGGTAGAATGATATACACTTCACCACGTTGTGCTCGTCGTATATAACGACGCGGCGCTAGGTAGAATGATATACACTTCACCACGTTGTGCTCGTCGTATATAACGACGCGGCGCTAGGTAGAATGATATACACTTCACCACGTTGTGCTCGTCGTACATAACGACGCGGCGCTAGGTAGAATGATACACACTTCACCACGTTGTGCTCGTCGTATATAACGACGCGGCGCTAGGTAGAATGATACACACTTCACCACGTTGTGCTCGTCGTATATAACGACGCGGCGCTAGGTAGAATGATATACACTTCACCACGTTGTGCTCGTCGTATATAACGACGCGGCGCTAGGTAGAATGATACACACTTCACCACGTTGTCCTCGTTGTTCTGAGACATAATATATAAAATCTCGTAACCCCAGTAATTACACTAGCTACAGGGTCCTTCACACTAAAATAATTTTTACACACTACTTCAATTACTGTAGTAACGACGGAGACAATCAGATGAACAAATACAGTAATGGATTATTTGTTCTTGTCTATTAAAAATAAATTGTAGTCTATGGTCACGGAGTCAGCGGCCGCGCGCTGGACCTGTAAATCAATGGTGGCCCGCGCTGAACCCTGCCAGAGACAATTGTTTACTTTATGGTTATTTTATAACTGCTGTAGATAGTTCAAGTTACATTGGCGCTCGGCAGGGGCCTGACGCACATAGCCAAGCGCCAATGTAACTTGAACTATCTGTAACTTGATGCTTTGATTGGGGAATTGTGTTGGTATTGTATTAATACTGATGGTGGGTTTGTGTACCAGCTAGGTACCGCCACAGTGACAGACGGTGTACCAACATTACTATGTGGGATGAACGCCGTAGCCGGTGTAATTACTGCGGTAATTAGACTATCCATGTCAAAGGGATGAGCAAAATGTGATGATGTCATCCTAACCAGTGCACATTGGTAGATATCACTTATTATCGAGTGGCCATTTTGCTCGTCTCGTCGCTTCCTCAAATAAAATGTATATAAAACACCAAGTATACTTATTTATGCTAGAACGCCCTTCAAACCGGATCATATTAATATTGCACTAGTTACGATGACATCGCTGTATTACATTATGTTTATCGCTTTAACTCTTAACAAGTCTCTTTACCTCAGTCTATTAATTAGCTACAGCGCCCTTCAAACCGGAACTCCGTTTTTGTACACTGCAACTTTATACAAATAAATGTGGTAGTTCTCCAGATGTATGTAGTGATGGATATAGTACATTAATTTAATGATATAAATGGATATATGTCAGCTATCCTCATGGGATTTGATTGAAGCATATAGAAGCTGTGCTGGATAGATCTGATGGTGAGATACAACGTGGATATCACCGTCAGTCTTCTATATCTATAGCCGTAATGAGCGCTGTGTACGCAACCATTCTGGACGCTTCAGCATCAGCTTTGTTATCACTCGCCAATTGTGCAGACGCGTGGTTGGAGGTAAGGTGTTTCGTATCTGATGGTATGGTCCTTTTCTAGATGACCTAAAGTCCGTCGCGCGACAGGCGACCTGATGAGACTCGGCGCTGCGCTGGCGCTGCTGGCGCTGGTGCGCGCGTCGCTGGGCGCGGGCTGCCCGTGGGCATGCTCCTGCCGCCCATCCGCCCTGGACTGCGCACACCGGGGCCTGCTGCACGCCCCCCGGCGGCTCCCTGGCGACACCCACCGTCTGTGAGTACCATCAGACAGTCACTGTCCAACTATTTATATGACTAAAACAAAGTAAATTCACACGTGGAACAAATCATACTGTATTGTTGTTCATTTGTGTGGGAACGAGATGGATATATAGAGGAGGTATTAGACAGAGAGAGACGGAGCGATTGATAGACAATTTTTTATTCATTGAAATATTAAACTACGATAGAGAGAGAAAAGTAAAATATTTGAATATATATCTCTCTCTCTTTTTATGCAGTCAGAGTGAGAGAGAGATACGGAATTTTGGCGCGCTGCGGACTAAAGCGCGGGAATGCGACGCACGATAGACAACTAATACATTCTCGTTCCGTCTCACTCGCACACATGGTGAACCCTTTGAACACATTAATTGTTGTCTCTTTCTCGCTACAGAGAATTGAATGCGCGCCGTCTCAAAAGAACTTTAATTTGTAAATTATGTTTGAAACACTTATTCTATAGTAATCATGTCTGAATTACAACTTTAACACAATTGCGGCGAGGGTTAAGGGGTAGGGGGTGAAAGACCGCTGCACAAATCCCACGGGGCACGTATCCCGAATGCATTCTCAACTGCGGGCGTCCGACATAACAATGGCCTTAACTCGAAACCGCGCTCTATCTCCGCGTTCCATCGCACAGCGATCTGACAACTGGACCTTTATTACCTACGCGATAAAGTCTGAAACGGGTTGCAGTGTTGCTTCATTCAATTACAAACCTGTTTCGTCTACCGTAAAATTTATTTCGCAAACAACACTCCGACTAAAGCTTACACCAACGACACCTTTATTCGTTATAACAATACGGTATATAGTGGCATACCACAGCACTATGTCCGCAACCTTTTCGGTACTACGTCGCCCCACTCAAACGATTCCCGACTTTATCGCTAGGCAATAGCGTCGACAGTGGTGCGGACGCGACGGTGACCACTGCGGCGGCAATTACTCTCCATTTCCCATCGGGAGCGTTTCACGTGGATATTACTGTGCGTCCGCAATTTACTGCCCGGAAGTAAACCGGGTAAGGTGATAAAAAAAAACACCATTGAATTTTATATAAACTAAATAACAACTCGAACTAACGATTTAAAGACACCCTGTATACGTATAGAGAAATAAACAGCCCAGCATTCCCACTGCTGGGAAGGCCCGTTGATATACTACCAAAGGTGAAAGTTCGCGGGAATCGAACCCGCGACTGCGGCCGTTACTCACTGAGCCGTCGGGGTCTACCAATTTAGAATATACATAGTATTTATTATTGTATGTTGTAACGGGGGGAGGTTCGATTCCAACTTAGCTCTAACTTCCGGTGAACAAAAAACATGGCGGTGAAACGGACACGTGCTTAGGACAGTCCCAGCAGTGGGATATGAAAGTGGTATCTTTACTAGTACATTTAGTAATTGCTTTCAGATTCCGTCGGCGCTTCATTTTTTGTTTTTTAATTAAACAACTAGTTTTTTTTTCTTTTTAAATGGAAGTCAAAAGTTCATGAGCCATTCAGCCTTTAAAAAAAATTATAAAAATGTAGGTGCCGAGGAAGCCTAGCGTATACTCTAAACCTAACTAATATCTGTATTAAGCACTAGATTATCCGCATTACGCTTGACGCCCTTTCTATTACCTAGATCTAGATTTATTACAATGTGCTTAGCGCTAAAATCGATAGAACCGGAATCACCTAAAGTAACGTGACACTAGTCACGAAGTTTACACTGCAGCGTCTATTGCAGCCGACAGACAGCAGTGTGCAAACATTTCTGTGATCCGGTTTGGAGGGCGCTGTAGCTATTGTTGTTACTGGGGTAACGAGACGCAACGTCTTATGTCACAGGCGATGAGCGTAATTTGGTGCAGTGTATATCATCCTAACTAGCGCCACGTTGTTATGGGCGTGTCACTTACTATCAAGTGAACGGGTCACTCGTCACGTCGCTTCATTAAAAAAAAAAATAGTAATTTCACCAGCTGTTTTTTTTATTACTTTTACATCTCATATATATCATCATCATCATCAGCAGCAGCAGATAGACGTCCACTGTTGGACATAAGCTTCCCCCTTGCCCACGTCGATCGGGTAGGGGTTCATATGGAAGGGAAAGGTATATAGATCATTCCCGACTACGCTGGCCCAATGCGGTTCGGTGGGAGCCAGAGCCTCGTTTGCTGAACAGCAGGCTGCACCACGAGCTGGTGAGCTTGGCTTGGGTCCCGTGAGTGGTTCTGCGGAACCCCTCACACCCCCTATATGTATTAAAGTAATCTAAAACGTTTGCATTTTGATGTTAAAGTTGTTCGCTTTACATCGAACCCTGAGGGCTGGCGTTCGGAGGGTAGGGTGACCAGCTATAAAGGAATTGCGGGACTGTCCTAAACCTCACTGGTGGTCAGCTTCTGATGTAGATACCACCGCAGCGACTATTCCTACTGTCGAACAGAACTATGCGGACGTTACTGTAATCCGGATCGAAGGACCATAGAGTAATTTCTCACGTCTGGAGGTGAGTATAATATGTTTGCAGTATAAACATCCTAACCAGCTCCATATCGTTTACCATGAGGTAGCTGCATTGATGGATAAAATATTGATCTTCCATTTAACTCGGTGTCAAGTCTTGGATGGTGCAGACTCCTCATCATCTTGCCAACTTTCGGAGGAGCCCTGCCACGAGACTACAGGATGCAACGCCGGAAGCCAACCGGGGACTGTACTATCACAATAGTCTCTCTTGAGAAATAATGGCATCAGGGTCCTTCAATCCTCATTGGACCTCATTAGATTTTCTAGGTCTTACCTGCGAAAGGAAATTTGAATAATATAGATACTTAAATTATGGTCACCGTGCCCCTGGCCGCGGGCGGCCCGCTGCCTCCCCATCGTCCCACAAGTGGACCCTCTCGGAGGGCGCCACTAATGCTTCCTGTACATTCCGCGATTTGCACGAACAAAATGGCAAAGCGTGTCCCGCCGACATGCGCACACGCGCCGCGGCAGCGCCCCGGCTCTAAGGGCGCGTCCCTAATGGATACTAACCTTTTTAATTTAGTCGGATTATTGTGTACACTCAGTGTTACCGTTGTAGCTCTCTGTTGCTGCAGACCGTCCGTTACTGTGATCCGGTTAGAAGGGCGCTGAAGCTATCACTGCTGGTAGCTCTCTGTTGCTGCAGACCGTCACGGTAGGTACCGCCGCAGCGCCTGTTGCAGCCGAGCAGTCATTACTGTGATCCGGTTTGAAGGGCGCTGAAGCTATCACTGCTGGTAGCTCTCTGTTGCTGCAGACCGTCACGGTAGGTACCACCGCAGCGCCTGTTGCAGCCGAGCAGTCATTACTGTGATCCGGTTTGAAGGGCGCTGAAGCTATCACTGCTGGTAGCTCTCTGTTGCTGCAGACCGTCACGGTAGGTACCACCGCAGCGCCTGTTGCAGCCGAGCAGTCATTACTGTGATCCGGTTTGAAGGGCGCTGAAGCTATCACTGCTGGTAGCTCTCTGTTGCTGCAGACCGTCACGGTAGGTACCGCCGCAGCGCCTGTTGCAGCCGAGCAGTCATTACTGTGATCCGGTTTGAAGGGCGCTGAAGCTATCACTGCTGGTAGCTCTCTGTTGCTGCAGACCGTCACGGTAGGTACCACCGCAGCGCCTGTTGCAGCCGAGCAGTCATTACTGTGATCCGGTTTGAAGGGCGCTGAAGCTATCACTGCTGGTAGCTCTCTGTTGCTGCAGACCGTCACGGTAGGTACCACCGCAGCGCCTGTTGCAGCCGAGCAGTCATTACTGTGATCCGGTTTGAAGGGCGCTGAAGCTATCACTGCTGGTAGCTCTCTGTCGCATAACCCAGTTAAACTATAACCAATTAAATAACCAATTCAATTATTCACGCGGATAAATTAAAAAAAGAGAAGCGCTCACAAACTTCTTGTGGCTCACTGAGCGCTCCCGCTCGGGGCAGGGTGACCATGGTTTAGTACTGTCCTATTTATATTTATATATAATAACAGGTAACATCCATGGAGTGTGCAAAGGTTACTGTAACCCGGTTCAAAGGATAAGTAGATAGTGATACGGGAATTAAGGGCTCATATCCAATATGTCTTCATCATTGGCCTATAGACGTCCACTGTTGGACATAGGTCTCCCACAAAGATCTCCATATACAGTCAGCGTGGCCTTCGGTACCGCTGGGTATTAGGGGCTGTCATATATAGGGGTTAATATGAGGGTTTAGGCCTTTGAGTACAATGTGATGCAGTGTGAATATTCTACCTGGCGTCAATTTGGTTGGGCTGTAAGACAATCAGGTGTGCATCTCTCTCGTCAATTTATTAAAAAAAAATTGTGCATTTAGTTTGGTGGAATCGAAGCGGGAACTCTTAATACCGTTTAAATAAATTATCTGTTATATCCTCTTTATCAACAGTCGCCATGGCCTTCCTACTCGCAAAGAGCATTAAATCTACTAGAGGGAACTGCGCTAAAAAAATTGATATTTTTTTAAACAACGAAGTAACGAGACAAGCGGTTCACTTGATATTAGGTGATACGCCTGACCATAACGTGATGTAAGTTAGGTTAATATACACTGCATCACATTGCGCTCGTCGTCTTAAGCTATCTTAAGTCTTGTTACCCCAGTAAATACACAAGCTACAGCGGCCTTCAAACCAGATCATAATAATGTTTACACACTGCTGTCTGTCGGCTGCAATAGGCGCCGAGGTGGTACCTACCTAGACGGTTTGTAGCGACAGAGACCTGAGACCAACGGTGTGTTCCGGTTTGAAGGACGCACGAAACAAACTAGTCCAGTAGTCGCCAGTCAGCAGGCCACCATACCGTCCGGGCGCGGTCCCGTCGCGGTCCCGTCGCGGTCCCGTCGCGGTCCCGTCGCGGTCCCGTCGCGCTAACGAGCCGCACTGCGACAACCCTTGGCCGGCTGCCAGGTCGCAGGCGCCTGGCGCCAGGTCGCAGGCGCCAGGCGCCAGGCGCTCATTCAATACTAAATAAGATTAATTGTGTTCCATGACCATACGCCGCCCCAGCTACACAGCTACACCTGACACCGCTCACTACTCCACCATCAGCCCTGCCCCGCGAGAACAGTACACTCCTACATGTGACGTCTCCAGCTCTTTCTCATGTATATGCTGGTGTAGTCAGTGGGTTGAACCGGTTGTTTACAACGCCCTACAACGCAGCGGCTGCGCGTGTGTGCACCGTGCACCGTGCACCGCGCGCCGTGCACCGTGCGCCGTGCGCCGTGCGCCCCGCTCCCCGCCCGCCGCTGAGCCGCTAACCGCTGAGCCGCCGCGTCGCGCCTAATTGCGTTTGTTCGCAACTATCTCCGGCTGCCGGCTGCCGGCTCCCTCCTCATGCAAAACTCCATCGCGATCAATTCCCGTCTACTTTACTACAGTTACTAACAAAAGTGTTAATTTTTTTTTTAAATGTATCTCGTGTTCTATTCTCACTGAGCTTCCGGTGAAGGTAAACATCGTGAGGAATCTCACTCGATCGACGAGCAACAGCTTTCGTAGAAATGTAACTTCCGTCTACCCACACTTATCCAAAGTGGTGAATAGCCGACCTAGACTTTTTTGTCGGAGAGGGTTCCGATTCCCAGCAGTGAGAATATCAAGTGGGCTCTTTGTTACTTATTATGTAACTTAAATCACAATTGCACCTGGTGGTATATGGTGATGGGGTTTATGGTGAAGAGCACTAGCCCGCGCCGTACACATTGACGTTGTCATTTGAGAAGAACTCAACTGTTTCCTGATGGTACGATGCCCAGTCTGGTGGTGAAAAAGGAGTAGTGAGTTTATATTGTGTTATTTTCACCTGGTGATATACGACAGCATTGGTTAAGATGTTTACACAGCGCCTTTCTAATCGAGTAACAGATTTTTCGTTATTCATTTCATTGTAAAAATTCTATAAATAGTCGCCTTTTTCTGTTCAGCAGTAGTGTGCAGACTTTACTGTACCTCCTCTCTATGCATAGAAGAATTGTTCTAATTAAACGTGAGTGTTAATAAAATGATAAATAATTTAATCAGATAACACTTGTGTGGATAACTGTACTTTGCATTCCAACGCGTCGGCTCCGCAACTTTGGACAGCATCCACCTCTAAACAACTTGAGATGGTGGTACAGCGCTACCACCACGCAAATTGCTGGTCGTTTATTCGCATGACTTCAACCAATTCTGGAAGCTACTGGTGGTGGTGCTCGTCTCTACCATAAGCGCTTCGAGCGTTCCTCAGGGCTCTTGTCTATCGCCACTGCTCTTCTCGTTGTGATCTGCTCCACCAGTGATATCTCCGATAGAGATGGCTCGTCGACGCGTTATTCCTTAACGAACGAACCGTCCGGCAACCAGTGTAGCAACCAGTCGGGTCTGTCGGCTGGTTGACGCGACTGGGTGGCGCCATTGCAGAGCCGACCGTATCGTATGCACGCTAAGGATCAAACCGACTCCAAGTTGCCCCGGCTGACTCGCCTGCGCCGACACGCTTATTTAAGTGCACTCTGCACTCTGCACTCTGCACTCTGCACTCTGCACTCTGCGCGACACACTCGTAATCCGACTAAACGAATGCGCCGCATTAGCCGACTAAATAGAAGCGTCGTTACCACATCACTACGAGATATGGCCCAGCTGACCGTTCGCTCCGGGCGCGCACGTGCACCGCGCGCACGTGCACCGCGCGCACGCGCACCGCGCCCACGTGCACCGCGCGCACGCGCACCGCGCGCACGTGTACCGCGCGCACGCGCACCGCGCCCACGTGCACCGCGCGCACGCGCACCGCGCGCACGTGTACCGCGCGCACGCGCACCGCGCCCACGTGCACCGCGCGCACGCGCACCGCGCGCACGTGCACCGCGCGCACGCGCACCGCGCCCACGTGCACCGCGCGCACGCGCACCGCGCGCACGTGTACCGCGCGCACGCGCACCGCGCGCACGTGTACCGCGCGCACGCGCACCGCGCGCACCTGCACCGTCCGCACAACCGGTTCCTTCGGTCGGCGCCAATCGCTGCTCTAAGCTCTCCAGGGTAACCTCGCGCTCTCCGCTGACGGCGTCTCTGTCTGTTATTTGATCCTCGGTTACCCCGATAAGTGCTTCAGGAGATCTAAAGAAAATCTCCTGTGTGAATACTCCCTCTGTGCGAGGATCTGTGGCCTTTGTTTTATTTCTGGGTACGCCGGAAACAGATATATACACGATTCCTTCTTCCAGTTGGATTCAATCGTTAAGCAGAATAATTGGTGTACTATTAGGTCCCAAACGCACTGCGATTAAGGTATCCAATAGGACTCCGACGCATTGGCTGTGTGTCCGCTAACGTGTCACACCTGATGATGAAACGCCTCGGATAAAGAACCAGGAAGTGACAGACGGATCGAATTGCGCCGACGCAAATCTCCCTTTTGGAGAGAACTGTCCTTTAGGACATGGTCAATAATCTTGGGGTCACTCTAGATTCCACTGAGACGGTTCTACTCTCGAAGGACATTCTCAGAGTTGGGAACATTACCGTTGCTTTGGACAGACTTACTCTGCAGCTGCAGCAAGCTCTGCATCAGAAGGTGCATCTATACAGGACCTGATGACAAACTGGATCAAGACTTCGACTCTTGCAGGCCCTCCAGATAAGTTTCGCTTACAGTAGAACTGAGTAGTATCAAAGGAACATCTCCTCAATCTACCCCATTTTAGGAAGAACTGTGCCTCCACCCATTTCACCTCTTCAATCCACTGGACACATCTTCCTCTCCTTCATCCACCTTTCGTGACACCTGACATGGTGATCAGAGGCCACATGCAGACGGTTTAACTCATCTATCTGTTATTTACTTTTCTCTTTCTCTATCCAATTATATCCTATCTACCACTTCATCCTTATCCTTCTCCTCTTCTATTTCAAAAACAACATATATATCCGGCTCTCGGATTCCGGTTGAAATGTTAAAGCCGATCACAAAAGCGCACTAAGTCTAGATCTAGTCTACTCACTCTCCTCTCAAAAGCAGTTTCAGATCCAACGTGTGGATGTTTGGGGGGAGTGCGGAACGCGCGCAGCAATAACAATAACATTGCATTCGCGCGCCCGAAATAAACGCGTTACACGAGCGACTGTGCGCATGCGCCGCGCTGAGGCACCGTGCGCATGCGCGGTGACCGAGACCGCTTTCGATATAGCCACCTGTTGCTCTCGAGATACGTCTGAACCATGACCATAATATGGTGCAGTGGAAACATCTTAATTGTGTTATTCTTATAAAAATCCCGTCTGTGTTGTCGAGTCAATATTACTATGATCCGGCTCTAAGGACCAACAGCCGACACGACAATTAATATTGAGCAAAATATGATGCAGTGTAAACATCCAAAGTAGTGGCACGTTATGGGCAAGCGTAATAACTTACCGTCAGGTGAACATCTGGATCATCTCGTCAATAAAACATTTCAATATTCCCACAGCTGGGACTAACCTATTGGTGTTGGGGAAACCGAACCCATGCCTCTTTGAGGAGCTCATCGCAGCGACCTTACAAACTGATCCATCGCGGCTTCACTCAACTTTAAAATGCAGCCAGATATAAGTACCAAAGCCCACTAGACATTCCCACTATTGGGATTTCGTGTCTTCTTCAATGGAGAAACGATCCCGTAATTTCTCAAGTGTTAATATATAATCAGTATGTAAGTTTAAGTGTAATACATAAATATCTATTTGTCTGTTTAACTTAACAATAACTTGTTTATAACTTGGCGCGCCCGCGAAGTTTCCCGTTCGTGTACGCATGCGAATACTTGACGTTCACTTGATAACTTCGGCCGCGTTACTTGCCCACTTTCACTTGGAGTGCATTCGCCAACAGCTTCAGAAACTAACTTGACTGAAATTGGTGGGTTGCGGGCCAGAGGCTTGACTTCGCAGCTGCGTACCTCAAAATCTGATGACCTTACCAACTCCAAGGGTCCAGCCCGTCCCTCGGCAGCGCAGCGATCGTAACCAGAGTATATGGAGTTACTTGAAAAGGAATTACTTCTAAGTTATCTATAGTACCTGGCGTTCACCAGGGATTGGTCCTGAGCCCGCTCCTCTTTAGCATTACTACGGACTATTAGCCAAGGAAAATGTAAATACCGTCACCATGGCAACGACTGTTGCACGCTCTGGAAGAGAACAGCTTGATGATGAGCAGGCGAAGACCGGGAGTGTACCGAACATAAATAATATGATTACAAATAGAATGGAAATTGGAGTAGAACAAGGAAATGATCTGCTGCTGCTGGATGGTTCAGATGGAGACGGGAGCTGTGTGATAAAATAATACTATAAAGAGCGAAATAAGAAGTCTACCAGGAAGCAGATCAGACATAGCATAGGATCAGAATGTTGGGATACCATCAGCGGACCAGCTCCATGAGTCGCATATCATTGTGACTGGTGTGATGAAACTGTGATTACTGGTGACGGCACCGCTTTAAATGGTATGAACCAAGTTAGAAGACCGAAAATAAAACAGATGAAGACCGGAAAGAAAATGTAAGAAGACCGGAAATTAAATAGAGCTTGACCAGAAAGAAAACGCAATTCCAGGAGACCATCATGTTAAGATCGCTTTTATCCCTCTCTCTTTTTCACTCCCCCTTTTGTCACTTGGCTTACCATAGTCAAGAAGGACCTAAAGGAAAAGACTTAAGAGCAGGAAGACCGAAGACCGAGAGTAAAAGCAAATGAGTAAATAATTTATTAACCGCGTCCGTATGATGTGAGCAGTACACGGCGCTGGTGCACGTCCCCGGTGACGTCACCGCAATGAGGCGCGTTTAGAGCTGACCTCGATGGCTGAGGGGTTAACCGGGAGGCACGACGGACGGGACCTTCAGCTGATGGTAGCCGATACGCTCGTGATGGTGTGCACCGCACCGCATTGCGCTCGCTGTGAGGCATTACACGTTACACCTCGGCACTTCAACGATTACACTAGCCAGTGGTCCTTCGAGCCGGATCACCGGTTCGATGGATACAGAACCGTCAGTTGTAAGAAGGCAGACATGTCCTAACATCAGCCAATTGGGTGCAATGGTGGACTTTAATTTTGATTTCCTTGTAAGTCTCGAGTCCCATAAGTGGGAATACCGTGGGACATTTATTTTATTCGACGTAGTGACGATATTACACTGCAACACATTGTGACTCGTACAAGGTCGATACATCAACAATTTCACTAGTCACTGTCCTTCGAACCGGATCATAATATTTGTACGGTCCTATCTATCGGCTTCAATAGGCGCTGCGATGGTACGTAGACGGTCTCCGGTAACAAAGACCTACCTACAATCAGTAATAACTTTAGCAGCCTTCAAACCGGATCACAGTAATGTTTGCACAGTACTGTCTGTCGCCTGCAATAAGCGCTGCGGTGGTATTTACTAAGACGGTGTCCGCCAACAGAGACCTACCTACAATAAGTAGTAGCTACAGCGCCCTTCAAACCGGATCACAGTAATGTTCGCACAGTACTGTCTGTCGCCTGCAATAAGCGCTGCGGTGGTATTTACTAAGACGGTGTCCTCCAACAGAGACCTATCTACAATAAGTAGTAGCTACAGCGCCCTTCAAACCAGATCACAGTAATGTTTGCACAGTACTGTCTGTCGCCTGCAATAAGCGCTGCGGTGGTATTTACTAAGACGGTGTCCTCCAACAGAGACCTATCTACAATAAGTAGTAGCTACAGCGCCCTTCAAACCAGATCACAGTAATGTTTGCACAGTACTGTCTGTCGCCTGCAATAAGCGTTGCGGTGGTAATTACTAAGACGGTGTCCTCCAACAGAGACCTATCTACAATAAGTAGTAGCTACAGCGCCCTTCAAATCAGATCACAGTAATGTTTGCACAGTACTGTCTGTCACCTGCAATAAGCGTTGCGGTGGTAATTACTAAGACGGTGTCCGCCAACAGAGACCTACCTACAATAAGTAGTAGCTACAGCGCCCTTCAAACCGGATCACAGTAATGTTCGCACAGTACTGTCTGTCGCCTGCAATAAGCGCTGCGGTGGTATTTACTAAGACGGTGTCCTCCAACAGAGACCTATCTACAATAAGTAGTAGCTACAGCGCCCTTCAAACCAGATCACAGTAATGTTTGCACAGTACTGTCTGTCGCCTGCAATAAGCGCTGCGGTGGTATTTACTAAGACGGTGTCCTCCAACAGAGACCTATCTACAATAAGTAGTAGCTACAGCGCCCTTCAAACCAGATCACAGTAATGTTTGCACAGTACTGTCTGTCGCCTGCAATAAGCGCTGCGGTGGTATTTACTAAGACGGTGTCCGCCAACAGAGACCTATCTACAATAAGTAGTAGCTACAGCGCCCTTCAAACCAGATCACAGTAATGTTTGCACAGTACTGTCTGTCGCCTGCAATAAGCGCTGCGGTGGTATTTACTAAGACGGTGTCCTCCAACAGAGACCTATCTACAATAAGTAGTAGCTACAGCGCCCTTCAAACCAGATCACAGTAATGTTTGCACAGTACTGTCTGTCGCCTGCAATAAGCGCTGCGGTGGTATTTACTAAGACGGTGTCCGCCAACAGAGACCTATCTACAATAAGTAGTAGCTACAGCGCCCTTCAAACCAGATCACAGTAATGTTTGCACAGTACTGTCTGTCGCCTGCAATAAGCGCTGCGGTGGTATTTACTAAGACGGTGTCCGCCAACAGAGACCTATCTACAATAAGTAGTAGCTACAGCGCCCTTCAAACCAGATCACAGTAATGTTTGCACAGTACTGTCTGTCGCCTGCAATAAGCGCTGCGGTGGTATTTACTAAGACGGTGTCCGCCAACAGAGACCTACCTACAATAAATAGTAGCTACAGCGCCCTTCAAACCAGATCACAGTAATGTTTGCACAGTACTGTCTGTCGCCTGCAATAAGCGCTGCGGTGGTATTTACTAAGACGGTGTCCTCCAACAGAGACCTATCTACAATAAGTAGTAGCTACAGCGCCCTTCAAACCAGATCACAGTAATGTTTGCACAGTACTGTCTGTCGCCTGCAATAAGCGCTGCGGTGGTATTTACTAAGACGGTGTCCGCCAACAGAGACCTATCTACAATAAGTAGTAGCTACAGCGCCCTTCAAACCAGATCACAGTAATGTTTGCACAGTACTGTCTGTCGCCTGCAATAAGCGCTGCGGTGGTATTTACTAAGACGGTGTCCGCCAACAGAGACCTACCTACAATAAATAGTAGCTACAGCGCCCTTCAAACCAGATCACAGTAATGTTTGCACAGTACTGTCTGTCGCCTGCAATAAGCGCTGCGGTGGTATTTACTAAGACGGTGTCCTCCAACAGAGACCTATCTACAATAAGTAGTAGCTACAGCGCCCTTCAAACCAGATCACAGTAATGTTTGCACAGTACTGTCTGTCGCCTGCAATAAGCGCTGCGGTGGTATTTACTAAGACGGTGTCCGCCAACAGAGACCTATCTACAATAAGTAGTAGCTACAGCGCCCTTCAAACCAGATCACAGTAATGTTTGCACAGTACTGTCTGTCGCCTGCAATAAGCGCTGCGGTGGTATTTACTAAGACGGTGTCCGCCAACAGAGACCTATCTACAATAAGTAGTAGCTACAGCGCCCTTCAAACCAGATCACAGTAATGTTTGCACAGTACTGTCTGTCGCCTGCAATAAGCGCTGCGGTGGTATTTACTAAGACGGTGTCCGCCAACAGAGACCTATCTACAATAAGTAGTAGCTACAGCGCCCTTCAAACCAGATCACAGTAATGTTTGCACAGTACTGTCTGTCGCCTGCAATAAGCGCTGCGGTGGTATTTACTAAGACGGTGTCCGCCAACAGAGACCTACCTACAATAAATAGTAGCTACAGCGCCCTTCAAACCGGGTCATAGTAATGTTCGCACAGTCCTGTCTGTTGGCTGCAATAAACGCTGCGATGGTATTTACCAAAACGATCTCCTGCCACAGAGACCTACCTATAATCAGTAATAGCTACAGCGCCCTTCAAACCGGATAACAGTAATGTCTGCACAGTAGTGTGTCGACTGCATTAGGCGCCGCTGTGGTACCTAGACCACCACCTGTAGTTTAATGCTTATCGAAACAGTAATTTTCGATCATAAATAAGCGCCGGGTGCGAGCCTACGCCCCTAGCCCCCAGCCCCCAGCCCCCAGCCCCGCGGCACTCACTCCGCCCACCGCTGCGCCGCTAGCACAACAGCTGACACGTCACGGGCCGTGCCATAGAGTAAACTAAAGCACTAGACACAACACAGTCTAAAATATTTCGTAGTAGATCTCTATTACCGAAGATGTTCTAGAACGTTGCAAACATTACCGTATTCCTTTTTGAAGGGCGTAACTCGTGAAATTACTGCGGTAATGAGACTTTACATCTGTCACGAAGTGACTGTGTCTTGTTAACTATCACCATACTGCGGTAACAAGGCAACGTACATCTTAACATAATCTTTATACGTACCAATTTTATAAGTTGCTGTGTATATATAATTGATGCTGTGGATATGGAACCGGTGACGAGCGAGACGTTCACCTGATGTTAAGTGATATACCCGCCTTTAACGTGTTGCTAGTAATTTACTGCACCGCATTGTGCGTGTCGCCTTGAGACGTAAGATGTTGTCTCGTTACCCTAGTGTCTCCACTAGCTACAGCGTCCTTCAACCCGGAACACAGTAATGTTTGCCGCTGCTGCCTGTCGCCTGTAGTAGGCGTAGCGGTGGTACCTACCTAGATGGTCTCTGATAGCTGGTAGAGCTGCCGCCACTGCACCGCTACACAGACAATGTGTACACATATATATATATATATATATATAAATATTAGTGTTTATGTCCAACAGTGGGTTCTCGCAAGCTGACGATGATATGAGCCCGAGAACCAGCTCCCACCTTACCATGGGGCGCAGTAACCGTGTCTTAGTCACTCACGGTGAAGCTAAGAGGAACTACCCAGCCGGCTCATGGTGTAGGATCAGCCCGAGGTGGCCGATGTGCCCGTGGGTTGCGGAGGCAGGCTTGTGCTGCCCTTCGCAGCCGTGGTGGAGTCGCTGAAGGTCCGTGTCCTACCTTTCGTGACTAGGCGGTGCTCATCGCTGATGCGACGGCAGTAAGATTGGGGAGGAAGAGGAGTATTGGTATTGAGATTCGCCGCTCTCTCTATCCCTCGCGGTCGTGTAACCGTTGGCAGCGGGAGCCAAGACCAGATTCGCTGCAGGGTGTCGAGAGTTCTCTCTCTTGGCACCCATAACCTCTGGGTGACGAATTCAGGGAGCATCTGTTGCCCAAATGACGTTAAGAGGCCGAGAGGAGGGCGCACTGTATGTTCCGGCCCGCCCTTACAGAGGTGGAAAGGTGAAAGCTCTCCTCCCTAGATAGAGCTTCCCAGTTGTATGCGTAAACGTTCCCGTCGACTCGCCATAGGGTATGAACGTCGTAGGGAGGGTTTCAGTCGGTGCAAGTCCGACATAAACTGCTTTCGCCCTCGCGAGGACAGGTACGAGAAGACATGTCCCAACCGTAAAGCAAAAAAAGGCATTAAATGAAGCCGTTTGCTTTAGTCACGTCTACAGTACATAATCTGTGGTGTGAATAAATAAAGGTCGGTTCTGTAAATTGTTGATAAATAAAGACCACGAGTGGGCAATGTTTATAGCGCCTGTTGCAGTGGGCATGCTGGGGCAGCGGTGGACGGGGGGGGGGCGGCTGCGGAATCTACATGTTAAGTCAAGGTCCGCGCTGAGGGTCTATTTATAGCATTTTATCGGATGCGAAAAATAGTAAGCCCACCTTTATTCCCACAGCTGGGGTTAACTGGTTTTCATGTAAGGATGAAGACAGTCTACTAACAGCATACACAAGCTTGTGATGATGTAAACGTTCAGTCATCACGGTACACGGTAATGTACCATCAGGTAGGATATTTACACTGCATCACATTGTATGTCTTGTTACCAATTATTTCTCCAGCTGCAACTTCCTTTAAAGAAATATTGACAAACACTGTCTGCGCCGCGGTGGTAACTATGTAGACTGTCACCAGCAGAGACCAACCACCAATGGTAGTCTGCAACTGAGCTATGGATGTGAGGGGTGTAAGGGGTCCCGAACATCAACTCACGCGACCCAATCCAATCTCACGAGCTCGTGGTGCAGCCAGCTGATCAACGGAAGAGGCTTTGACTCCCACTGACCCGCATTGGGCCAGCATGCGGGGAAATTGCCCAAGTCCCCCCTATATGAATTCCTACATACGACTGAAGGTCGCAGGAAGCGCAGAACCGATCGCTGTGGAAATCTTTGGGGGAGGCCTATATCCAGCAGTGGAAGTCTATCGGCTGATAATGATGATGAGGAGCTATGGATACGGATATATATATATATAATATAGCGATGGGGATATTTTAACCTATCCTCTCTTGGTATCGTATAAATACATGGACATCGGTGGATACCTTCGTTAGGTTAATATGTATACATAAGATCCGTTTACCTCCAGCTCGGGGGAGGGAGTGTCCCCACAGCAGCGTGGTCGCCGCGCGATCGGGAATAGGATGTGAAGTGGGCGCGCCTGTTCAGCATCAGAGCCGCGCGCGTGACGCGCACAATGCAGCCCCACGCCGTGGGATCGTGCCAGCGCTGGACGAGTGGGGATTAACACACACTCACACACTGCACAACTAACGTAATAATAAACCATTATATAGCCTACACATTTAAATCTAGATTTACAGTCAAAATACAGACATTACGCTCAAGCGCAAGGCGATAAATAAAAATCGATGGGAAAACGCGGGAATAATTGAACTGTTTCTAGATATGAGAGAGCGAGATAGATATATAGCGGAGGCGGTAAACAGAGAGAGAGCGAATGATAGATCGAAATTTTGCTATTGATTGATGTAGCAATGACAACGAAAAGTAAAATAATGTGATAAGATTGAAATATTCTCTCTCTTTCTTTCATTGTTTCTCTCTTTCTCTCTCGCTCTTGTTTATAAATTTGGAGAATAATCATATCAATACGAGGTAGCGGTTGTCGTAAGTTATGAATGTGATCGATGTGCGAGTGAACGGGACGGATATATAGTTGAGCTGGTGAACAGAGAGAGATAGTGAGTGTTCGATCGACAATTTTGGTTTATTGTTTGTTTTAGGTAAACACAAATGGGAGAGAATTAAATTAGAGTAATGTTATAGATAATAAATAATGTTGAACGTTTGTCTAACTCATTCTCTATCTCTCTCTTTCCTTTGTTTATACGTTTTGAGTGTATCCGCGCCGAGCGGCGGCCGGAGCTCGGGAACGAGACACGCAGTATTGCAACTGTATAGATATATTTTCCGTCTCACTCGCACATGCTGTAAATACATATATAGCCGTCTCTTTTGATGTAATTGGCGCCTTTTAGGTTTCCCACCAATATTTATTTTCTTGTAATTTTGAATAATAAATATAATTTTTTTGTTATGTAATTAAGAGACAACACGAGCGGCACGATCACCTGATGGCGAGTGATACGCCTGTTCATAATGTGGCGCTAGTTAGGATGGTATACACTGCACCATATTGCGATCATCATCTGATACTTAAGAAGTCAAGTCTCGTTACTCCAATAATTACACTAGCTACAGCACCCTTCAAACCGGATCACAGTAATGTTTACATACTGCTGTATGTCGGCTGCAATATGCGCTGCGGTGATACCTACCTAGACGGTCTGCAGCAATAGAGATGTATCGCCATTAAATCCAGTCAATCCTCAACATCATCAGGTATATATATCCTGGCGGGAGAGGCTGCGTGGTGACCCCACCGCTGCGTTTAGGGGTCAAGTGTCCGATAACCGATGCCTCACTGCCGCCATTGACGCTGGGAACATTACACAACGTCGCCGCTCGCGCTCGGCTACACATCTCTTGAACACTCCCACGGCGCACTTAGAGCAGCTGGCAGCAGCAGACGGCTCCGCACTGGAGAGAAGACGCATCGTGGTGGTGGTATCATGGATCACCACATCACCACATCAGCTGATCGATCAGCCCGCACCGCAACGAACATTCAACACGACTCCATATTATGAAGAGTTCTTATGCCATAGACCTATAACAATTATAGACATGACATAGATCTATTTATTTTCACACTATATCCTAGCGGTGTTAGACTATGCAGGAACTGAAGTCTTGTATACGCCGTTATACAGTAGTGTGCGAACACTAGTAATCCGGTTCGAAGGGTCAGTAGCTAAGCAACTGATGTTAAATGATACGTCTGTCGATAACAACGAGGCGCTAGTTAAGACATCAAATGTAAGTCTTACCGCAGTAATTTCACTAGCTACATCATCCTTCAAATCAGTCAATCAGTGATAGCTACTGATCCTTCGAGCCGGATTATAGAAATGTTTGTACAATACTAGCTTAACCTAACATACCAGCAGTAAAAATGACTTTGGGATCGAACCTGGGACTGTGGTACAAACCAAACGGTTTTGCTCTACAAACGCCGTTATGTACCTAATGTGTTGTTGCCGTATTTAAATATAATCCGCAACTCTACTAGATTGTTGAGTCTGCACATGTAAAGGCCGCGCCGCAATAAAAAGTTAACTGCCCTTAAGGGCCGTCGAAGCCAGACAGTAAAGATTAAATGTTATTTTATCCGCCGTACTGTTATACAGTAATAATCGTAAAATGTCTGTTTGTATCTGTGCACCGGTGGTCTACCGGACCTGCCAGTCACTGTAATCCGGCTCGAAGGACCAGCACCTAGTGATAACGCCGACGATCACAAAGTGGTGCTGTGTATGTCATCCTAATATCTAGTTTTGATGAAACACTGGTGTGCAGGCATTACCATGTCCGGTTCGAAGGGCCCGCTAGTGAAATTAATTGTGTAACGGTACGGTATGGGTAATTTTACGATTGAGACGTTCACCCGATGGTAATTAACATCAGATATCGAGTCTTGTTACCCTAGTAATTTCTCTAGCTACAGCATCCTTCAAACCTGATCACAGTACTGTGTGTCGGCTGCAATAGGCGCTGCGGTGGTACCTACCTAGACGGTCTGTAGCAACAGAGACACTACCACCAGTAAGAGTGAAAGGCCCTTCAAGCCGGATCACAGTAACGTTTGCACACTATCTAGCGGCAGAAATAAACATTAGTTGCGATGATATACACAGCGTCACATTGTGTTCGTTACATGCCCGTCACCTCTGTAATTCCACTAGCCAGCGGTCCTTCGAACCAGATCGAAGCAATTTCACACTGCAGCCTGCTGCGGTGATACCGCCAAAGAGAGACGCGATACTGAGTTATGTATTAAGTTAAATGAGAAGTTCGTCCATTAAGCAGTGTGCTTAGCTGAGTGCGACACACAACCGTACACTTGAAACGAAGTGTCCCCGCGGCCGCCCCAGCGAGAGTCAGAGTGGGTCGCCGGTTCGATTACAAGTTAATTCAAGTTAACCGCAAGCTCTCAGCTTTAACTTAACAGTTAAGTGACGCTTAAGTGTAGCGAACTCCAGCTCACAATCTAATTACACGCAAGGAACAGAAAAGCGACTACTTTTTTTTCAGCGTCGTTCAAACCGGAACATAGTAATTTTTTTATAGAAATAAGCGACAAGACGTTCACCTGATATTAAGTGATACGCTTACCCATAATGCAGCGCTAGTTAGGATGGTACACTAGTTACAGCGTCCTTCAAGCCGGATCTCAGTAATTTGTTTCTATACAGTTAAGCGATGAGATGAACGGCACGTTCACCTGATATTAAGTGATACGCTTACCCATAATGCAGCGCTAGTTAGGATGGTACACTAGCTACAGCGTCCCTCAAACCGGAAGACAGTATTTTTTTTAAAACAATGAAGCGATGAGATGAGTGAGGCGTTTACCTGATGGTAAGTGATACGCCAGCCCATAACGACGCGGCGCTACTTAGTTAATTTCACTAGATACAGCGTCCTTCAAACCGGCACATAACGTTCGCACAGTACTGTCTATCGGCTGCAATAGGCGCTGCGGTGGTACCTACGAGCAGTAAGTTACTCTATATTAACGTTAAACAGTATAAATATGGTAAAACGTACGCAATATAGTAAATAAGTACAAATATCTTAGAAACGTAAGCATACCGCCACTAATAGCATCAGGTCTATAAAAACTATGTAGTATTTAATACTTGTAAGTATTTTCCGCGAGAACCTACTACGTGTAATAGCAAGTTGATAAATACCAGGTTTTAAAACGTAAACGCGTCGGATCTATGAAAGAAAACTATAGAGTATTTAATATTTGTAAGTATTTTCCACTATTACCTCGTACGCGTAATAGCAAGTAAATACTAAGTTTTGAAACTTCGCTACTAAAAGCGTCAACGACAGGTCTATAAAAAAACTAAACTATTTAATACATAAATGTGATTTGCAGAAGTATCTGGTGTGTATAACAGGAAGTAAATATCAGGTTATCAATCCTGTCCAACAAGTCACATCCCCAGCATATTTTTTTAGTTTAATTTTAAAAACTCCAGCGCCCTTCAAACCTGTCTCTCTCTGACGTCAGATGTGTAGATGTGTATTATTCGTTGCAGGGACCTGCAGGGAAACAATCTCACCATCATATTCCAGAGCGACTTCCAGAACCTGCACGAATTGAAAATACTGTAAGTATATCAGTGGTTTTCATCTGGTGGTAACGTTACCGTCCGGTGGTGAGTTCACGCAGCAACTTTCATCACACACCTCTACTGCCTGTCGACATAAAGGAACAGGTTCCACTGGTGGTAGGTCTCTGCCGGAGACGGTTTAGATACCACAGCAGCGCCCACTGCAGCTGACAAGCAACAGTGTGCCAACATTACTGTGCTCCGGTTCAAGGGGCGCTGTAGCTAGTGAAATTACTCAGGGTAATGAGACTCGACATCTTATGACTGAAGGCGATGAGCACAATGTGGTGCTGTGTATATCATCCTGACTAGCGCCATGTTATGGGCGGATGTTACCATCAAGTGAACGTCCCGCTCGTCTCGTTGTCATATAAAAAAATGCGGGACCAAGACCAATGCCCAGGTAGTCCAAATCTTGGTCTTGCTCCAGCTTCCCTGGTCGCTGCTCGTCCACCTTGTGCTTGCTGCATTATAACAATGGTGATCATTTTCCAGCCAACTGTCGGAGAACCAGATCCACACCATCGAGAGGGACGCGTTCGGTTCACTGAACTTCTTGGAGCGGCTGTGAGTATTGTTCCAGTTTACTGCATGTCCTATATCTAAGCTGTAAAATCGATGACCTAACTCCGAAGTGGGAATAAATAAGCCTAGGGTGCTCCGAAGCCAGGGTGGAAATGACTCCGGTGCTCCGAAGCGAGGGTCGAATAAAGTTTTGTGTGATCCGAAGCCACTGGCAGCACCTGTTCAGTGTTAAGAAGTAAATGCTTAATAGTCCAGGGTGCTCCGAAGCGACTGGCAAAGAGGATCGGAAGCTGGTTCCGCTGGACGGCTAGGGTGTGGTGAGCTGATGACTGTTTCAGTTTTTGTGTTCCCTTGCAGGAAACTGAGCAATAACCGACTCGGCCACTTGCCGGAGGGCCTTTTTGTGAGACTGAGGCATCTACAGCGTTTGTGAGTAGTTGGCGGGGGATGCAGCCCCCTCCATCCAGTGGTGTGGTACCCGCATCCTCGAACCTCTCTGTACTGTGGTTTGGACTTTTGATGTTTCCCCGCCTTGAACTATTCTTTGCGTACTGGCTCCAGGGTTTCGTCCTGCTTCCTTTATTTGTAACAAGGAGACAGTCCTAAGCTGGACTGTCTCTCTTCACAAATCTTCTTAATTTTCTCAGCAACATATTAATATAATAAATAAATATTTAAATTGCATCGGAAAACAACAAAACAACAATCCATGGTATGGTATAAGCGATCGAATTTTATGACTTTAATAAAAAAAAGTTACAATCTACTTTATAATCTGTTGCATCATTACTCTTCATAAGAAAAAAAAATAAAAAGATTAATTTCTTATCTGTATACACTTCATTTAAATTTAATTTTTAAATAATATTAAAAACTTTCTCGTGCTAATACAATTAGAAATAATTTCCTTGACAGGTTATTCTTATGTCCAAATTTGTTTTAACCAATCTATGGCAGCTGTCAAAAATTTCCCGCTAAAACCGTACTAATATTTTATTTTGACATTTAACTTTATACAGTACCTATATAAATGATAATTATTGAAAACTGTCAATAGATAGTAAATATTTGGTAATTAATTGTTAAATAGATTTTTTTTAATAACTCGTTTGTATTCGACGGCACGCGTCTATCGACTCCCTTGAAGGATCGGAGCAGGAACAGATTATAAATACAGATTAAAAATGGTAACATCGTAAACTTTAATTACGGTTATAGTGTTCGATTGCGTCCCGCCGCTGGTGCCCGGTGCTTGAGTCTCATTAATACCCCCCCCCCCCAACAGCTTGGCTCCACCCCGAACAAACCCCCAGACTGCTTCTAAAGCCGCAGCGGGTTCTCTATCAACCCCTTCCATGGGCTGACATATTAAACCTGGCAACACCAAAACTAAAAAAATCATGTTGGGTATGTTGTGGATAAAAGTTAAATTAGATGAACGGAAAATTGGCGCCATATTTAATAATATTTAATTTTTTGCCGCCTGTCCGCCATTTTGTGTGAATAAGGCGTTTTGTTATCGCCGTAAAGATTAAGCTTTTTTAATTTATATCCACAAATATTGTAATCACATCTAACATATGTTTCCCCTCCGTCTGTTAGACTTTACCCTGTTTGTAGGGCTTTCCGTGGTGTAAGGTAACCCGTGAGCTAATCATTCGGCCTGGTATCGCTGGTGGCATTGCTTTTGTCTGTGGCAACGCCGCGCGGCGCCGGGCGACCCTCGCCTTCTCCAAGAGTAGAGGCTGGACGTAGATTCTGTTCACTTGTTTACACTGTACTGACGAAACGTTATACTTGAGCACAACTTTACTTGGTTTTAAGTGATGAAGAGGCTGATGGTGAAGCGTGTCTTGAATAGTCCGACTGAGGACATATCTATAGGGACAAATTTACACTACCATTAGTAGCTAATTAGAGTTCGGTCGTGCAATGTACATCATCTTAACTATCACCACTTTTTTGTTTGATGACGCAAGGAGACAAGGGGGACGTTGACCTGATGGTAAGCGATATAGCCTATAACAATATAGCGCTAGGTAGAATGTTAACACTACGTATATCTTTATAATTTTTTTATTTTACGAAGCGATGTGTCGAGCGGGACGTTCACTTGATAACAAGTGATACGCCTATATATATATGAGGCACTAGTTAGGATGACATCAGTGTACACCACATTGAGCTCGTCAGACATAAAATGTTGACTCTCGTTATCCCAGTAATTACAGCGTCCTTCAAACCGGAACACACATCATGATCATTGTTTCGTCATCACAATAATTTCATAAGCCACTGGTCCTTCGGGCCGGATCACGGTAGTGCTTGCACCTAGCTGTTTGGAGCTGCGGTGGTACCTACCTGGACGGTGGCAGACTTACCACCAGCACGCTACGCCGTTATACCATCAGGCCGGTGGCGTTTGCCTCACATAAATACTTAAATCATATATACTGTAGGCATTTAAACATATGTATGTTTGCATCGGCTAATCTCCGGACCGGCTGAACCGATTTTGGCGGGATCTCCACCGATATATAGCTAAAGATATAGGGCACGACATAGGTATAACATATATCTAGGAAATAACATATAGTATATAACTTTATAGCTAAAAACCTACAGTATATATATAAGTAATATACACATTGGCTATCAACCCGTTCTCTTCCGCGTGATTGGGTAAACGGCTTCGATTCTCTGCTGAAAAGAAGACCTCAATCCCAGCTGTGGGAATGTTTTGATCATTAACATTATACTGTTTATTATCACGTCATTTCGAGTGTGCACCATATCGACGTACATATAGCTCTATAGCTGCATCAACACTTGTTATTTTGGAGTCTCCGAGTGTTTCTGATGGTGACCGGGTATTGTTATCGGTCAGTTATCGGTGTGGGGTGTAGTAGTGCGGTGACGGTGCTGGTGGTGGAGCCGTGACGTCACGCCGGAAGCAGCGCCACGTCTAAATCAGATTAACTGGCCCATAATGGAAGGTCCGTGCGCCCGCTCGCGGCGCGGGGCTCAGCCGTCGCCATTCATTGTCGATATAATAGAATACGCACACTGCATTATAACACCATCCCAATTCATCTATTGTATATATTTCATAACTTCGTGTCACTTAAAGTTGCGTACATGGTCGTGAAACTGGAGGGGAATGAGATTTGTCAGCAATAAGTACCATGTCGTATGTTCTTACACGTACGTATAAGATCATGTAGTGGGCATCTGCCCACAAGTGGGCGTTGGCCTTCTACAGAGATCTACACACCGGCAGATGGACATCACTATCTGAATTGCAATCAAAATTATCGTCTTAGATAGATTTTTTTTGCCACAGGTCTTTTTCATTATTCTCTTTCTCATCTTTTTTGTTATCATCTCCACCTCTTTCATCATTATTATTATCATATTCTTTGTCATTACCATCACAGTCTCACTCGTATGTTTTTAATCATTATCATATTCTTTTGTCAGTTTCTGTTATCTTCTCTGTCATCGTTATAATCATCTTTTTGTCAGAGTCTCTCTCTCAACTCTTTTGTCATCATCGTGATCGTCTTTTTTGTCAATCTCATTGTCATAAGTTTTATTACCTTTATTCTTTGTAGATATTGAATGTCGTTCAGAAGGAACCGGTTTATTTGATAGACGTCCACTGCTGGACATAGGCCTCCCCTAAAGATATCCACATACAGTCAGCATGGCCTCCGGTAGCGGTGGCCACTAAGGGCTGTCGTATGTAGGGATCGATATGGGAGGATTAAAATATATATTCTCCTTCAATACATCATTTATCTGTGAATATTCTTTATGATTTTATTTATTAAAAAATACATTATACATCCCTTGTGGGAGACGGATTAGAATATCCCCACCACCACACCCATGGCGTGTCGTAAAAGTCGACTAAAGATAGAAGAATTTCGAAGAAAGATCATCAGAAATTTCCGCGATCGTTACCAGCATTCTTTGTCAGTGAGGTTCATCTGACTGATGAAGGCAACAGCTGTTACTATTCCTCTCCTCCCCAACAATGTTCCAAATAGTAACACCCTGTATAACCCATATTTCATATTATCTACATTCTTTCACATCTCTCTGTACCTACCCACACTTCACAGTCGCCAACCCAGCGTGGTGAGTTACGGTCAACGCTCCCCAATGTACCTAGACACCTAGATTGAGGAAGGCCTACATCCAGCAGTGGATTGAGAAAGGCTGATGATGATGAGGTTATACATTTAAATCCATACAGTCGGTATTATCGTCACTTAATGTTACGTGAAGCCGATTGTTAGATTATCGATAAGCAGATAAATTGTAAATAATATATCGATATAATGTAAGGTGCGTTCCCATCACTACGGTGTGCGTGCACCGAACCTAGTTCGGTGACAGCTATGATATATGCCCATGTGAACAGGTCGCCGGTATTATCTAATGCCCTGGATAGACGATGCGCTTCGCCCCAGGGCGCAGCGGTTGACCGCTCACCTTCCAACGAGTCCCAACTTCAATTATATAAGCAATACTTCCAAATCTTCCCCGGATAGCTACATTGGACATACTGCTGGTACACCTGTTGCTGCAGACCGTCCAGGTAGGTACCAGCGCAGCGCCTGTTGCAGCCGGCACACAGTACTGTGCGGACATTGCTGTGATCCGGCTTGAAGGACCTATAGCTATCACTGGTGGTAGTGTCTCTGTTGCCGGAGACCGTCTAGGTACCACCGCAGTGCCTGTTGCAGCCGACACACAGTACTGTGCGGACATTGCTGTGATCCGGTTTGAAGGACCTATAGCTATCACTGGTGGTAGTGTCACTGTTGCCGGAGACCGTCTAGGTACCACCGCAGCGCCTATTGCAGCCGACACACAGTACTGTGCGGACATTGCTGTGATCCGGCTTGAAGGACCTATAGCTATCACTGGTGGTAGTGTCACTGTTGCCGGAGACCGTCTAGGTACCACCGCAGCGCCTATTGCAGCCGACACACAGTACTGTGCGGACATTGCTGTGATCCGGCTTGAAGGACCTATAGCTATCACTGGTGGTAGTGTCACTGTTGCCGGAGACCGTCTAGGTACCACCGCAGCGCCTATTGCAGCCGACACACAGTACTGTGCGGACATTGCTGTGATCCGGCTTGAAGGACCTATAGCTATCACTGGTGGTAGTGTCACTGTTGCCGGAGACCGTCTAGGTACCACCGCAGCGCCTATTGCAGCCGACACACAGTACTGTGCGGACATTGCTGTGATCCGGCTTGAAGGACCTATAGCTATCACTGGTGGTAGTGTCACTGTTGCCGGAGACCGTCTAGGTACCACCGCAGCGCCTATTGCAGCCGACACACAGTACTGTGCGGACATTGCTGTGATCCGGTTTGAAGGACCTATAGCTATCACTGGTGGTAGTGTCACTGTTGCCGGAGACCGTCTGGGTACCACCGCAGCGCCTATTGCAGCCGACACACAGTACTGTGCGGACATTGCTGTGATCCGGCTTGAAGGACCTATAGCTATCACTGGTGGTAGTGTCACTGTTGCCGGAGACCGTCTGGGTACCACCGCAGCGCCTATTGCAGCCGACACACAGTACTGTGCGGACATTGCTGTGATCCGGTTTGAAGGACCTATAGCTATCACTGGTGGTAGTGTCACTGTTGCCGGAGACCGTCTAGGTACCACCGCAGCGCCTATTGCAGCCGACACACAGTACTGTGCGGACATTGCTGTGATCCGGCTTGAAGGACCTATAGCTATCACTGGTGGTAGTGTCACTGTTGCCGGAGACCGTCTAGGTACCACCGCAGCGCCTATTGCAGCCGACACACAGTACTGTGCGGACATTGCTGTGATCCGGCTTGAAGGACCTATAGCTATCACTGGTGGTAGTGTCACTGTTGCCGGAGACCGTCTGGGTACCACCGCAGCGCCTATTGCAGCCGACACACAGTACTGTGCGGACATTGCTGTGATCCGGTTTGAAGGACCTATAGCTATCACTGGTGGTAGTGTCTCTGTTGCCGGAGACCGTCTGGGTACCACCGCAGCGCCTGTTGCAGCCGACACACAGTACTGTGCGGACATTACTGTGATCCGGTTTGAAGGATGCTGATAGCTATCACTGGTGGTAGTGTCTCTGTTGCCGGAGACCGTCTAGGTAGGTACCACCGCAGCGCCTATTGCAGCCGACACACAGTACTGTGCGGACATTGCTGTGATCCGGCTTGAAGGACCTATAGCTATCACTGGTGGTAGTGTCACTGTTGCCGGAGACCGTCTGGGTACCACCGCAGCGCCTATTGCAGCCGACACACAGTACTGTGCGGACATTACTGTGATCCGGTTTGAAGGACCTATAGCTATCACTGGTGGTAGTGTCACTGTTGCCGGAGACCGTCTAGGTACCACCGCAGCGCCTATTGCAGCCGACACACAGTACTTTGCGGACATTACCGTGATCCGGCTTGAAGGACCAATAGCTATCACTGGTGGTAGTGTCACTGTTGCCGGAGACCGTCTGGGTACCACCGCAGCGCCTATTGCAGCCGACACACAGTACTGTGCGGACGTTACTGTGATCCGGTTTGAAGGACCTATAGCTATCACTGGTGGTAGTGTCTCTGTTGTCGCAGACCGTCTGGGTACCACCGCAGCGCCTGTTGCAGCCGACACACAGTACTATGCTGACCTTACTGTGATCCGGTTTGAAGGGTGTTGAAGCTATCAATGCTGGTAGGTCTCTGTTGCTACAGACCGTCTAGGTAGGTACCACCGCAGCGCCTATTGCAGCCGACACACAGTACTATGCTGACCTTACTGTGATCCGGTTTGAAGGGTGTTGAAGCTATCAATGCTGGTAGGTCTCTGTTGCTGCAGACCGTCTAGGTAGGTACCAGCGCAGCGCCTGTTGCAGTAGACATACAGTACTGTGCTGACCTTACTGTGATCCGGTTTGAAGGACCTATAGCTATCACTGGTAGTAGTGTCACTGTTGCCGGAGACCGTCTAGGTACCACCGCAGCGCCTATTGCAGCCGACACACAGTACTGTGCGGACATTACTGTGATCCGGCTTGAAGGACCTATAGCTATCACTGGTGGTAGTGTCACTGTTGCCGCAGACCGTCTAGGTAGGTACCACCGCAGCGCCTATTGCAGCCGACACACAGTACTATGCTGACCTTACTGTGATCCGGTTTGAAGGGTGTTGAAGCTATCAATGCTGGTAGGTCTCTGTTGCTGCAGACCGTCTAGGTAGGTACCAGCGCAGCGCCTGTTGCAGTAGACATACAGTACTGTGCTGACCTTACTGTGATCCGGTTTGAAGGACCTATAGCTATCACTGGTAGTAGTGTCACTGTTGCCGGAGACCGTCTAGGTAGGTACCACCGCAGCACCTATTGCAGCCGACACACAGTACTGTGCGGACATTACTGTGATCCGGCTTGAAGGACCTATAGCTATCACTGGTGGTAGTGTCACTGTTGCCGCAGACCGTCTAGGTAGGTACCACCGCAGCACCTATTGCAGCCGACACACAGTACTGTGCGGACATTACTGTGATCCGGCTTGAAGGACCTATAGCTATCACTGGTGGTAGTGTCACTGTTGCCGCAGACCGTCTAGGTAGGTACCACCGCAGCACCTATTGCAGCCGACACACAGTACTGTGCGGACATTACTGTGATCCGGCTTGAAGGACCTATAGCTATCACTGGTGGTAGTGTCACTGTTGTCGCAGACCGTCTAGGTACCACCGCAGCGCCTATTGCAGCCGACACACAGTACTGTGCGGACATTACTGTGATCCGGCTTGAAGGACCTATAGCTATCACTGGTGGTAGTGTCACTGTTGTCGCAGACCGTCTAGGTAGGTACCACCGCAGCACCTATTGCAGCCGACACACAGTACTGTGCGGACATTACTGTGATCCGGCTTGAAGGACCTATAGCTATCACTGGTGGTAGTGTCACTGTTGCCGCAGACCGTCTAGGTAGGTACCACCGCAGCACCTATTGCAGCCGACACACAGTACTGTGCGGACATTACTGTGATCCGGCTTGAAGGACCTATAGCTATCACTGGTGGTAGTGTCACTGTTGTCGCAGACCGTCTAGGTACCACCGCAGCGCCTATTGCAGCTGACACACAGTACTGTGCGGACATTACTGTGATCCGGTTTGAAGGGTGTTGAAGCTATCAATGCTGGTAGGTCTCTGTTGCTGCAGACCGTCTAGGTAGGTACCACCGCAGCGCCTGTTGCAGCCGACACACAGTACTGTGCGGACATTACCGTGATCCGGTTTGAAGGGCGCTGAAGTTGTTACTTATGGTAGGTCTCTGTTGCTGCAGACCGTCTAGGTAGGTACCAGCGCAGCGCCTGTTGCAGTAGACATACAGTACTGTGCTGACCTTACTGTGATCCGGTTTGAAGGACCTATAGCTATCACTGGTAGTAGTGTCTCTGTTGCCGCAGACCGTCTAGGTACCACCGCAGCGCCTATTGCAGCCGACACACAGTACTGTGCGGACATTACTGTGATCCGGCTTGAAGGACCTATAGCTATCACTGGTGGTAGTGTCACTGTTGTCGCAGACCGTCTAGGTACCACCGCAGCGCCTATTGCAGCTGACACACAGTACTGTGCGGACATTACTGTGATCCGGTTTGAAGGGTGTTGAAGCTATCAATGCTGGTAGGTCTCTGTTGCTGCAGACCGTCTAGGTAGGTACCACCGCAGCGCCTGTTGCAGCCGACACACAGTACTGTGCGGACATTACCGTGATCCGGTTTGAAGGGCGCTGAAGTTGTTATTTATGGTAGGTCTCTGTTGCTGCAGACCGTCTAGGTAGGTACCACCGCAGCGCCTGTTGCAGCCGACAGACAGTACTGTGCGGACATTACCGTGATCCGGTTTGAAGGGCGCTGAAGTTGTTACTTATGGTAGGTCTCTGTTGCTGCAGACCGTCTAGGTAGGTACCAGCGCAGCGCCTGTTGCAGTAGACATACAGTACTGTGCTGACCTTACTGTGATCCGGTTTGAAGGACCTATAGCTATCACTGGTGGTAGTGTCACTGTTGTCGCAGACCGTCTAGGTACCACCGCAGCGCCTATTGCAGCTGACACACAGTACTGTGCGGACATTACTGTGATCCGGTTTGAAGGGTGTTGAAGCTATCAATGCTGGTAGGTCTCTGTTGCTGCAGACCGTCTAGGTAGGTACCACCGCAGCGCCTGTTGCAGCCGACACACAGTACTGTGCGGACATTACCGTGATCCGGTTTGAAGGGCGCTGAAGTTGTTATTTATGGTAGGTCTCTGTTGCTGCAGACCGTCTAGGTAGGTACCACCGCAGCGCCTGTTGCAACCGACAGACAGTACTGTGCGGACATTACCGTGATCCGGTTTGAAGGGCGCTGAAGTTGTTACTTATGGTAGGTCTCTGTTGCTGCAGACCGTCTAGGTAGGTACCAGCGCAGCGCCTGTTGCAGTAGACATACAGTACTGTGCTGACCTTACTGTGATCCGGTTTGAAGGACCTATAGCTATCACTGGTAGTAGTGTCACTGTTGCCGGAGACCGTCTAGGTACCACCGCAGCGCCTGTTGCAGCCGACACACAGTACTGTGCGGACATTACCGTGATCCGGTTTGAAGGGCGCTGAAGTTGTTACTTATGGTAGGTCTCTGTTGCTGCAGACCGTCTAGGTAGGTACCAGCGCAGCGCCTGTTGCAGTAGACATACAGTACTGTGCTGACCTTACTGTGATCCGGTTTGAAGGACCTATAGCTATCACTGGTAGTAGTGTCACTGTTGCCGGAGACCGTCTAGGTACCACCGCAGCGCCTATTGCAGCCGACACACAGTACTGTGCGGACATTACTGTGATCCAGCTTGAAGGACCTATAGCTATCACTGGTGGTAGTGTCACTGTTGCCGCAGACCGTCTAGGTAGGTACCACCGCAGCGCCTATTGCAGCCGACACACAGTACTGTGCGGACATTACTGTGATCCGGCTTGAAGGACCTATAGCTATCACTGGTGGTAGTGTCACTGTTGCCGCAGACCGTCTAGGTACCACCGCAGCGCCTATTGCAGCCGACACACAGTACTGTGCGGACATTACTGTGATCCGGCTTGAAGGACCTATAGCTATCACTGGTGGTAGTGTCACTGTTGTCGCAGACCGTCTAGGTACCACCGCAGCGCCTATTGCAGCCGACACACAGTACTGTGCGGACATTACTGTGATCCGGCTTGAAGGACCTATAGCTATCACTGGTGGTAGTGTCACTGTTGTCGCAGACCGTCTAGGTACCACCGCAGCGCCTGTTGCAGCTGACACACAGTACTGTGCGGACATTACTGTGATCCGGTTTGAAGGGTGTTGAAGCTATCAACGCTGGTAGCTCTCTGTTGTTGCAGACCGTCCAGGTAGGTACCAGCGCGGCGCCTATTACAGTAGACATACAGTACTGTGCTGACCTTACTGTGATCCGGTTTGAAGGGTGTTGAAGCTATCAATGCTGGTAGGTCTCTGTTGCCGCAGACCGTCCAGGTAGGTACCAGCGCAGCGCCTATTGCAGTAGACATACAGTACTGTGCTGACCTTACTGTGATCCGGTTTGAAGGACGCTGTAGCTAGTGAAATTACTAAGGCGACGATATTCAACATCTTACGTCTCAGACGACGAGTGGAATGCATCGCAGTATAAATTATCTTAAATAGCGCCACGTTCTTATGGGCCGGCGTATCACTCATCATTAAGTGAACGTCCCGCTCGACGCTTAATTGAATAAAAAAAAATCCAAATCGGCCGCCATTTGCATCAATATCAATCAATTTATCACAGTTCAAATATTTTAAGCTTCGCTAATAAATTATCACTTAAAAACGAGTGCAAGTATGGTGTTACATTAAATATGAAACCAGTTTGAGGTTATAATGATATGTTACATAAGAATGAACCTCGCAAATCATTTGACGGCTTCCCGCCATTCATTAAACAAGATGGCGTCTATACGCCAGTTGGCGCGAAATTCCCACAGCCCTTTCATACAATGTACTCCGCTCCAGTGGACGCAGTGTACGGAATCCTCTAGAATTTCCACTCGTCGCCGCTGAACGGTACACAACAATTAATATCCATTTTTAGGGTTCCGTTTTAGTGATTTAATTCCCCAATCGACTTCCGGTTCACAGTTGGTTACGTTGACGCCGCGATCGATGGTCAGGAACTACGGTTCTATTGTTTATGGTAACTCCAAACAGTGCTTCAGTTAAACCTATAGAAATAAATGACTTAGGTCTTGCAGTGCATATTATTTGTTCTAAATACATTAACACTCAATATGCATTCACTCAATATATAGTGACCTTTAAGACTTGACATTATTTATCTTGTTACCTCAGTAACATATCTAGCTACAACGCCTTTAACAAAGTATTCTAATCAAAAAATAACATTTGTTACGTGACGAGACGAGCGGCACGATCACCTGATATTAAGTGATACGCCTGCTCATAACAACGTGGGGCTAGTTAAGGTGGCATGAACGGAAGCTGTGAGCGCTCGTCGCCTGAGACAATATATTTAGACTCGTTACACTAGCTACAGCGCCATTCAAACCAGATAACACTAATGTTTGCACACTACTCTTTGACGGCATAAATGGGCGCTGTGGTGGTACCTACCTAGACGGACTGTAGCAACAGAGATGTACTAGCAGTATTATCTATAGGTCCTTCAAACCAGATCACAGTAATCTTTGTACAGTACTGTATGCTGGTGGTACCTGGACGGTCACTTAAACATCCTACCACCAGTAGAGCCACCACAAACAACGCGGAGGTGGAGGAGGAGGTGGTGATGATGGTGGTGGTGTCTATGCACCGGCACACGTTACGCGTCTGATTACGCGGCGGCACGATCGCGCGGACACAGCGCCGGAAGCCGCCATCTTGCAAACGGAAGTGCGCCGTTATTATTTAATGGAAGCTTTTCTTCACAACGCAGCGCGGTGTTCCGTCTTAAGATGGATCATGAATGAAACGAACGGCTCTGTGTCCAGTGGCGGCTGATGTTTTTTTTTGACGAAGCGATGACACTTGTACGGTCACCTGATGGTAAGTGACATGAAGACCGTGGCGCTGGTTAGGATGGTATACACTACATCACATTATACTCGTTGCTTTGAGACACAGGATATGTCTGGTTAACCCTATGATTACACTAACTACAGCGCCCTTCAAACCGGATCACAGTAATCTTTGCACAGTACTGTCTGTCCGCTGCAATAAGCATTGCGGTGGTACCTACCAAGACGATCTCCTACAATAGAGAACTACAAGCAGTGATAGCTTCAGCGCCCTTCGAACCGGATTACAGTACTTCCTGTCAGCTGCAAGAGGCACTGATCTGACACCTGCCTAAACTGTCTCAGAGGCCTACCCCCAGTGATATTAGTTACCATGTTACGTTAGCGCGAGTAACTAACTATAGCACGGTGCAGTGTACGTAACCCAACAAACACGCACCTGTATACTTTTCTAACGCCCTAAAAATAAGGCAAAGAGCGAATTGATTATTTTTTTTTGCGTCAAGACATTCGGCAAAGGAATCGGCCGATACTGCCATCTTGTTCCCGCGGGGGCGACAACTGGATACGTTGCGAAGGAATTATTCATAAAGCTCCCCCCTCACTCCTCGTTCCAAACCCCGAGAGGATGGGGCCATGTAGAGAGAAGGGAGGGAGTGTTAAATTCGCCCTTTACTTCCCCCGGCACATAAAAGGGATGTTAGATGTTAAACTTTTATTAAGTTACTACTTCAAACTGATAACTTATGTTTTCTATTTTTATTATTATTCGTACAAAAAAATAACCCAAAGTGAGAAAGAGAGCGGAAGCGGAAGTGCAAGCATTCCAATTTCCGCCAAAGCTCCCTGAAGTACCTCATTAAGAAGCTTTCCCGCCGAAAGCTGTTTGTTTTTATTTCGTCGCGACAACGGAATGCACTTCGTCGGCTTGTGTAAGGTTTAAGTTACAGTTTTTCCCTCTGCTTAGCCGCAACCGTACACAACACTTACTTTAGCGTGTTCGGAGACACATATCCATTTAAACCTCTGCGGAGTAAACAGATAATGTATAAAATTGTAATAGAAATAGATAAACAAGATGGCGGATAACGACGCGTTCATTTTAAGAGAATTTTTTCGCGAACGGAACAAAACGTAATTAAAAAAATACAATCGATGCAAAAAAAAATAATAATAACATATTTGTATATATAGATATATGTATATTATATAATAAGTACACAAATGTTTGTAAATATATACCAAAACATATAATAGGAACATATAAACATGGCGGACATAATGCTTGCCAATCTCTGTGAATCAACTAGTCAAAAAAATAACAGTCGAGTAGAACAATGAAAAATTTACAACAATACAAATATAAATATTATATAATACGCACACGAGTACATGGCCTATGTCCAGCAGTGGACGTCAATCCGCTGATGGTGATGTAGTGCATGTAAATAAATACTAAAGAAATACAATGTAAATAGTTAAACAACACGGCGGATACAAGACCGTAGGGGTTCTTTGAATTAATAAACGTGTAAAAAATAAAAATTGTAATGAAATATGAAAGGATAAAAAAAAAGATTATAATATAAATATATGCATAAATATATATATCATATAAACCTTACATAAATACATGTAAAAAAATGCAATAGTAATACATAAACAATATGGCGGACATAATGGCTGCTATTCTCTGTGAATCAACTACTGTAGCGTTATGAAAGTACATTGGGATGCAGAATAAAGAATGAGAAAAATATTATAACAGCAGAAAGCAGGAATACACGTGTAAAAAGTACATAAAAAATTGTAAATATATGTAAAAAATACAATAGAAATATCCTAACAATATGGCGTACACAATTGCAAAAGGTTTTCCATTTCAATAAACACTAACAACTACTCGCGTTGTTAATGTAACAAGTTTGTTGATTTGATGGACAACAGACGTACTATATATGCATATGTATATATATATATATATATATATATATATATATATAGTAGTAAAACAAATGCTAGTTTTGTTGGACATTAAATAATACTTCACACCGCGCTGGCAATGTTGCCAGTGGTACATGTGTACCACTTACCAAAAAAGAAGGAATATTAGCTGTTTGTAAATGTCCTATCACTGCTGGTAGCTCTATGGTGGTACAGACCGTCTAGGCAGGTACCACCGCAACACCTATTGCAGCCGAGAGACGGTACTATGCCCACATTACTGTGATCCGGTTTGAAAGGCGCTGTAACTAGTAGCGAGACAACATCTTACGACTTAGGCGACGAGCGCCATATGGTGCAGTGTGTGCCATCTTAACAAGTGTTACGTTGTTATAGGCGGGCGTGTCACTTACCGTCTGTTGAACGTCCCGCGCGTCTCGTCGCTTTATAGAATAAAAAGATAAATAAAAGCTAAATGTCTTACCGACTTAAAATATTGCTTAACGTGTGCTTAAGTTAAAGTTATGTTACATATTGTTTATTACATGTATTTAATGTTAAATAAATTCTGTCAAAGTAAAAACAACTTTCTCAAAAAGTAATTGAGATCCGCCGAGAGTTCCTCCATCTTTTGATTTCGCGGCGAAACAATAATTCGAGTCCGCAGTAAAGCTCATTATCCGCGCCGGTTTCCGGCTGAAAATGGCGGCGGTTCCGGCGGCGCGCACACGACGTCTGCCCGCCATCCGGAGCGGACGTGTCGAGCGTGTCTCCCGCTTAACAAGGCGCTTTGATAACAAATTGGTCGGGCTCGTAGCTGGAGAATGAAAAGTTAATTTTTATAACGTTGTGATTTTTTTTATTTTCACCTGAAAGTAAGTGATAGGATGTTTACACTGCACGATATTGCGTTTGACTGAGAAATATTTTGTCTCTTTACCACAGTAATTTTATTAGCTACAACGGCCTTCAATATTGGAGTAAGTTCTTCGGTAACGGGACGCCAGTTAGGATATTTACACTGCACCATATTATAGTTATCGCTGTGAGGCACTTGTAGTAGGTCTCCGTTGGTGGAGACCGTCTAGCTAGGTACCACCGCAGCGCCTTTTTCTGCCGCCAAACAGTAGTGTAGTAGACATAGCCGTGGTCCGGTTTGAAGGTCGCTGTATCTAGCGCAATTACTGGAGTAACAAGACTAGACATCGTTTGTCTCAGGGCAGTGAGCGCAATGTGGTGCTGTGTAACATCCTAACTAGAACCACGTTGTTATGAGCGGGCGTATCACTTACCATCAGGTGTCGTAGTTTTATAAAATAAAAAAAAAAAGTTTCAAGTCTCGTTATCCCAGTAACTTTATTGACTAGAATGCCCTTTAATACATGCAGTAATGAGACAGTAGTGAGGATGTTTACACTGCGTAGCGTAACGCCGGAGACCTGTTCAGTCTCTGTACCGCAGTAATTTCACTAGCTACAGCGCCCTTCAAACCAAAACACGGTAATTCGTCGCTAGTTAAGATGTTAAGTCCCGTTACCTTAATATCACTAGCTACTGATCCTTCCAGCTGGGACGCGGTGGTTCCAGCGTCCGGCGGAAGTTACGGTGGCAACTACCTAGACAGTGACAGACTTACCATCAGTAAAGATATCGAAATCAACGATTTTTGTTATAACCCGACCGCAATATTGTTACTTTAAGTTGGATGTCTACCACCAGTAGGATGACTATATCATCATCAGCTGGACCGCCTCCGCCAAAGATCTCCACATCGATCGGACCGGCGCTGCTCGCGTCCAGCTGCTTCATGAACCTTCACCAGACCGTCGGCATTACGCACAGTAGTGTGTACATCTTATTGCCAACAATTTGATGACGGACGGCCATTTTCATAATTTATTAAATGTAATTATAAAGCGACATACCACCCGGCTAATATTACATGGTAATAATTAATTAAATTAATCAGCTGAGAGTGTCGGCGGCGGTGTCTGGCGCCGGAGCGGAAGCGGCGCCATTTTGTGGAGCGCCGCGTAATGGCGGCCGAACTAATTAACGAACTTTATTGATATTAATTGCTTTCGAATTGGAATATTTCGGGTCTTGTCATCTATGAAAAGAAAATGTATGGGGGTGTAAAAGGGTCCCCCACCAGCTCCCCACTAGCTCCTGGTGCAACCTGTTAATCACCAAATGAGGCTCTGGCTCTCACCAACCCGCGTTGAGTCCGCGTACTAGGAAATGGCCGCAACCCTTACTCAATCGGTGTGGGAATCAGGGGGCAGGTCTATGTCCAGCAGTGGACGTCTGTGGGCTGATAATAATGAAAAAAAAAATAATCTCTAAGAATAGAGAAGCGGCTTTTTCTCTGAACAGCAATACTATTGTTAATTATTCCCAAAATTAAAACAAACACGTCCACAAGTGAAGATTGGCCACGAGCTCACAATTGTACCAACAAAACTAAAATTGCGCCATTTAAATGCAACCATATATACAGATAAAAAAACTTTTTAGGCAAAGGTTATCATAAAGTCCGGCTTCAACAAAAGAAAATGGAGAAACAGTTTATAAAGTCGTGAAAAGCCGAAAGCTCCTCGCGGCGCCCGCAGTGTAAAACCTCTCATTGTTCCGAGCTCGTGGAGTGGCATCGATGGCTCCATTAGCCGGCATTGTGGCCCCGGCGGCAGCCATCTTGTCGGCGGTGCGCGGGAACGCGCGGCAAATGGACGCCATCGCAACCGCCACACACTTCTACTTCTAAATAGTTCAAGATTCCTCTTTTATTTTATACTCGAGTAATATAGAAGAAGATTGTGTATTCAAAATATTCTTGTGTTTGTTTGTGTCTAGTATTCTAGGTTTAAAACGTATGAAATATCTAGATCTGATTTAAACAGACCTAAATTAGATTAAATATCTTTAGTGGTTCATTTGAAGATTTATTAGCTTATTATTTAATAATTTTGTATCATAAACGCTATTAAAAGAGCAGTAGTTAGGATGATATACACTGCAGCGTATTAACCATATTAGCATATATTTAGGAATAATAAAGAAGTCAATCGATTTACTGCTAGCAGGTCTCTGTTGGCGGAGTCCGTCTAGGTAGGTACCTCCGCAGCGTTATTGCAGCCGACAGACAGTACTGTGCGGACAGTGCTGTGATCTGGTTTGAAAGGCGCTGAAGATATCTCTGGTGGTAGGTTTTTGTTGCAACAGACCATCTAGGTAGGTACCACCGCAGCGTCTGTTGCAGCCGACAGACAGTACTGTGATCCGGTTTGAAGGGCGCTGAAGATACCTCTGGTGGTAGGTCTTTGTTGCTACAGACCATCTAAGCAGGTACCACTGCAGCATCTATTGCGTAGTACTGCAAACATTACTTTGATCCGGTTTGAAGGATGCTGAACCTATTACTGATGGTAGATCTCAGTTGTCGGAGACCCTCAAGGTAAATATCACCGCAGCGCCTATTGCAGCCGTCAAAGAGTAGTGTGAACACATTACTGTGATCCGGATTGGAGGATGCTACAGCTAGAATAATTACTGAGGGTAACAAATGTTAACATCTTATGTATCAAACCGACGAGCACAGTGCGGTGCAGTGTATATCATCCTAACGCCGCGCTGTTATGTACAGACGTATCACTTACCATCAGGTGAAGGTCCCGCTGGCATTGCCGCTTCGTTGAATAAAAAAAATACTTATCACCGTCGTCACTCCCGTACAAACACAAGGGTCTGTTCAAGAGAACACTGAACGAGCTGCGGGCGGGTTGCTGCTGGTCCAGCGCCGGCCCCATCACGGAACATCAAGTGGGATCGCGGTGAACCATTGACCTTATAGATTAAAAAAAAAATCATTGTCGCTGCGAGACACAATCGTAAGTTATACCTCGATACAGCGTTGTATGGCAGTAACATTACTGTTTAGAAGTAAATATAATCGCAGCGCGGTCAGCCACACCACCAGCTGTACCACCACCAGCAGGATGTACTCACTGCGCGCGCGGTCAGATGGTGTATATTGGTTAACAATTAATCACGTGGGAATGTGCCCACGCGGATACCCCCCGCCCCCATTAATATCTATGTCAAGGAGATCGTCTACGCAGGTACCATCAGCGCCTGTTGCAGCCGACACACAGTACTGTGCGGACATTACTGTGATCCGGTTTGAAGGGCGCTGTAGCTATTACTTATTGTAGGTCTCTGTTGCTGCAGACCGTTTAGGTAGGTACGACCGTAGCGCCTGTTGCAGCCAACAGATGACAGTGTGCAGATGTTACTGTGCTCCGGTTTGAAGGACGCTGTAGCTAGTGTAATTACTGATGTAAAGAGACTTAATGTACGCTACGAGCGCAATGTGGTGCAGTGTATACCATCCTAACTAGAGCCGCGTTGTTAAGGGCGGGCGTATCACTTACCATCAGGTGAATATCCTGTTCGTCTGGATATCCTAAACTTGTTCACACCGCATGCTCATGTTTATTGGTGATCTACCAGCTTTCAGATTATATCACATCAACTTCATCATCAGCCGGTAGACGTCCACTGCTGGACATGGGATTCTTTCCTATGAAGGTAGCCCATGTTCAGCATCTGTATCTCCACTTAAAGGGGTTTATTTGGAGTGACTTGGGCCATACCTCACCACGCTGGCCCAATGCGGGTCGGTGAGAGCCAGAGCCTCGTTCGTTGATCAGCAGGCTGCACCATGAGCTGGTGAGCTTGGCTTGGGTTCCGCGTGTCGTTGTGCGGAACCCTTACACTGTTATACTTCTTCTTTGTATATATGACAACACTCGGAAAATGTTAAATATTAATAAAGGTCCCCTCCCCACACATTAACTTACAATTAAGTTTCAACGACACCTTGGCAACGCACAAGTACGCGTGATACCAACAGCACCCCACTTTCCATTCCGTCGGTTAAAATCGATTCTGCCAAAGTTGCGAAGGTAATAATGAACCGGTTCCGTAGCGCGGTCTACGTGTGGCGTAGCGTTGCGTAGCCGCTGACGTGTCTACGCAGAGCGCCGTAGCGGCCGGCGCTACGGAATCGATCGCCGCCGCTACGGGCCCGTACCGAGGTGCCGTTGAATATTAATCGGCAACACAACAAACAGTGTGTTCGTGTAACTGATGTACATTCGTCATCATCGGCATTGCAGCGGGTAGTACGAAAATGTTGTAGGAAGAGGTTATATGTTAATACCCTCATAAGTGGAGGTGCGCAAAGGCTGTGTGTGACCAAGATTAAAGTGTGAAAATGTATGTAGTTTTATCAAAATAAATACCAGGACATGGTGTCAGGTGTGTGTAGTTCAGTAAAGTGATGTTCTAAGGGGAATAGTATTCAAATGTGTAGTAATTACGAAGGAACAGGCGAGAATAATGTCTAGAAATAAAGAAGAATGTATAGGCTCTCCTTCTATACAGCAATCGTCACCTCCACCACCGCTCAGGAGGGTAATTTGGCTACTAATTGGCGAGAACGGAAGACGGGCTTCGATTATAGTTTGATCTCGTCGGGGAGAGAAGATGCGACGGTGCAAGAAGCAAGAAGAATGCGCTTTATGCACGTCATTGGTGAACATGGACGGGAAGTACACGAGGAGCTGGAGTATAATTAATTATGTAAAACATTTAATGAACACTGTGACAGTAAAAATATTAATTCTGGAAGACATGTATTCTTTGAAACTTACCAAAACGAACAGAAATCCGATAAACTTGTGAATTCGGATGTTTACAAAATAGTCCCGTACATAATTAAGTTGTGGAGCAAGGGACAGGCGAAAGCGAGAAGAATTGTTGGCTAAATGCAGTTTATCATCGGACATTGGAAGAGACGATCGGGTTGTGCAGGCGGAAGCTTGCAGCTCAGCTCAGGGTGTACTGGTGCAAACGTGGATGACGAGGAAGTGGAGTATACGGCGCGGAGCAGGGCAGGCGAGGGGTGCATGGCATATTCAAGGGTCATGTCAATTATACGCAGCACCAGAATAGTAGACTCATACAAAACTAATTAAAGTGAGACACTAATTGAGTGTAATTGAAGTGACAGTGTTCGTGATAAGTGCCCGTCACTGGAAAGCGAGTGTTGCCGTTGCAACAGACAACAGACAGGACGTCGCAGCGGGCGCGAGTTCGTAGCGGACACTGTTTATAGACAAGCACTAGGTCATTCGCGTGACTCTTGCCGCGCTCCTGTTTAACTGAATTACGTATTTATGTTATTATTATTCATTATTAATATCGTGTTATCATTGTTATCGCCGTCATCGGTGTCCTTAAAACCACCATAACCATTATCGTATTCTTCATTGTCGAATTTGCTATCGTTGTCATAGTTATCACAATCAACATCATCATTATCACGATTATCATCATCATCCTCGTGATCGTGATTATTATAGTCGCCGTCACCATTATCAAAATCAAAATGATTATCATAACAATCATTATTATTGTCATCGTCGCGTTCATGATCGTCATAACCTTCATAGTCAACATCATTATCATGATCTTCGTCATAATTATGATGATCATCATCATCTCAATCAATGGAATACCACTTCAATTCCGAAATCCGGAACAGCCTGTACATACATTTAACTCCTGTCACACAGCAGCAGCCCTTCCGGATATCCTTGGTATTACACCGTGATGGTAACGGGATTGTTTTTCACCATCCGACTAACCACCACCACCGTCAATCTACCGCTGTAACAGCATCGCTATGTTCAGATAAAGGACACGTGAAAGGCAGTGTGTCCTCGCTGGCAGACAGCAGTGTGCAAACATTACTGTGATCCGGCTCGAAGGACCAGCCGTTAGTGAAACTATTCCAGTAACCGAACTAGAAATGTTACATATTAAGAGGAGTCAATTAGGTGCAGTGCAATCACCAGCTAACAGTACTGTGCAAACGTGTTCCGGTTCACAGGACCAGTAGGATTTGTATACACTACACCACGTTGCGCTCATCGCCTTACGCATAATATGTCGAGTGTCGTTGCCCCAGTAATTACATTAGCCACAACACCCTTCAAACCGGAACACAGTAACGTTCCCACACTACTCTTTATGCTCTACTACAGTGGTACTCAGACGGTCCCCGGCAACAGACAGACAGAGAGACATACCGCCAGACCAATGTGGCGCAGTGTATATATTCCAATACCACATTATTACCAGCTGATGTACATTGCCGCATGCCGCATGCCGCATGCCGCATACAACGCGGCAGGGCAGCGTTACCACATCCGCGACCGGGCCGCCCAATATTTGAAGCAGCATTAATTATTCAGTTGTAAGGAAGCTTGCCACTTGAAAGCGTTGTGTGGATATCCTTTAAATTTTAATTATATTTTCACAGACGAGACATTCACCTGATGGTATTTGATGTAGCCCAAAAATGTAACACTAATTAGGATAATATACACTGCAACAGTACTGTGCAGATATTACTGTGTATTGAAGGACGTTGTAGCTTGAGAGACTTGACGTCTTGTATCTCAAAGCAACGAGTAAATATTGATGCAGTGTGTATGATCCTAATTATTGTCACTCCTTTTACCATCAGCTGAATGTCTCGCAGGTCCCGTCGCTTCGTTAAAAGAAGGACATTATATTCGCATTGAGATATTAGAACACGTTACCGCTAATTTTACTAGCTACTGATCCTTCGAGCCGGAGCAAAGTAATGTTTGCGCAGTACTACTTGATGGTTGACGCAGGCGTTGCTGCGTCACCTAGACGGTCCTCCACACCTGAAACATTCTACCATGAATAAACACCTATGCACCGCATCAATCTTTGCTCTTAATCAATACTGGGAAACATTACTGCGTTGTAGTTAGATTAGAATCAGTAAGATTTCAATTCGAGTTTAGCCATACTATTATATTAGCATTATCGAGCCTATCAATATCTAGTTGCAATTATTTGATCGCCATTAATGATTTGATTATTAAATAAGATCGTATCCATACTATACTTTCTGTAAGGACTGCCATTCATGCAGCTCGAAGTACGATCGCGTGCGAAACACGAGCAGATGGAGGCGGCACTTCCGGCACTTCCGGCACTTCCGGCATCGCGTCAGTGTCATAAAGCGTATAGGTCGATTAACTAGAGCCGGTCACAGCCGGTTCACAGTGCTGGCATTAATTCCTTAATATACAGGATGTTTATTTTTAATAACTTTGTTTTTTTACAACGAAGCGACAACGCGAGCGGGACGTTCACCTGATGATAAGTGACACGCTCGCTCACAACGTGGCGCTTGTTAGGATGTTATACACTGACCCACATTGCGTCGCCTTGAGAAATAAGATATTAAGTCTCGCTACGCCAGTAATTATACTAGCTACAGCGCCCTTCAAACCGGATCACGGTAATGTCCGCACAGTACTGTGTGTTGGCTGCAATAGGCGCTGCGGTGGTACCTACCTAGACGGTCTGCAACAACAGAGACCTACCATAAGTAACAACTTCAGCGCCCTTCAAACCGGATCACGGTAATGTCCGCACAGTACTGTGTGTCGGCTGCAACAGGCGCTGCGGTGGTACCTACCTAGACGGTCTGCAACAACAGAGACCTACCATAAGTAACAACTTCAGCGCCCTTCAAACCGGATCACGGTAATGTCCGCACAGTACTGTGTGTCGGCTGCAACAGGCGCTGCGGTTGTACCTACCTAGACGGTCTGCAACAACAGAGACCTACCATAAGTAACAACTTCAGCGCCCTTCAAACCGGATCACGGTAATGTCCGCACAGTACTGTGTGTCGGCTGCAATAGGCGCTGCGGTGGTACCTACCTAGACGGTCTGCAACAACAGAGACCTACCATAAGTAACAACTTCAGCGCCCTTCAAACCGGATCACGGTAATGTCCGCACAGTACTGTGTGTCGGCTGCAACAGGCGCTGCGGTGGTACCTACCTAGACGGTCTGCAACAACAGAGACCTACCATAAGTAACAACTTCAGCGCCCTTCAAACCGGATCACGGTAATGTCCGCACAGTACTGTGTGTCGGCTGCAATAGGCGCTGCGGTGGTACCTACCTAGACGGTCTGCAACAACAGAGACCTACCATAAGTAACAACTTCAGCGCCCTTCAAACCGGATCACGGTAATGTCCGCACAGTACTGTGTGTCGGCTGCAACAGGCGCTGCGGTTGTACCTACCTAGACGGTCTGCAACAACAGAGACCTACCATAAGTAACAACTTCAGCGCCCTTCAAACCGGATCACGGTAATGTCCGCACAGTACTGTGTGTCGGCTGCAATAGGCGCTGCGGTGGTACCTACCTAGACGGTCTGCAACAACAGAGACCTACCATAAGTAACAACTTCAGCGCCCTTCAAACCGGATCACGGTAATGTCCGCACAGTACTGTGTGTCGGCTGCAATAGGCGCTGCGGTGGTACCTACCTAGACGGTCTGCAACAACAGAGACCTACCATAAGTAACAACTTCAGCGCCCTTCAAACCGGATCACGGTAATGTCCGCACAGTACTGTGTGTCGGCTGCAACAGGCGCTGCGGTGGTACCTACCTAGACGGTCTGCAGCAACAGAGACCTACCATAAGTAACAACTTCAGCGCCCTTCAAACCGGATCACGGTAATGTCCGCACAGTACTGTGTGTCGGCTGCAATAGGCGCTGCGGTGGTACCTACCTAGACGGTCTGCAGCAACAGAGACCTACCATAAGTAACAACTTCAGCGCCCTTCAAACCGGATCACGGTAATGTCCGCACAGTACTCTGTGTCGGCTGCAACAGGCGCTACGGTGGTGATTTGCTACAACTGCCCCCAGCGGCACGCAGCCCCTAGTTCATTTCCGGCTTAGTCTAGCTATCACACTATAGAACATTCTGGAAGCTTCATCATCATGTAACTTAACTCCAAGTGAAGTTATGATCAAGTGGCCCTCACACTGCTGCTTCACAAAAATGCTGTTTGCTGCCCTCCAGGGACCTCAGCAGGAACGAGCTGACGGCGATCAGCCGGCGCACCTTCCGAGGGCTGACCGCTCTGAAGAGTCTCCATCTCGACGGCAACCATCTCAAGTGCATCGACGACAAGGCGCTGGAGAACCTGAAGAGCCTGGAGGTTCTGTGAGTGGTTTCAATTTAATTAGTAGTCCATGGAGCTGGTGACCAGGAGTCGAAGGTTGAGCTTCTAAGCCAAAGGATTTACCGTATTTTTAATACGAAGCGACCAGACTAGCCGGACATTCACCTGATGGTAATTGATACGCCTGCGCATAGCAACGTGAGCCTAGTGAAGACGGTATACACTGCACCATATTGTGCTCGACGTCTCGAGACACTACTGGTCCTTTGAACCGGATCACAATACTGATTTCACAATACTGCTGCAGTGAAATCTAGATGCAGTTGTGTGCAAGCATGGTGTAGGACCAGGACCCTGTGATACCAATGAAGTAATTGGATTTGGAGACCGCCCAGGTAGACTAATTGGGCAAGCTGAAGCATCAGCAGAGTGACCAGTTCACCATCAGGTAGGTGACTAGTGAGCGTCTGTTCCAGCACGCTGAACAACAACAACCTGACGTACCTGTCGCTGGAGCCGGCGTCCGTCAGCCGCCTGCACACGCTGCGGCTCAGCGAGAACCCGGTGGTGTGCGACTGTCGTGTGGCCCGACTGCTGACTGCGCTACGGACCACTTCGATCGTCGGCGTTGGCGCCAGGTACATCATCGTCATCATCAGTCGATGGACGTCCACTGCTGGAAACAAACCTCCCACTAAGATTCCCGCGTTGATTGGGTAGGGATTTATATGGAGGGATTTGGGCCATTTCCCACCACGCTGGCCCAATGCGTGTTGGCGGGAGCCAGAGCCTCGTCTGTTGATCAGCAGGTGGCACCACGAGCTGGTGAGGTTGGCTTGAACCCCGTGAGGAGGAGGAGTGGGAACCTTTACACCTCTGCAGGGTAGGACCAAGCCAGGACTAAAAAGAGTATGAGTATCACACGCGGTAGAAATCGACATTTTATTCTGGTTATTCTGTGCGAGATAGAGATAGATATACTTCTGAGCTGGTAAACAGAGAGAGAGGGAGCGATTGGACGACTTTTTCATTAATTGTAGCAAACAAGAAAAGAGCGGGAACAAGAGTAAAGTACTATAGATTTCAACGTGTCTATATATATATATATCTCTCTTTCTCTCTTAATATGTTTAGAGTGAGACAGAGGTATAGAGAGTTGGTTTGCGTGGTTTTGGCGCGCGCGAGCCGGAGCGCGGAAAACAGATGCGCGATATTAAAGCTTATAGAAATATCTTCCGTCTCACTCTCGCACACTATAAATATTTATATAGTTGTCTCTTTTCAATACAATCCAGTTTGCACAATCTCAAAAGGAGTTTCACTTTACTGAACAAATGGATGATTCTTCTTTGTTTTATCCTCTAGATGCCAAGCGCCGGCAACGCTCAGGGGCGCCATGCTCACGGAACTGGAGGTTCATGAGCTGGTTTGCAACGGTGAGTCTTTTTTATATTAAATTAAAGCAATAGACGAGCGGGACGTTCACCTGATGGTAAGTGATACCGCCCGCCCATTACAACGTGACGTTAGTGTGGATGATATACCCAGCACCACATTGCGCTTGGCAGCTTGAGCCAAAAGCTGTTGAGTCTCGTTACCCCAGTGATTACACTAACTACAGCAGAAGAAACTTTAAATATTTTACTCTACCCATAGCATCGAGACTGTGCCTTTTTTACACCAAGCATCCAGGTTCAATTGCTGAACCACACAATTGGTGGTTGCATGATAACATAACCATCCTAAATAAGTCTGTTCTTAACTTAATATGCTTCATCCAGGCCCAACGACAGTGACCCAGGGCGAGTGCTCGGCGGAACCCCGTTGCCCGCCGCCGTGCCGCTGCACTGCGGAAGGAACCCTGGACTGCCGCGAGAAGCTGCTCTCCGAACTACCGTCCACCATACCGCATCGAACTGTGGAAATGTATGTTATTTATGTGTTATACAAATGTGGTCCAAGTGAAGATCCTTGAGCGACACCTTGTGAAGTTTTAAAGCAAATTTTAAAATGGACATCGAACAGCAAACGGGGATTTATCTTACTTTTCGATGCTTTGACGGCTAAGTTAAAAACTAAGTCATTTGTTACAATAAGTAGTATTGGCGATAAAGCTTTGTAAAATAAAGCAACAGTACTAGATCCGGAATCACGGGCCATGGTAACTCTGTATATAGCTAAATCTTTATAAAAGGAAAATAGAGTTCCGTAATATAAAGATTCTAACACTGACCGAAAACAAAGTCTGTAAATATACGACGATGTCACTACACAGTTCCTTATTACTACTTGATAATGATAACTCTTTTAAACTATAATTACTTTGATTAAAATTTGGTAGATTTTTTTATGAAACTAATGATTTATAAGACATTAAATTATGTCAAGTAATCGAACCCAAACAAACATACCCTAAGATTGATCAGATGCTAGCACTACTCCAAAACTTTGGTCTAGTGTCGTTCATTGCCTGACTGAACCTCCTGCAAACCCTCCTCCTACAAATCCCTTACATGCCACGGTTGGTCAACTCATCAAATTGTATAATACTAACAAGTATAGGTCCTAACACAGTTCCTTGTGACACTCCCGATACAAACAAATCTTCTGTATCACCAATTTTACATTTCAGTCGTTTAGAACAGAACGAGATAACCGAGGTCGGCGCGGGCGCATTCGTGCCGGTGAAAATCGTCGCCAGGATCGACCTCTCCAACAACAAGATCGTGAAACTAGCTGCCGATGCCTTCAATGGACTGACGCATCTCACCTCACTGTAAGCGTCATTTCAACATTCATTAAAAAAAAAAAACAATGAAATCGAAGAAGGATAAAATCAGAATTCAGAGAACTGAAAGAAAATAATTTGTATTCTGTTCATCATCAGTCATTACTGGTCCACTCTTGACATAACTCTTCTTAATACCTTCCAACAATTCTAGTCCTCAACTTTTACTTAAATATTAAATAAGTTCTGCAATGGACGTTACAGAGACTGGAAGACTTTCTCAGCATCATTTTTTGATGATGTGGTCTACCACCAATTTCAAGATAATAAGCTTCAGCCTTATGGAAATTATCTTAACATTTCACAGAGTTCTCTACGGCAATAAGATAAAGGATCTAGCGGCTGGAATATTTCACGGGCTCGCTTCGTTACAGCTTCTGTGAGTATTGAGGATCATCAGCTATCATCTTATGTTGTGTTATCAGATAAACGTCCTGCACGTCATGTCACTGCATTAAATAAGAGAAATGATAGAATATATAAAATAGAGTAAAGGCTAGATAAATGAGAAGGCGATAGGTGGCATGAATAAGTTCTGATGATAGAACCTTGAATAATTTAGAAGACATATCAAGATAAGAGATCAGTGTTGATTAGCAAGCAGAGAATGTTGAGATTGTCAGTGATGTAATAACGAAGAGTAGGATCCGCGGTAAGTAGTACATACACGGGGAAGTTTGAAGCTAGCTCCAAAGAAAGTTGGGGAGTTGTGGTAGAGCAGCATGGACTTGCGGGAGAAAGATCACGTGAAGTGGGAAGATACAAAAGTAGAGGAAAACGGAAATAGTAGAACTGTGTGCAATGAGGGAGAAAGGTTGTAACTACTGATGTGACGGATGAATGAGATCGGATAAGGAAATACTACTCCAACTCACCTAGTGGGATGAGGATGGGAAGAAGAGACTTAACCAACCAGTCTTAGCTTATTAAAATTGCAGGTTACTGAATTCCAACGAGATCTCGTGCATCCGGAAGGACACCTTCAGAGATTTACAGAATTTGAAATTGCTGTGAGTATTAAACGACTATGACGCTTATATTTGTAAGGAATGTAGCATTAATTGTTTTTTTTTTAATTCCCAGGTCGCTCTATGACAACAACATCCGGTCCATACCGAACGGCACCTTCGACTCTTTAACCGGTATTCAGACGCTGTGAGTAAAAATAAAAAAAAATATTTGTTTGTATATATTAGATTGCTTTATACATTCCTTGGAAAAGGCCCATGCCCAGCTGTGGGCTGATGGCATAAAGCTGATGTATCAGATTGTCGAAATCCAAAAAAGACTTGTAGTAAAAATCCATGTTCTCCACAACCTGGTACAGGCACTTAGGTCGGAACCCGTTCACGTGCGACTGCTCGCTGCGCTGGCTGGCCGCCTACCTCCGCAAGAACCCCATCGAGACATCCGGAGCCAAGTGCGAGGCGCCCAAGCGGCTGAACCGCAAGAGGATCGACGCGCTGAGGGACGAGAACTTCAAATGCAAGCGTACGAGTAACTTTATATAGTTCACATGTGGGAGTGTTTTGTTTGTAAGAGAAGCGTTCAGAGAGCGTTTGTAAAAGCAGTCGCAAGGGCTGCACCCTATTTTATTTTTATTCAATTAAGGGTTGTGGTTGGTACCTGGTGGATATCCTTGTTGTAACATATAGATCGTTTATTTTACCAATCGTTCGTAACGGTTTGAGTGGTAGCGTCCGCTTAAATCTGCGTTGATTTGCAGCGGGTGAGGAGGTAGGCAACGCGGACAGGGGCTCGTGCGGCGCGACCGGCAGCTGCCCGGCGGCGTGCGCGTGCGAGTGGGACGCAAGAGGCGTGCGCGTCGCCTGCGCGAGAGCGGGACAGCAGGACGTGCCGCGCGACCTGCCCATGGCCACGCATGCGCTGTGAGTCACTGTTTCACTGCTGGTAGGTCTCTGTCACCGGAGACCGTCTACGTAGATAACAATTGAAGTATTATAGGAAAGGTAGATGGATACCACCGCGCACCGGTGTGTTCCGTACGAGATTCCTCCCTACCGCACTGGGGGAGACCATCTAGGGGGGTAGTGAGTAGAAGCCCTTACCCCATATAACCGTATCTCCCGCCCCAGAAACAGGATATCTTTTAAGAAAATTGCCCCAGCGATAAAAACAAAAGGTAGATAGATACCACCGCAGCGCCTATGGCAGCCGACAAATAGTTCTGTGCGAACATTACTGCGATCCGGTTTGAAGGACCAATAGGTATTACTGATGATAGTGTCTGTTGCCACAGACCATCTAGGTAGATACAACCGCAGCGTATTGCCACCAACAGACAGTAGTGTGCAAACATTACTGTGTTCCGGTTTGAAGGGCGTTGCGGCTACTGTAATTATTGAAATAATGAGACTCGACATCTTATATCTCAAGCGAGCGCAATATGGTACAGTATATACCATCCTAACTAACACCATGTTATGGGCGGACGTATCACTTACTATCAGGTGAACGTGCTGTACGTCTCGTCGCTTTATAGCATGATGTTACACTACACCATACTGTTCTGGTCTCCACACATGAGATGGTGATGTTACAAGATGTAGCAATCTTCGAACTGGAACGCAGTAATGTTACCACCCTATTATTCACCGTCAGGAATATGGAGCTGTGATGATGATGACATTACTTATCGATGATGACCAGGGTAAGACTGCTAAGTGTATTCCTTACAGCTTTATGTATCTTCAATATATCTTACGAGATCTACGTCCAGCAGTGGACTTCTGTTAGATAATGATGGTGATGATCTTCATCATCATTTGACGTCATCTCATTCGATTTCAGTATGATGCCGGATAACAACCTCCGGCAGATCAAATCTGACGGCCTGTTCGGCCGGCTGCCGGACCTCACCAAGCTCGACTTCCGGAACAATGGTTAGTTAAACGCACGCAAACACACATCACCGAATATCGAGTGTTCCCTCCGATCGCACCAACATAACATCACCTGGTGGTTTTCGGAAGAAACCTTCTCTGGAACAGGACCGTACATAACTATTGCCGTGTTAGAGTATGATGATGAAATTTTCAACATCATGCGATGGTAAAATAACCACGAGGCCTGACAAGAAGATTTCCGCGATATTGGAAGTTACAACCATCTTCAGAGTGCCTGGTTAAAGGACGTACAACCAGTCCATCCATTCGCCAGCTATAGTGAAGAGGCTTTTAAATGCCTCTACTCCTTTTTTATATAACGAAGCGACACAACGAGTGGGGCTGATGGTAAGTGATACGCCCGTCCGTAACAACGTGGAGCTAGTTAAGAAGAGGAATTTTTTTCCCTATTTTCTCTCCACTTAAAAAAACTCCTCATCTACGAGCGTGACGTTCACCTGATGGTAAGTTCAATGCGGCGCTAGTTAGGATGATGTACACTGCACTACATTGCGCTCGTTGCCTTGAGGCATAAGATATTAAGTCGCACTACCCCTGTAGTACTAGTTACAGCGCCCTTCAAGCCGGAATACAGTACTGTTTGTCGGCTGCAATCGGAGCTGCAGTGGTACCGAGGCAGTACCTGGCAACAGGAAGCTGCCACCAGGGGAACACATCATTCAAAAACTCATCTTACAGGTATAACCGAGATAGAGGACAACGCTTTCGACGGCGCCGCCAACATGCAGGAGCTGCTGCTGGATGGCAATCTGCTCGCGACGGTCACCGACAAAATGTTCTTCGGCCTGCACAGCCTGAACACGCTGTAAGCTCACCATCAGCAGCAGCAGTTCAAATCCAAACGTTTATCACCAGTCTTCTCACCAATGGTATTCTTTACTCCAACATTCTAGCTCGCTCGCTGACAACAAGATCAAGTGCATCACGCCGGGGGCCTTCGACCATCTGAACGCATTATCCACACTGTGAGTACCATCACATAAAGAACCTCACGAAGCTACCACCAGGTCACAGTCCAGCTCCCTTCATCGATTTGCCATTACTTTAGAACTGCTAAAGAGACTTGTCATCTTTTATCGCCAGCGGATGTATTGCGGTGAGAAGGATGAACAGGTGTATCATTTACCATCAGATGAACCACCTCAACTCGTTGCATCTTGAAAATCTGACAGTGATGGTAATGGTAAGTATACAGGGTGAAAGGTAACAGGTGTAAAAGATGTGTAGGGGCCAAAGTATAGCTCGGAACTAGTGACATTTTAACTGTCCTACTGACTTATTACCTAAAAGTGTTTGTTTTTCTAAATTTTGTAAACTTTATGTAGTTTCCTGTACCTTGTCGGATAGGTCTTGGAGCTAGGTACCTATTTATGTGCTGTAGGCGTGTTGTTTATAAATACAAGTTTAGTTTAACATTAAATGAAAACGTGCGCCGCCCCACTTGTTACCGTCCCACTCACAAAGGGCCTAATTGAATAGTTCAGTCCCCAAGTGGTGATTATTAGTTTAATTTAATAAAACAGGGATTAAACAATAATTAAACAATAATTATTACAATAAAACTTGTGAAGAAATAAGTAAGAAATAAAACATCGAATTTTTTCCTAGAAAATTGGGATTTTTTGTAAAATATTTAAAAAATGAATAACTCCAGCTGCATTGTGTCTGTATGGTGTATTCTAGAGCTAGACTTTAGTACTTACACATCTTTTACACCTGTTACCTTTCACCCTGTATAAAGGGTAATGATAATCTATATCAGCTCTGCTGTCTCCACTTTCAAACATAGGCCTCCTCTCCATTTTTCCATGGAGTAGCAGACACGTCCTCTGATCTGATAGAATGTGGACGAGGAGACAGCGACTTGATACATGTAAGTTAAGACCAGGGTTATTGGGGTTTTTTAATGGAAGTCCATGTGTAGGAGCTGGTTTTGGTACTTTATTGGGTTATTACCTTGAATTGGTGAGTCATAAGATGGTGATAGTAGTGTTGGGAGGCCTCCCACAAGGTGGACCGACGATCTGGTGAAAGTCGCGGGAACCCACTGGATACGAGCGGCGCGGGACCGATCGACGTAGAGATCTTTGGGGTGGCCTATGTCCAGCCGTGGACGTCTATCGGCTGATGATGATGATTGTACGTCAACCGCAGCACGCTGTCGGGGAACCCGCTGCACTGCAGCTGCCACGTGGGGTGGCTGGCGGGCTGGCTGCGCGCGCGGCGGCTCGCCCCCGACGCCGCGTGCGCCTCTCCTGCCCAGCTCCGCGCCGCCAATCTGCACCACCTCGAGCAAGGCGACTTCAAATGCGGACGTCAGTACCACCACCAATTCATTAAGCATAGAACTCCAAACCCTCACTGAAGACAGATCTTCTCGACTGGACATCAATATTGTCACTTCTCCAGCAATTTGAAAATACATATATCTTCTTTCAACCTCATATTAATGGATAGCTGCTTTGAGAAGAAGATGTATATGTTCTTTTGTTTTCTTTATACCACAAAGTTCGCTAACAAACGTAAAGCAAAGCTGATGGTAAACAGTTACCAAAGCTTATGGTCAGCTGTAGGATCGAAAGCATCACAGCCACCACACTGATATTGGAGAAAACTTATCACGCGGTCTCTAAAGAACCTTATTCTAAAACTCCTCATTTTTACCCGAGACTGTTGATACCATCAGTATCCACCAGCTCCATGGTACATGTGCTGTAGCTATTTACCGTGGTAACTATACCATATAATTTCTCGACCTAATGTTATGTTTACGTCTTAGTCTGCTGGTTGGTATAATTCAACATCAGCACCACGCGAAATATCAATGACCTGATAAGAACAATAGACATATCCGTGAAATCCTAAAGTCAGGTTGTTTATAAATACTCATGATGCAGCAGGAGATGTAGTGGATGGAACAGAAACCAGAGACTAGGTATAAGTGGACAGCATGAAGGTCACAGATATGACAGTAGATAGGCAAAAATGATGATCTGAAATGATTACCATCAAGCCTTGTGTTGAGGAATCTATGTGTTGTGTTTTTACGTTTTAGCTGATGACAAGGGCTGTCTGTCACCGGAGTACTGCCCCGCCGCGTGTAGTTGCGCGGGCACGGTAGTGCGGTGTGCGCGTGCGCAGCTCGCTGCGCTGCCCACCAACATACCGCGCCAGACCACCGAGTTGTGAGTCGCAGTATATATACACTGTATACGCTGTGTATACATCCTAGCATCATGTATACGTTCAGCTGGATCTCTCGGAAGTAACATCTGGAGACATGTCTGATGACCATGGGCACAATGTGGAGCAGTTACACGTCCTATCCAAAGTATTTGGACGTTGATATCGTATAAACACTCGCTTTCTTTGTCGACTTAAGTGAGCCCCACCACCATCAGGTACCTCGAGTCCAACGAGATCACCGGCGTGGAGCCGGAACAGATCCGCCACCTGACGCAGCTGACCCGCCTCGACCTGTCTAACAACAAGATCGCGGTACTGTACAACAACACGTTCGAGGGCCTCACCAAGCTGTCCACGCTCATCGTCAGCTACAACCGGCTGAGATGCGTCCAGGTGACTGTTCCTTGACAATCAGCAAATACTGTGGTCCTCGTTTCCACCAATAGATGGAGCTTGTACCTTAATATTAAAAACATGAAAACGGTTTGGTGCACACATCTTAACCAGCGCTCGCTGGTAACGTGTGAAGGTTGGAATACTGTGGACTGTTACTCCTCAGCATCAAAGCCATTATCAACTTCTTTCAGCGCGATGCTCTCAAGGGTTTGACGCAGCTCCGAGTCCTGTCGCTGCACGGGAACAACATCTCAATGTTGGCCGACGGCGTCTTCCGCGACCTGGAGTCCATCTCGCATGTGTGAGTATCCAGCAGACCTACGTTCACTTGGTGGTCTTCCCAAAGACCACACTACTCAGTTGTTTTCACCACGATGACTACCACTGTGTGCCAGTCTGAACAGCGCTGACTTCTTGGTAATTAGTCAAACCTTTTCTTTCAATACAATGATGATGGTAAAAAATATTTATGATGTGAACCTTGGAGTAGGCTCATCTCCATTAAGACTATAACATCACCATCACACCAAACTTGCAGTATAAAACCATCTACTCTCCTGAAACTGTTCCATGCTCCATTTTCCATTATTACAGCAACAGATCCATTAGTTCATGTTTTGGTTAAATGGTAAATTTCTGATCACACCGTGTTCCTCAGAGCCCTGGGTTCGAACCCGCTGTACTGCGACTGCAACGCCCGCTGGCTCTCCGAGTGGGTGAAGAGCGCGGGGGAGTACGTGGAGGCAGGTATCGCCAAGTGCGCAGAGCCGCCGCGCATGAGGGACAAGCTGGTGCTGAGCACCATGTCCAGCGCTTTCGTCTGCACAGGTATGGACAGAAACTAGAGATATACACATAAGCGCTTTCTCTCTCTGATCATCATCAGCTCTATCTAGTCAACACCATAATTCCAACGTGCACTGCCGATTACAAGTCTTACCAATTTTGAGAAAATTGCCTTGGCCGCCGTATTCGTAACCTTGGTAACGGCAAGAGTGGAAACCTGGTGGCCTATCGTCTAATATTATTCCTTAATTAGTCGCCTTTCACGACACCTGGAAGATAATTGCTTATCATTACCACAAAAGGTCTGTAAAATTGGAAATCATTAACCGATTTTCTCATATTCCATTTGTTTGTAATATTTCTGCATCTCTTTTCTTTCTTACCTGCTCTGCGACGCCATTTTGTCGAAGGATCTTTTCTCATGTAATGATCTTCTGATTGGACATTCCTACTACTCTTTATAGAATTGGAAATCATCAACCGACTTCCTCATATTTTTTTGTATGAAATGTTCCACCATCTCCTTTCCTATTGTGAGCCTTCTTCCGGTTGACGTGGTGCAGGCGACCCGCCAGAGGAGGTGCTGTCAAAGTGCGATCGCTGCCTGCGGCGGCCGTGCCAGAACGGCGGCACGTGCACGCCGACGCGCGGCGGGTTCAGCTGCGCTTGCGCGCGCGGTTACCATGGTGACGCGTGCCAGCACCGCATCGACGCCTGCTACGGCTCGCCCTGCCGGCACGGCACCTGCGAGCTGCTCGAGGAGGGCAGGTTCCAGTGAGTAGTGACCTTCGCCACCATCACTAACATCTGATTGTATGCTGACGTCACCGCTCGTTATACGATCCAACAGCTGCTCGTGCCTGGCGGGCTACACGGGCGTGCGCTGCGAGGTGGACATAGACGACTGCGTGGAGCACCGCTGCCAGAACAACGCGACCTGCCTCGACCACCTGGAGGGGTACACCTGCAAATGTTCCCCGGGCTACATGGGTCTGTACACTTCTTTTTTCAATGACGTCCCAGAGTCGTCTCTTCTATGGCAGGGTCTGCTTTCCTACTTCTTTAATCCCACTTTGCACAAGTGACGTCTGTTTGTTTCTCAATCATATTAGACAGTCGGTAGACGCCCACTGCTGAACATACGCCATGCCCAAAGATCTGGTCTTAATTTATTTCTTTACAATGAAAACGAGTGTTTAGTGGTTCTCTGCAGGTCTCTGTTGCTGCAGTCCGTCTAGGTAGGTACCACCGCAGTGCCTGTTGCAGCCGACACACTACATTACTGTGATCCGGTTCGAAAGGCGTTGTAGCTAGTGTAATTGCCGGAGGAACGAGACAACATCTCAGGCGACGAGCGCAATGTGGCGCTGTGTATATCATCCTAACTAACGCCACGTTGTTATGGGCGTACAGATCACTTACTATCAGGTGAACGTCCTGCTGGTCTGGTTGTTTAATGAAGTAAAAAAGGTTTCATATTTAATTTTTTACGGTATGACCAAGGGATGAACACGTCACAGAGCGTCCAGGTTCTTCTTTCTTCCTCTCAACTGCAGCGCCAGTTCTGTTCCAGTTTCTCTTAAACAACCGACTAAGTAGCAAGACAATGGATGTGGACGCACTCGGTTATATACATTGTGAGGTGACGGTGTCCTGTGCAGGCGAGCTGTGCGAACTGAAGATCCCGTACTGCAGCGCCGAGTTCAACCCGTGCGAGAACGGCGCCACTTGCGTGGACCACGGCAGCCACTACACCTGTAGCTGCCCGCGCGGCTACTCCGGCCAGAACTGCACCCTCAACGCGGACGACTGCATCAACCACATGTGCCAGGTCCGATCTGATCATACGAAGCGACGACACCTCTAGAAAAACACCATGTCTTCCACCTTCGACACCAAATTGCCACCAATGGGAACCCATACTGATATAAACCAAGAAATTTCATAGTATCACTTTGGGTATTGCCTATGGAGTACCCTGGCCACAGTAACTGCACTGGTAATCAATGTTGCCGGAGACCGTATAGTGAGAGAAACAGTAGTTTGCAAACATTACTGTGTTCCGGTTTGAAGGGCGCTGTAACTAGTGTAATTACTAGGGTAACGAGATGCTAGTAGCACAATGTGGTGCTGTGTATAACATCCTAATTAACTCTACTTTTTTATAGGCGGGCGTATCACTTACAATCAGGTGATCGTCTTCGTCGAAAAAAAATATAATATGATTGAATCGATGACTAGACAAACAGTTTCGGATACCAGTAACCAAACTGAAAAAGAATGGAAGAAGCCGTGGATATATTTCATCGTCATGGTCCTCATATATGTTAATGTGTTGATGTCGCTGTTGTCAGAACGGCGCGACGTGCATCGACGGGCTGGACGAGTACCGGTGCGCGTGCGCGGCCGGGTACGCGGGCCGCTACTGCGAGGCGGCGCCGCACGCCGCGCTCGGCACCTCCCCCTGCGCGCACCACGACTGCGTGCACGGCGTCTGCTACCTGCCCGCGCTCGCGCTGCAGGTCGGTCGCACGCACGCACGCACGCAACACACCGGCGACCAGTCGACGCGTCTCCAAACGAAACTATACCGTCCGTCGACCGGTCGCCCCACCACACCACTCCGTCAGCTGATTGGCGTGTGCATTACCCACGCGACGCGGACAGCGCGGCCATTGCAATGCCGGTTCTATCACATGTGCGATAAACGTCAAACTAACGGAAGTTGATCCGGCTCACCCGCCCGCGTCGACGCGCTTTATTTAAATGAACTCTACGGTATAGAGAATACAGTTCCGATTCGATTAAACAAATGCACCGCATTAACCGGCCAAGTGCACGCGTCGCCGCCGCGCCGCCGCGCCGCCAGTAGATACGAACGTCGCGACCGTTTAGTTTGGCCGCGCAATAGTTCCCGCGTCGCGGCGCTATACACTCGTCTATCTGATACGCGCTTATTTAAATGAACTCTACGGTATAGAGAATACAGTTCCGGTTCGATTAAACAAATGCACCGCATTAACCGGCCAAGTGCACGCGTCGCCGCCGCGCCGCCGCGCCGCCAGTAGATACGAACGTCGCGACCGTTTAGTTTGGCCGCGCAATAGTTCCCGCGTCGCGGCGCTATACACTCGTCTATCTGATACGCGCTTATTTAAATGAACTCTACGGTATAGAGAATACAGTTCCGGTTCGATTAAACAAATGCACCGCATTAACCGGCCAAGTGCACGCGTCGCCGCCGCGCCGCCGCGCCGCCAGTAGATACGAACGTCGCGACCGTTTAGTTTGGCCGCGCAATAGTTCTTTGTACGTTAACCGTTAATACAATGGTCCGTTCATTGAACGTCAGTCGTCACACACACACACACACACACACACACGCGCGCGCGCGCGTGCGCACACAACAATATCCACCTCATCGCTCAATATCATAGACTGTTTCCCAATACTGGGTTACCAGACATCATTTTTATTGTTCCGCGTGTTGTTGCCGCGTCGTGCCGGTGCACAGCTGCGTAATTAAAACTCAGTTGCTTGTTGCCAGGACGACATTATGATGGAGAGGCCGATGCTGGGCGCCGCCAACGACTATCTCTGCAAGTGCGCGCCAGGATACTCTGGTCTGTTGAAGCTTTTATAATTTCGTATTACTTCTTAACGACGAGACGAGCCAAGCGTTCACCTGATGGTAAACAATGCGACTGTCCATAACAATTTGGTGTCAGAATGATATACACTGCAACACATTGTGCTCGTCGCCATGAGAAAAAAAGGGAAATCACGTTATATCATTAGCCACTGGTCCTTCGAGGAATCAGAAATAGAATCCTACAAGTTCTCTGGCAACAGAGACCTACCACCAGTAAAATGTTAGGATGTCTACGCTGCAACACTTTATGATCGTCGATACAACAGGCAGTCTCCGAGCTGTGCCTCTGACCATTTGCCAGGGAGTGCTTGTGTTTATGGTTCTCGAATACATCATCATCTGATCATCTTGTCCGTGACGCAGGTCGCCTCTGCGAGTACCTCACCTCCCTCACTTTCAACTACAACGACTCGCTGGTGGAGCTGGAGCCGTTGCGCACCTCGCCTCAAGCCAACGTCACCCTCGGTGAGTCCGCAGTCAGAGGCAGTCACCTCGTGGGTACCTGTAGATAACACCGAAGGTTGAAGGTCATTTGTAGTGTGAACCCCCAAATCCCGCAGTGTTCAGCACTACGCAGCACCACGGCGTGCTGATGTACTTCGGCGACAACGAGCACCTCGCTGTGGAGCTGTTCAACGGCAGGATCCGCATCAGCTACGACGTCGGCAACCATCCCACCTCCACCATGTACAGGTCGGCTACCGCAACTCCTCAAAACTAGAACTTCAAATGGTGCTGCGTAAACTTCTTAACATCATCGTCCGAACTCGTTGCAGTTTCGAGATGGTATCGGACGGATCGTACCACAAGGCTGAGCTGCTGGCCGTCAAGAAGAACTTCACGCTTCGGGTGGACGACGGACCAGCTCGGTCCATCATCAACGAAGGTAGACACTTATGGTACAGATCAGTGCTTTGATGCTCTGTCTTCCAGAAGAGATCAGCTTTTTGTTCATCATTCTTCTGGAACACACGAGGGTTGTGCTCCTCTTTGTTCTGGATGAGATCAGGGTATGTTGTGTATCCACTCACTATCTCTTTCGGTGAACATCCATGACGTATGGTGAAAGGCTCCAGGATCTTCCAGAGTACACATCAGTCTGTTAACCACCTCCTCCCTTCCTGCACTACGCCTAAATATGTTCCCTGGTGGGACATAGCTTCTATACCAGGCGATGAGGGTCACCACCTCCAAAGCCCGAAGATAATCTTCGTCGTCTTCTACTGTTACCATACTTCTGAAGAACTGATTGAGCTGAACACCAAGTTTGTGATATCACTAAACGATGGTTTGATTCCAGGCAGCAAAGAATACCTGAGGCTGGAGAGACCGATGTTCCTGGGCGGCGTGCCGGAGGACGTCGCCAGGGACGCCTTCAGCAAGTGGCACCTGCGCAACATCACCAGCTTCAAAGGTAAACCTGTTCCACCAGGTAGCACTTATCCGAAGGTTTAGCGAATAATGTTGCAGTGTATGTCACCGATGTTAATGATGTGGTATTTATGGGGAGGTTCAGTTTCTAAGCTGGTCTCGAAGTAGCCAAGAGTCGATCACCACAAAGCTTTCATCTGATGGTGAATGAGACCATAACAACGTGGTGCTGATTAGGATGTTTACACTGCAGCACATTGTGCTCTTCGCTCTGAGACATAAAAGTCACATCTCATTATCCGTGTAATTTCAAACCTGCTGATGATGACTTTCTAATCGTGATGAAAAGGTCCCAAGCCCAACAGTGGGAATATAAAGTAGACTGCAAGTTTTTACAATGTATATAATTACCCACCTAATGTAGTTTGGTTCATTGGCCTCTTTATCGTGATAGAATGGTTCGAGTCCCAACAGTGGGAACATTAAGTGGGCAAAATTTTTAAATATCCGTACTACTTAGTTTATGTAGATAGTCATTGGTAGGGGATTTTTTTAAGTTGCCCGGAAACGTTGGGCGTTGGAAATAGGAGGGGTTGTCCAGCAGTGGGCAGTCATCACGTTTATTTCGTCATCAGGCTGCCTGAAGGAAGCGTGGATCAACCACAAACGCGTGGACTTCGTGAACGCGGCGCGGGCGGTGCGCACGACGGCGGGCTGCGGGGGTGACGAGCCGCCACCAGCGCCGCCCGGACACGCCCTGCAGGAGGACGGCGCCCACCGGCAGGTCAGGCTCCATAACGATGCAGAGGAAGTAGTACCAGCTGTGTATTTTACTGATGCTAGGTCGCCGTTATCGGAGATCGTCCAGGTAACACCGCAGCGCCATTTGTGCGCCCAAACAGCACTGTGCAAACATTGCTGTGATCCGGTTTGAACGGCGCTGTAGTTAGAGGAATCACTAGTGTAATGAAACTCAACTCATATGTCTTAGGCGACAAGCGCAATGTGCTGCAGTGTATAACATCCTAACTAGCGCCATATTGTTATGGACAAACCTACAATCAGGTGAAGGTGCCTCTCGTTGATAATTAATTGGTATTGCAACATAGGAGGGAGTTCTATGGATTGTTCTAGAATATTCAGAGGGCGACCATGTGTGTATATATATATATATATAACGATAATAGGTTTCGTTTGTTCGTCAATCACGTGAAATTAAGTGAACGTAGCGACACGGGGATGATCTGTAGATTTTTTTTTGTATTACGTGGCGAAAATACCTGCGCATAACTACCCTCGCGAGGGCAAGGACGGGTTATGTTGCACATACACCCACTAAAACCCCACCATGTTCCACCTCGTCGCTTCATGGTTTCGCTCACCTCCGCGACCCCGCCAGCGCCGGTTGCACCATGCAGCTCCAATTCGGGAGGGAGGGAAGAACCCTCTTTTTCCACCTCCGTAAGGGCACGCCGGAACACACAGCGCGCCTCCATCTCGGCCTCTTACAGTCACCCGGGCAACGGATCCCCCTTAATCCGTCACGCAGAGGCTACGGGAGCCAAAAGAGAGAGAACTCTCCGGACTCCCTGCGGCGGATCTGGTCTTGGGTTTCGCCGCCAACCGTTATACGGCCACTGAGGATAGGGAGAGCGGCGCATCGCAATACCGACACTCCTTTCCCTCCGCAACTCCACCTCGGCTGCAAAGGGCATCACAAACCCGTCCCTGCAGCATACCATTCGGGAACCTGTCCGGGGGATGACCTGTAGATGGTTAGGTTAGGTTAGGTTAGTTTTTGAATTTATTGTTTCATCGTTTTATTTCCAATTAACTTTTATGAACATCCTCAATGCGTATTATTTACGCGGTTGCTATGGTAACGGTTGCGGTTGCTCTCAAGGAGTCTTTCAGACAAACTTTAAATCTAATTTTATACTACGGCCAGCACAGCGGGTGGGGAACAGCTGGTGTATACACGCTCGTTGCGAACGATGCTCTAGTTCGCTGGTGATGGTGAACTGGTGAAGGAACAGCTCATTTTATTTGGAGCTCCGTTCTCGTGGGTAGTAAACGAACGTCTTCTCTTGGGCATACCGATGAACTCCGACCAAATCGCAAGCAGTGTGTTACAGCGGTGAGTCAGTCATGGGCAAGTCGAAGGGTGAGTCGCGTAGCTGAGTCCAGGTCCGTGTGTGCGCAGGACCCGTGCGTGCCGAACCCGTGCGCGCGCGGCGGGCGCTGCGTGCGCGAGGAGGGCTCCTCCTCCGACTACACGTGCCGCTGCCGCGCCGGCACCGCGGGCGCGCAGTGCGAGCTGCGCACCGGCATCGGTACGTACCCGCGCACCTCACACCCACCAGCTAACTAACAGGTAATTATCAGCTACTGCTCCTGCTCAAATGTTAACATTTCCATGATCCGGCTCGAAGGGTGTCCAGCAGCTGAAGAAATTATTGGATTAACGTCACACATCTTTTGGGTTAAGGACAGGAGTATAAAGTGATGTAATGTAAATATCAGTTTAACGTAATGTCATTTCTGTGATCCGGCTCGAAGGACCCATGAAATTATTCAACTACTAGAACAATATATTTTGGAATTAAAACGAGGAGTACAATGTGGTGCAATGTAAATACCAGCGAACAGTAGTGCGCAAACATTATTGTGATCCGGTTCGAAGGATTAGAAGCTGGTGAAAAATATATTGAGACTTGAAAATTTAACACACACCTGTTGCGGGACAGGTGGCGCGCCCGTCATCGGCCTGAACAAGCCGACCGGCCGGAAGCAGCCCATCAGCAACGTGCAGGCGTCGCCAGGTAAACCAGGAACTGGTGCTTCGAATGATTCTATCGATATTTGGTCAGAGGCTGCCAAAATTCATCCAGCGGCACTGGACTCGGTGGAGAGGCGGGCCAAGAGCTTGATTCCATTCCATCCCTTGTTCACCACCGGACGAACAGACGCACGGCGATTCCCCATCCATACGCTGTGAACATCCTCAGTTACAGTTACAGTGAACAAAGAGGTTCAACTCCTCGTTGTTCACGAGAACAGCAAAGGAGTGGAACTCGCTGGCGTCGGGGTACCCCCCGTACGTAAACAACGTGGGTGGTCTTCAAGGAAAGAGTGAATAGGCTGCTATTGAGTCAGTGCCCCCACCACCGCAGACCGCATCACCACTTACTTACCATCAAGTGGGATCGTGGTCAAGTTAACCTTGAAGATTTAAAATAAATCAATACTTCTCTATACAACTGTGTGAAAGAGATACCAACACTCTGTAATGAAGTGAGTGAGAGAGTGAGAGAGTGAGAGGGAGAGAGAGAGAGAGACAACATCAGCTGATACTAGACGTATGTTATAACAGGACAAACATAATATCTGTTACGCAATAATAACAGATATTATGTTTGTCCTGTTTCATGTCATTTCCTACATTCCTTGCAATATTTTATGACTATGCTGCGACTTTGGTCTTCACTCATCAGAGAGGCGATGCTACCTTCATTTATTCCCCCTCCCCCGAGTTTCATCTCTCACTCTAACTTACGCCGTCCATATAGAGATCAGGAATCGACTATAGACCTAGTAGACCACGGTCTGGTCCACCGCCAAGTCGCAAGGGCACGAGGGACTCTCCTTGACTTTACACCTGTGAACGTAGGTGGGTCTATTGCAGCCGACAAACAGTAGTGTGATCCGGTTTGAAAGGCGTTGTAGTTAGAGAAATTATTGGGGTAACGAGATCTAACTTGTAACAGTGTATACCATTCTAATGAGCGCTACATTATGAGCAAACGTATCGCTTACCATCAGGTAAACTTGAAATAATAAAAAAAATATTAACATATATAAACTCCATTAATCTATTTGTATGTAAAATATTGAAATGTTTACACTGCTTCATGCTTTCCGTTTGACAATGAGGGCCCTCCGAACGGAGGAGCAACGGCGAGAGGAAGTCGGCAGGTAACGTACTTTAGTCGAGATTGCTTTACAAAAAAAAATATAGATAATACAAAAAAAATATTAAGTTACAGTTAACTTAATAACTTGAACTACATTAGTAATTACTGTAATTAAAAAGAATTATCTTGTATATTCTAACTTCGTCTTATCAGTTTTCATTGAACAAGATGGCGGACCTTGGCCGCCATCTTGTAAAACTGTTCACAATGGAGTTTAAATAAATTTAAGTCACTAGATAGGTACCACCGCAGCGCATATTGCAGCCGGTAGACAGTACTGTGCGAACATTACTGTGATCCGGTTTGAAGGGCGCTATAAATAGTATGTTAAGTCTCAGGCGACGAGCGCAATGTGCCGCTGTGTTATAGGCGGGCGTAATCAGGTGAACATCCGGCATGTCTTGTTGCTTAAATAAATAAAAAATATTATAATAGAAGAAAAAAATAGAAGATATCTTTTTATACACGTAAACATTTCATTTCTAAATATGGCGTTTCTTTCTCTCTCCAACACATACAGAAAGAGTAATTTATCTTTTTTTCTAATTAAACGCTTTACATTTCAGCGGCGCCGGTCCACAAGCAGCAGCCGTCGGAGCACACGCCCGCGCAGCCGCCACTGTCCACGCCCACTGCTGGATGTAGAAAAGTACATACTACTTTAAACAACATTCCTTAATCTCTCTCTGTTATATTAATATTATATCTATTTATTAATGTTAGCGTTTAAACGAAATTACTAGAATATTCTGGAATATTTAATGAAGCGCCGCGCCGACAGACGAAACGATGACTCATTGCTGATAATTCGTATTGAGTCATAAAATGGAGCTCTCTGGATTGTTCTAGAATGTGCGGAGGGCGGCCATGTATATACATATATCTATATATATACAATGAATTATGTTATAATTTGTGTTATTCGCCAAGCACGTAAAAACGAGTGAACTTATCGCGTCACGAGAGTGAGTATTCGACGCGGAATGGTGTGTACATGGTTATCGGCTGTTTATTGTTTGAATTTCACAGATGCTTCAACATTTGGTGTTATTTAGACGGTTGCTATGGTAACGGTTGGCTATAGAGATTGCGCGCGGTTGCTCTCAAGGAATATTTGAAACTTCAAGTCTTATTCTACACTATGGTCAGCAAAGCCCGCGGGTAACAGCTGGTATATATACACAGGCGTACACCGATGACTCTTCACATTTTGAATGTGCAAGCGATGCTGCGCGTTGGTTGGTGATGGTGAACCTGTTAGGGAAGAGGTCATTTTATTTGGACTTTTCATAACAGCGTTATTGGTGGTAGGTCTCTGTTGCTGGAGATCCGTTAGGTGGGTACCACCGCTGCGCCTATTGCAGCTGCTAAGCAGTAGCGTGCAAACGTTACTGTGTTCCGGTTTGAAAGGCGTTACGGCCAGTGTAATTACTGGGGTATCGACACTTAGTATCAATGTATATCATCCTCACTAGCGCCACGGCACGGACAGGCGTATCACTTACTTTCAAGTGAATGTTCCGCTCGTCTCGTCGCTTAATGAAATTAGTTTTTAATCTCTGTGCACAGTTTCTTTCGATCAGTTGGTAACGAGTGCGTACTGAGTGTTGGTGTTGGTGTTGGTGTGTGTGCGCAGGAGGCGACGCGCGACACGGTGACGGAGGGGGGCTGCCGCAGCCGGCGCGCGGTGCGGGGAGCGCGGTGCGCGGCGCGGCCGGATACGCGCGCCTGCGGCAGCGGCCTCTGCTGCATGCCCAAGCGCACCAAGAAGAGGAAGGTCAGTACTGTCATCGCCAACTCCGTCGGAGCTTCCACTTTAGAACCTTATTTTGTCATATGAAACCTGAAGTAGTTAGGTAAACTGCGCTAGTCCAGCAGTTTGCGCGCGAAAAATGCATAGCTACATAGACCACACCAGCTCATATGTTGACAACTGGATGAAACCCAGTATGCATACATTAACGTATATACAGGGCCCTCTGGTTAGGTTAGGTTAGGTTACTTAAAATTAATGGAATGAACTTTTGACATAACGTCTTATGTATAAACGACACTTTCGCAAGCGTATCACTTACCATCAAGTGAACGTAACTTTATTATAGTCGAATAAATAAATTCAAAAACAAAGTCGTGTTATACTGTTTATACTGGTATGGTGTATAATATGAGGGTGTGTAATATCAGGTAAAACCTTACCACGATCCATACACACAACCTGCAGCCCTAGAATCAGACACGTCACAAGACAAACGCTTAACCACTTCAGCAAGCAGTCAAGATGTATTTTGCCGTGTTCCCAGATCCGTCTGATCTGCGACGACGGCACGCGATACACCAAAGAAATAGAGATCGTGCGCAAGTGCGCCTGCGTCAAGAAGTGCCCCCGGACCCCGCCGTTCCTCATGTAACCAGCTAACCCTCACACCGCACCGAAGCTGTAGACCGTACCCCGGAGAAGTATTCACCAGGAACAGACGCCGTCGGGCTCTCGCAGTCATCTATTAATATATTCAACATTCAACGAAAACACCAACAGACAATAACTTCGGTTTTATATAACCCTACCTGCATATCACATTTGACAGATGTCATAGACAACAAAATGGCGGCTGTACGACACATCAACATACAAATGTCCATATTTTCACGCCATTATTCGACTAACCCTTAGTATTAGGAAACGTTTAAGAATAACTTAATAATTAAATATATACTCCAAATATAACTAAAGTAGGTTCGGCCTAAACTCATAGAAACCCTAGAAAGTAATTTTTTTAATTTAATAAACTTAATTAAACCGAATTAATGTAATTGCCATGAGATCATCTCGCTGCCTGATCATTAGGAAGTAATAAATCACCTAGTCTTTACATTCATTATTATTATAGAAAAGACTATTCCACTTGATTTTATGTGATAGATCTGCCTACAATAATGTGGCAGTAGGATGGTGTACATCGCTACCACAGTGTGCTGGAACATTGTTAATTCGTTACTCCGATAAATCAACAGGTGAACTTTTTGCCAGTGCTTATTAATTTCTTAGTTATTTGCATATCGTAACATGAAACTTAATTACTGGTTTTTTAAGTAAACAAAACAAAAAAATAAAAAAATAGTACAACTACATATCCCCCCCAAACAAAACATTTTTTTTTTATTAATAATGCAAGGCTGAGGTATAAACTTGAACTGATAAAGTTTTAACTATTACTCTTATTTTCAGGTTAAAAAAAACTATCAATTTATATTATTTTATATTAATTTCGGTCCGGAATTTTTTTTATGTTCATAATTTAAAAAAAACAGATTAAATATTTATAACCGTGTTGAATATTCAAAACTATTCCAGTGCCGTTGACCGTTTAAATGGCAGCTGAACACATTAAACCGTTCACACTGCGTTCCTCTACACGCGACCTAACAATTATCAACAATTGAGATTACTTTAAAAATATTATTAAACAAACGAAAATAATTAATTGCGCATATATTTAAACATTTCAAATGTTTATCATGATTCATAATCGATTGTTGGTACGCCGTCGGCCATTTTACGAATAAAAAAAATGTGTTCATTTAATATAAACATATTTATTGTCTAGTTAACTATGTTAGTGCTTATTTTAGTCTAGATATTTGTTGGAAAACTTAAGTTATATTTAACGAATTAATTTTGAGATTTTTTTAAATTTAATCTGCATCTTGCCACCATTAGAGTATAAGCGGCTAATGGCGGAGTTATTTTTAGGTTATATTTTTTTGAATTTTTTTTTTAATTTTGGTTGAACCGACTGAGTACCGTTTGTATGAAGCCTCATGGGACTGAATATTTACCGCCGTCTCGTCGCCGCGCTCCAAGCTTTGCGCTTGTGTATTGTAAATGAATAGACATTAAGTGTATAGGTTATAGTAGTAGTGTCACCGGATGTATTTTACAACTTTTTATATGCATTCCGTTTTTTTTAATATTTATTACCATCCGCTTGTAGTCTAATAATATGAACAACGCATTTAATGACCTAATTATATATATATATTTATATTGACAGTATTAAAAAGTTTAAATGGACAAAGGAACCTGTCGGATATTGATGCGGTTCAGTTTCAGGCGAACTCGCCGTTGATTAGCCGGAAGTGCGACGGGTTCCGTTCTTTGATTTTAAGTGAATGTTATGTATAAGCTTTAAAATACTTAGGCAGCTCGATGGTGGCTCGTGCGGCGGCGTGTCGAGCGGCCGCCGGGCACTGCATGCGCTTCGTCAGATAAATAAAAAAAAATAATAATTATTGTCTATGAACTTTATTTATTTGATGTAATAAAAGATGATGTTAGATACTCTATTGCTTTCATTTCTCATCCGTTTCTTCCGACTGCATTCCCACTGCTGCAGCCGTTCTCAATAAAGATCCCGTGACGACAGCCACTAAGGAGTTTTGGTGGTCATAAATGATTCCAATATCTTTGAGGGCAGTGTACATCTCCGAAGATTTCCTCTTGAAACTTATGTCCGCCACTCTACCCTGTCGTGCATCAAGAAACAACTCCACGATCTTGATCCGGGCCGCAGTATTCCCACGACCTTTATCAACACACGCTTACTACAACTACTAAAATTGGAAAGGTGGTACGTCTGTGTTGCTGGTGACCGTCTAGGTGCAACGAAGATAAGTGATACGGCTCGAAGGACCATCAGGCAGTGAATATGTTGTAGTAACGAGACTTAACGTTTCATATCTTAACGATGAGCACAATGTGTTGCAGTGTATATATAATATATCCTTTTTTTAATCGCGGGAGAAATCTTAAAAGGTACCTTATTTCTGGTGGGAAGACAAGGGTTACGTGTGGCTTCTACCTACCAAAACCCCCTTCGGTGGTATCCGTGAGTGCATTAGGGGAGCTCCGGTATCTCCTACGGAACGCACCGGCGCCCCCCCTGCACTCTGGGTAAAACATCCCACGGACGGGCAAAGCCTTCATCACCCACGCTGTGCTATGGCAAATACAACACCACCATGCATTTACGATCCTCCTAAGACGCGTTTATCGGGCTCCAAGGGCCCCCACTCTCGAGGCTCGCGAACCGGAGGACCCTCTTAGTCGCTTTATGTGACAGGCAGGGTACACCTTAGTCCTATTCTTAATCATATCTCAAGTCTACAGGGTCGTGTATATATCCTAACTGGCATCACATTGTTATCATCATTAGTCTCGCAGTTTCGTTGAAAAAAAACATCGGCCACTACTTAGTGCTTTAGTGTTAGATATACGCTAGATAAGTCTCGATGGTCCTAAAGACCTAGCACCGTGCCTTACTGCGCCTGCGTGGGACGTGGTAGTGTGGCGGTACATGCCGTACGCGCGGCCGGCTACACGGCGCCGTGTAACCTATAGACCATATAAAACCTGTGCTTATCTATACTTAAAAATTACCTTGACAGTTAAATTTCAACTTACCTGCGTGCCTTTTGAGTTTACGAGGTTATCACTGCTGGTAGGTCTCTGTTGTCGGGGACCGTCTAGATAAGTACCACCGCATCTCGTATTGCATAGTACAAACATTAGTGATCTGGTTTGAAGGGCGCTGTAGTTAGTGAAAATAAGCGGTAACGACATTCTACTTATATCTCAAACCGATGAGCGCTATAAGGTGTAGTGTGTATCTTCCTAACTAACGCTACGTTGTTATGGACAAGCGTATCACTTACCATCAGGTGAGTCATGATCGTCTCCTTGCTTCGTCTCATAAAAAAAATATATTACGTAAACAGCTTTAGGGGTGTAAGGGGTCCCGCACAAAAACTCAAGGGACCCAAGTTTACTTCATCAGCTCGTTGTACAGCCTGCTAATCAACAAACGAGACTCTGGCTGCCGCCAAACCGCATTATGCTAGCGTGGTGGGAAACGGCCCAAATCCTCTCCAAAGGAGTACCTAAACGATCGATGTGGGAGTTTTTGAAAGAGGCCAATGCCCAGCAGTGGACGTCTAACGGCTGATGATGTATGTAGACAGCTTTAAGTAGCAGTGTCACTGCATACCCTAGCTTCGTAGGAGTCTGGGATAAACTTTGGATTAAAAAAGAAAAAAAAAACAAGCAAGTCTCCGAGTAGCCACCGGAGACCGACCGCGCCCATACTAAATACAGAAATGACGGTACTTTGAAATAATTTAAAATATATTTATTCATATCGATAACGTAGACTACGAACGGTTCATATTTCGATACGGAACCCTCCGGCGGACACGTGGACAGGCGCACAGACAACAAACCCACAGAGACTACTAATACGTTAGCCAGTGCAGATATATACACGAAGACATTTTATATATTGCGACGATTTTATGGTGCTCGTCTACCTGGTCTGTCTGGAGACGGATTACTGGCGACATTTACTCAGTGTTTCGGGTTGAAGGGCGCCATAGCTAGGGACATCACTGGGGCATCTTATGTCTTAGCGACGAATACAATGTGGCAAAACCCTCATCATCATCAGCCGGTAGACGTCCACTACTGGACACAGGCCTCCCCAAGGATCTCCACATCGATCGGGCCCGCGCTGTTCGCATCCAGTGGGTTCCCGCGATCTCTCACCAGATCGTCGGTCCACCTTGTGGGAGGGCTCCCAACAACTTACTGACGGTCGTATCTATTTGTGAGCTGAACGACATCTTGATGATAACTAGTCGTAGTCGGGGTAGGGGTTCCACACAACTCACAGGACCCAAGCCAAGGTCACCAGCTCGTGGTGCAGCCTGCTAATCGACAAACGAGGCTTTGGCTCCTACCAACTCGCATTGCGCCAGTGCGATAGGAAATGGCCCAAATCAACCCCATATGAATCCCCACCCGATCCACGTGGGAATCTTTGGGGGAAGCCTATATTTAGTAGTGGACGTCTACCGGCTGATGATGGAACTATTCTTTGTTTATGTTGCAGTGTACATGCTGCTGTTAGGTACCTGTTGCTGAAGACCATGTAAGTACAGCTGCAACGGCTTACAGTAGTGAACGAACATCACTATGATCCGGCTCGAAGGACTAGTAACTTTGGAACTCAATAGATACATCCTAAGTGAAGATGTTTTTGTCTTTAAGGCAGACGGGGTCAGCAAAATGTTAGTACCCCTCTATTTTAATCAACAGGACGAGCTCTACATGATCCGATGGTATACAGCTCTAGGATAGTATACGCTGCAGCACATTGCAGCTATCGATAAGAGACACATGTTATATCTCATCACCACAGTAGCTACATCACTCTTCAAATAGTGTACTCACAGTTTGCGCACTACTGTTTCACCTAGGAAACTTGGTGGATGCAGTTGCCATTGGCGAGTACCACTCTCACTTACGGCGCGGAGACGTGACGCCTGACCATCAGGCTGCTCCACCGATTCAAAGTAGCACAGCGAGCGATGGAGAGAGCTACGCTTGGCATCTCTCTAAGGGACACAATCCGGAACGAAGGAATTCGACGGAGATCTGAAGTTGTCGATATAGCTTCCAAAATCTGAAAGCTGATGTGGAACACTGGGTTCGGCCATGTCTGTCGTGTCAGTAACGGCCGATGGAGGAGGAAAGTCGTGGGGTGGAGGCCGCGTACAGGACACAAGTGTAGGACGCGCTCCTCCAGATGGATTAATGACATCATCAGAGCGGTCCGAAATGGGTGGATGCGAGAAGCTGAGGATTGCATTTGGTGGAAGACATCGGGGAGGGCATATATCCAGCAGTGGACAAATAAAGGCTGATAATGATGATGAAGGTACTAGTCGACCTATGAGTTCATATATGGATATTTACAGTACCGAGGAAGTGCTGGGAACCTACCTATATGGTGGAAATGGATAGTTGACTAATTCCTTTAAATACTTCCATCTATCAACCAGTCCAGTACGTGCTCTCCAGCAGCAGACCAATGCACCGGTAACAGTTGTTTAGAAAAAATACTTTTGTCTGTTTGTCCGTTCCGCTGGGACTATTATAATACTGGAGCACATTATTGCATTAGGAGACTTACATTACTGCTTAACGATAAATATTTCATTTACTTAATAAATAACATATTTTTACAGATCACTTAATTAAATTAGATCTTAACGAGCTCTCTGGATGTACAGCAGCATCATGAGACTTGTGATTTATATATTATATATATTTTCATGAAGCAGATACAACAGAGAGCTCATAAAGGTATATAACATAAAGCCAACTTAATGTTCCCACTATTGGGACCCAGTTGGTACCTTAAGGAGATAGTTGAGGCAATTGATTCACCAGATTAACTTAACGCAGGTTGGTGGATGAACATTGAAGTAAAGTTGTTCTTCATGCATGGGACCACACTGGAAGTTCAAACTAAATTGGATTGGAATCTGTGCCTCCTCGTGAACTTAGAGCCTGGTCGAGGGTCAAGTAATTACACAAGAACATAAAACAGTTGTATTGTGTAGGCGGATCTATAGACATCTATTAACAAACACGCTCCCTAAGTCTTTGGATGTATACACTCGCGTGCAATGAAATCGACTCAAGCCGTATATTGGTATAAAAGTTAGATTTTTCGGAAAACAGCTTTTCCGATTTTTGTAAAAGTTTTTTTATTCTATACACTAATAATTTTTTTCATAATGCAGCAATTTTCAAATAAACAATTAGAAAAACTTTTAAAATAAATACGTCCAAACATGAGCGTTACAGGAATCGCTCGTTGCGGTGCGCACGAGTTGCGGGACTGCATCACGTATAAAAGCTCACCTCACCCATATTGCTTGTCAGTTACTCGTCACACGTCGACAGGTGCACATCTCTATAAGCTCGCAGTATTTGAATCGCAATCCGATGGCACTACATCGGACGCGGCGGCCCAAGTTGTGGCTTTGTTGCAAGCGGCCATAATCAGGGGCAACTTAGCACGAGCCAATCAGCTGTTTCATGTGTACACAGAAGGTTTCAAGAGACTGGTGGCTTCATTCGGAGACCACAGACACATATAAATAATCGCACACAAGCCGTTATAAAAGCAAAGGGAGACAATACAAAGTATTGACGATTTTAACTTTCTTTACTTTTATGAAAAATATTTTTTTTATTTATTGTGTTGTCGTTTTAATTTTTATTAATTTTTTATGCATTTCTGTTCAAATTAAATTTCATCAATAAATACTCAACCGAGATTTTTCCTTACGATGATATTTTTTTGATAAAAGATTAGTCTCATAAACAAAAAAAAAAACAAGACAATCGGATAAGCTATTTTCTGGAAAATCAACGTTTTGTGCCAATATACGGCTTGAGGCGATTCAGTTGCACGAGAGTGTATATTCAATCCATCCAGATTGATATATATATACAATGTGATGGTACTTAGGATGTTTACACAGCACCACATTGTAACATGTATATAAAAACTTATAAATTATAGGATAGTGATGATGATATGAACCAATTACAATGTGGCGCGGCTTGGAGCAGTGTAAACTTAGTATATGTACACTGCACCATGTTGTAAAATGTTTTGTTATTCATCTTCATCAGTCAATAGTTCACTGCTGGACATTGACCTTCCTCGAAGGGTATACATCCATGATATTGTGACTTTAAATAAATAGCAATGTAATCAACTCAATTTTCATGACATTGCGGAGACATCAGTGAATAGGTACACCGATTGTTTCAACTTAACCATAATGTGATGCGGTCGACAGGTTCTGAACTACTCTAAATATGACTAACCTGGCAGACATCTTTAAAGCTGAACAAATTGTGATCATTATGTAGATTACAAAAAAATTGGGAAATAAAGTAGCGAGGAAACTAATTTACACCAAATGCCAAAACTCCAGGCAATAACAATTTTTATCTCCTTATCTCAAGACACTGACCATGTTAACGGAACCGGTCCAACTATTCCCCAAGTATACCATCATAATAATAAAGTTACATACAGGATCTGGATAAACAGTCTAAAAGACTATTAACCATTCACAAACATACTCTGGTGTTTCAGCGATGCATGGCTGAGAAAAGGCTGTACTGATTGCCAAGATGCAGTTGGTTGAACTTCGAGGCATGGTACAGTTCTATAGTTAAAAGCTATAGGAAGCCACCTGAGATGGCTATAAGGCACAAAGGAAAAGCCTCTTCATCCAGCAGAGCAATGCCATTAGTTTACTCAGTATTTCAAGTATAACCTTTTTTATCTACTTCCGTTTGGTCTTTCTAATTCTTGTTTAAGTTTACCATTTGGTACTCCAGAGGTGGCTCTAGATAAAGTGAAAGACCAACGGGATAATGAAAAGGCGAATTGAGGATACCCGGGCTCCATGCTGATTGAGAGCAACCGGTGACTGTATACATTGACTCTAGTTAGAAGAGTCATAGTAGTAACAGACTCGGCAATATTAGATATAATATAAACTTATAAGTGCAATACGTATAAAATAAATAATACAAAATAATTGCAGTTATAGAAAAGAATGTTTCTTTGTTGCAGTGATCACGTCATACTGTACCTTAAAATGGTACAATATTATGCGACTCAAGTATACCAGATGAGTCTTAGAACAAAGACCAACCGACTGAGAATAGTTGGACCATAGGTCCAAGAATAACCTAACGCTGCATGCAGATCCCAAATACATTCAGGACTTTACTAACGGAATCTGGTGTCTGCAGCTTAATCGAATCTTAGACAGCATTTATACCGTATAATGCAAACAGACTCATGTGCAACGAAGATACTGTCTACTATCCTTTTCGCAGCCATACAAAGCAGTTCACATTGGAGGTCAAAATGATGCCAGTTCTGCTCATAAAACGCAATTACATAACAATACTCTTAATAAATAAGAAAATTAAATTATCAATAAAAATTCACCTAGACCAAACATTCCATTAGTCCCAGTATTGGGCAAACGTCCCACTTACGTATTTTCGTTATTATTTAGCACTTTGATACGCTTCACTTAAGTTCTCAACTCTTACACATCACTTCATTTTCTGTACACAAATCTGCTGCTAGTAATTCTGTTTGTTACTTGTAACGAACGGCTCATAATAACACAGATCACCGTTTCTCTTTTTAATGATAAGAAATGGAAAGGGAGTTTGGCTTCAATATGTGATGTAGAGAGTGAGAAGATATAGTAGCAATAATTAAGAGGCGGATATGAGGTATTTGAAGTAGTAATGAAAGTACGAGGTTCGGAGTAGTGTGGGACAGGTGTGGAAGTGCAAAGGGTTTGATTGTTCAGTAGCGGGCGCAATCGCCGGCGGCCGGCAGCGGAGCCCGCCGGTAGCACTGCTAGCAGTGGTGCGGCGCGTACAGCTCGGGCTCGAGGCGGCGCACGCGCACGCGCTGCCGGTAGTGGTACTCCTTGAGGAACGCGCGCAGCCGGGCGGGCAACGGCAGCTGCTCCACGCCTGTAACAAACATTCACCATACAACAACTATACCAGCCAGTGTGTATGCCGATTACCTAGATGCTTTCAAATGCTGATTAGGTGATGGGATGCTGTGCAAACATTCTAAAGCACATTGAGGCCAGGCAATACCACCACATTATCAATTACTTGTATTTTCACTGTCATGAGTCAAGCAGTGAAGATTACTATATATGTTATCTTATGTAATAACTAGTGATAGGTGTCCTATGCTACCATCATCATGATCAGGCGACATACGTCCTCCATTAATGGACATAGGCTTCCCCTAAAGATCTCTACATCGATCGGTCCAGTCAATATTGCCTCTGGTACCACCTGGCAGTGGGGGCTGTCACTTGTACAAGTTCATATGGGAGGGATTTGTGCCATTTCCCACCACGCTGGCCTATGGTTGGTGGAAGTCAGAGCCTCGTTTGTTGATTAGCAGGTTGGACCACGAGCAGTTAAAGTTGATTTGGGTCTCATGAGTTGCTCCTTTCCTTTTCTACACACCATATAAATAGGTAACCATCACAGCTCCTATTGCAATTGCCTCCAATCAATCCAAATTGAAGAATGATGTAGGTAGTGAAAATATTTTGGTAACAGAACTTGAAAAGAAAAACAAATTTTGTTTTAAAAAGACAATGAGTACAATATGCTGCAGTGTATGTAAACCTAACCAGCACCGAATTGTTATATGCAAGCAAGCATCACTTACCATCAGGTGAGCACAGTCAGAGACAGATGGTTACATAGGCAGGGTACAGCATGTTTTTTTAATCTATAGAAGTCTTACCATCGTAGCTGGTGTGAGAGACTATGACAGCACGAGCGAGCTGCTGCAGCGAGAAGGGCTCCGTGCGCGGCAGCGGCGCAGTCAGCATTGGCTCAAAGAACATCACACATGCGGGGTCCTGAATAATGAGGAGTAGAGTTCTGGTAAGAAACCATCTTGCACAAAGGATTACCGATAGCACATGGTTGGTCAAGTGACCATCTTGATTAGACCTTGGATTTATTAGGAGACTTCTCCCACAAACCCGATTTGATAACATCCTCCCAAGGTTGATTTTTTGAAGCATTGGCAACCCTACTCATAGTACGAAATGATTGACTATAAGTACTTTCAAGTATTAAATAGCAGTGTCCAGATTTCAAAGGTCATGTAGCAGTGTCACTACTGGGAGAACGAGAGCACAACCTTCTATAGCTTAAACAGATGAGCAGAATGTGGTACTCATAACCTCTTATGGTCATATCTTTTATACCCACCATAAAGAGGCCTTCCTATTGAATAGGTGAGTTAATTAGTCTGCTACACAGCTGGGCTAGAAGTCCATGTCCAACAGTGGACATCAATCGGCTGATGATGATGATGACACGTCTCAGTTTGTGGGCAATTAGAGTAGAAGTAATCATCATCATTAAAATAACACCAAGGAAGTCAAGGCTGGACTCAGTTTCCACCTGTTGTGTTAGTACTCGTGGATATGCTGATGACTACATAAACAGTTTTTGAGAAGGGCTATCATAGTGTAGCCATAGAGAGGCTATGGTTCTGTTCTGAGCGAGGATCCCTCGACCTCTCCAAGCGCTAAGGCAAGCTTCATGTGTCACCTTGTAATGCTCTATGAGGCCTGTGACGGTAGGCGCAGCGAAGACAGCTGGATCGTGCGAGTCGAAGCTGAACCTGTGCTGGTAGTGCTCAATGCGCGCGTGCAGCGACCGACCGTACTTGCGGAACGACACTGAGAACAGGTGTTCCTCCTGAGCCGAATCACGGAGAAGGAAAGTACCTGAAAAGGTAAAGTTATTGCTATAGGCCAGGGATGGACAATCTTTCGAATAAGGACAGTTAAAATTACAGTTAGCAAAATTTCGAAATATTTTATGAGTCACAAAAATTCTTCTTGCCAACAATAAAAAGTGCTTTATCATCAGCTGATAGACGTCCCCTACTGGACATGGGCCAGCGATGGGTCCTGTGCTGCTCGCAAAACCGCCAGCATGGCCTCCGGCATCGTCGCGTATTAGGGCTCGTCGTCTGTAAGGGCTCATATGGAGGGATTTGCGCCATTTCCCACCACGCTGGCCCTAAGCGGGTCAGTGGGAGCCAGAATCTCGTTCGTTGATTATCAGGGTGCACAACGAGCTGGTGAGGTTGGCTTAGGTTCCGTGAGTTGTTGTGCGGGAACCCTTACACATCTGCGGGACCCCTTACTTCCCCACACCATAAATGAAATTTTTTAATGAAAAAAAAAAAAAACAAATCTTTTTATTCATTAGAAAAATATCTATTTCTACATATATGTGTTATTTCACAACCTATTAGAATATATATATATATATATATATGGTATTATTGTGTCATGGAAGTGGAAGGCGGTGAGAAACGAATGCTGATAGGTAAAAATAGTGTCCAGCCCTTGTTAATCCATTCGGAACATATGAATATGCGTATGGAACTAAAGAGCCTCATCTTCACATTCAGAGCCGCATAAGACTCGCGAGCCACAGGTTGCCAACCCCTGCTATAGGCAAAACGTGAAGCTTAAGTAAAGATCGCCTAGAAAACTTCAGCCGTCATTTGGTGACCAGATATAGAGTGATTGGTAGCTAACCTAGCGGCTAAATACCTTCCTACCCTGCAAGCTCCAGCTCATATCGCCCAGGGCATCCAACTAGGAATCTTTGTAATTAAAAAAAAAAAAAAAATTGTATACTGGTTGGAAAGTTTGATTATCCAATATGGACGAAATAAAACTGTTGGAATTGTCCAATTATAAAAGGATCTACTGTTAAAAGCAAATTACCCTCTGGCTTGTTGTCCAGCAAACGTTCAGCCTCGTAGCGGTCCATCTTGCCCCAGTAGAAGGAACAAGCTGTTATCTCCTGCAGGTCTGGTACTAGACAGTGGATGTAATCCACCTGGAATGAGCAGCATCACGAACATATTTACCAATAAATTTAACAAACATCATCAACCGATAGACGTCCACAGCTGGACATAGCTCTCCACCAAAGATTTCCACATTGATCGGTTCTGCACTGCCCGCATCCAGGGGCTTCTCGCGACCTTCGTTTGTAAAAGTCATATGGGGGGGATTTGGGCCATCCCACCACGCTGACACAATGCGGGTTGGTGGCAAATAGAGCCTCATATGTTGATTAGCAGGTTGCACCACGAACTGGTCCGACTTGAATCCCGTGAGTTAATGTGCGGGAATCCTTACGTTAACATAAACCTTTTGAATGTAACACAGTCAACATCAATGGGGAGCAATGATGCTTCAAGCTGATCGAGTGTCAGCTTGAAGTGTTTGTGCCAAGAGTATGTCATTTCAGAATCAATTTCCTTTCATAACAGTAATCACAATAGTTAGTTACCAACTTCAGAGACTATACAATTTTGATCCCAATGATGCACAATAACACGGAACCCTAAGCCAACCTCACCTGCTCGTGGTGCAGCCTGCTAATCAACAAACGAGGCTCTGGCTGCCACCAACCCGCATTGAGCCAGCGTGGTGGGAAATAGCCCCAATTCCCCATGTCAACTCCTACATACGACAGCCCCTAGTAGTACAATGGTACCGGAGGCCATGCTGACCGTATGTTGAAATATTGAGGGAGGCCTGATGATGATGATGCTGACAATGCTCTATTAAGTATATTATTACAGCTCACAACTTTATATCATATAAATCAGAGAGTAAATGACCACATTATATATATTGAAAGAAGTTTTGATAGCTGATAAGAAAAGAGGAAGAGGAGATCGCACTCAACCCCGACTTCATTGTTATGTTCTAGACCTAAAGGGTTATAATAAGAGTGGAGAATCGAAATACAACACCTACTCGACTCGGTTAATGGTAGGTCTCCTTTGCCGGAGACAATCTAAATAGGTGCAACCGCAGCTCTTATCGTAGCTGGCAAACATTACTGTGTTCCGGTTTGAAGGGTGCTGTAGCTAGTGCAATTGCTGGGGTACCGAGACACAACATCTTATGTGACAGCCATGTGGAGATGACGAGCACAATGTGATGCCACTGCTCCATCAGAACTAGCGTCATGGTGTTATGTGCAAGCGTATCGCTTATCATCAGATGAAGGTTATGCTCATCTCGTCGTTTAATTACATTAAAAGAAAAATAGGGTCTGTACCTGCGTGTGCACTTTGGCCGGGGGCGTGGTCGGCGCAGTCTGCGCGTGCGGCAGTGCGGGCGCGCGGAGCAGTAGCGCGCGCAGCTCACCGCCGCACACCACCTGCAAACACCAACAAAACGTTGAACAGCAACTCGCACCCACATAACATTACAACACTCTTTCTTATACTTACAAAGTTTTCTGCTCACGTCACCACTTAAGTAATAATTATAATAATAATAAGCCATTTATTAAGTATCTATTATATACTGCAATCGTATGGCGGATGTACCTGGAAGTGTGGGTGCAGGCGTAGGGATCCATCGTTGGTTTGCGTCAACTCATTCCTCCGACCCTCTTGCGGCGTTTCACCCTCTCTGTTAATAAACTACTATTTACTACATCATTATCATTATCAGTCGACAGATGTCCACTAGTGGACATGGGCTTCCCCCAAAGATCTCCACATCGATCGATGCTGCGCTGTCCGCATCCAGCTGCTTTCCGCAGCCTTCACCAGTTCGTCGAACCACCTGGTGGGAGGGAACCTGCCAACACTACGTCTTCCGTTTTAATACATAGTAATACCATTGATCACAGTCAGTGATTCATTAGATAATGTCAAATGACCAGCTCAAGGGTCAAAAACGAAGTGGGTAAATTACAATAAACAAATCATGGTGAAGAGAAACATAATGATGAAACCAACATATTCCAGATCTAATGGTGGATACTCACGTTCTAGGAGCGACGGAGAGGACGTACACTTCAGCGGTTGGCTCACCGTTATCTCTGCTTGTATCACTATCTGTTGAAGAAGAATGCCATTTATCATCTGTGTGCCAATTTTATAACTAATGAGTCCTTTTGTTTCTGGATATGGTACATAATGGGTACACCACTGATATGCCCGGAGGAAACGGGTAAGGGTTTTGATTTTAATACAGTCCAAATTAAAACAAACCCTAGTTTATTATGAATTAAGATGCTTAATATGTAATTTTGGAATCACTTCAAAAAGAGTGAGATGGTATTTTCCATTTATGAGACATATTCTGAATGTTTGTAAGTTGGGAAGAAAAGAGCCTCTGACTGCAACCACTCCGAGGTTTGGAGATATACAATTGGTATGTGCATATTGGTAAGACAACCAGTGACAGATGTTATGAGATCAATACAACAGATATATTACTGGGACGTACCTGGCTTAAATGTTTATGCTGTACCATGGCTGTTAATGTCTTTAGCCACTCATCACATCACTTACATGATTCTTCTCCATAGAACTAGATTAAAAGGAAATGTTGTGAAATATTTTACCTGTATTTATGACAATGGCGTCCAACTCTCTCCTCAGGTCCCTCGCTCCCAAAGTCAGAACTGCAGCGAGCCTAAACGCAGAGTATCAATACGTCAGTGCCATTAGTACAATGACGATATTACATTTGTTTTTTAGACTACCGCTTGACTACGATCACTTCAGATACTAAGTCTAGAAGTAGCCTCATCACTCTTTTCTTAAAGATTCCCAAGTGATAGCTGGCCAAGAACACTGACGCCAGCAGACTTCCAATCCTTGACTGTTCACACTGTAAAGGTGGAGGAAGCTTTGTCCTAACGCCTGCGAGGTGTCTATACGTCCGGTGGTAAAAAGATCCTCACGCTTGGCTATTAATGATGCTCACCTGTCATCGCTGACACGCCGGTAAGCTGTGCAAACGCACGCCGGCCGCCGCCAACGGCGACGTCTACAAGCGCACTCCCTGCTGCTCCACCTGACCACATAATTCACTGTACTGCCACACATCCCTCCGATGATCATACATCTTTTAAGAAGAATATGAAGAATGTGTTAGTGATGTATATACACATACTGCATAATCCTACAAACTTGGTCCTTCCGGTGTATTATTACTGTCACATCCGTATATATATGAAGGTCAGTCCATACCAGTCAGGGCAGTCGTTCATGAGTGGCTCTCTCGTTAATTGGGACCTCGACTACCTGCGGTCGGTCAGCGGAACTCCGAGCCTTAGATCCCGCTACCCCTCGAAACCAAGCACCCGATGCAACATCACCAATAGATCGCAGTCGGTGATAGCTCTCATCGAAACGGAAACATGTCGGGACGGGCGCACCTGTCGGTGACGGCGCTGACGTAGCGGTGCACGCTGCTCGGCGACTCCGTGTACCGGCGCCGCTCCCACGCCCCGCATCCGCAAGTGCACTCTCCTCCACCTTCAAACCAAACGAATGCTTAATGACACAATGAACAATATCACACAGCTTACTAATAGCTCTCTGTTGCCGCAGACGGTCTATACCAACAGAGACCTACCAGCAGTAATAGCTGTAGCGCCCTTCAAACCGGAACATGGTAATGTTTGCACAGGAATTTGTCGGTTGGTACCACCACATCGCCTACTACATCCGACAAGACGGCAGCATGCAAACAATGTTATGTTCCGGTTTGAAGGACGCTATTGCTAGTAAAATTAGTGAGGTAACGAAACATAACATCTTATGTCTCAAGGCAATGAGGGCAATGTGCTGCAGTGTATACTATTCTAACTAGGACCACATTGTTATGAGTAAGAGTATCACTTACCATCAGGTGAATGTCTCGCTTCATCAAATAATTAAAAACTTTTGAATTATATATTTATAATCAGCAGCATTGTGATGTCAATAATCTACTCTGTTGGATGTCTGCTGTTTTATACATTCAGTATTGTCTTTTTTTATGATCACATACACAGCACCATGTCATCCCTCCCCGCTTTATACATAAGGTGTTCAAGTCTCATTACCACAGTAATTATACTGTGTACAGGTTTTCAAAGTAGAACACAGTAATGCGACACGGGTTTGGATGATATACAGAGCACCATGTCACTCCCCGCCTTGAGACTTATTAATGTTGTCTCATTACCGTAGTAACTTCACTAGTAGCTTAGGTCGTTCAAACTGAATCAGAATAAAGTTTGTTGACTACAATTTGGCAGCAGAAATAGAAGCTCATGTGGTACCTTCTATTTATACCCTTTGCGATAACAGTCAAGGCCAGTGAAAGAGTGCAATAAAAATCTATCATGTAATTGTGACTCACACCTCACTTTCTATCACTTTACCATGCAATAGAGTCTATAACCTCCAAAGTATCCGAACTCACTCTTTCTAGAAGTTTGCTGTCCCATATTGCTAGTGTTTGAACTATGAGAGGTTCGTCCAGCGAACTACCATCTGCAACAATACAAAATCAATGTTTAATGTTTACGTTTATAACAGAATTCAAGTTTTTTATTTCCACATAAACATAACACTTTGACAATAAAGACTTGAGTATAAAAGACTGCCATACATACAAATAGAGGAAGACAACATGACTGCATCAGTCTGTTCATTCATCATTTTGTTCTCCCTGCAATGTCGGACATAGATCTTTCTCTCATTCTTTTCTTCTATTATACTCTTTATTGTCTGTAGCCTTCACACTTGACTTTATAATTTCATTCCATTCTTCCCTTTATGCATTTGCCTCTTAAACATCATACACCAGCTATACATAGTCATTTCATTACATAATTTATCATCATCCATCTCTTAACAATGATTACAATAATAACATGCTCATGGGAGTGATAAGGGGGTGATAACATCCTTAGTAAATCTACATTGTTATTTGCAAGAGAATATCCTACTCATTCAATTGCATCATCAATATAACAAATATAAAACTTAAAAATAAATGCTTTAATAATAGCGAAGGGGACCATTGATGGCACTCTTTGTTTACAGATTTTATTGGACACAAATGATACCGAAAGGTACAAATTACAATGGATATAAAACATGACCAAAATAGATTTACTTCCTTAAATACACACACAAGATTACCAGACTGTTTAAACAAAACAAAACTGACATGCATTTCAACAAAGCAAACGTAAAGCTGAAAAGTAATTCAAAGGGAAGTCTATGCTATTATGACATCGTTACATTAACAGGATGATGTAAAACTATATATTACTAAGTTATTTAACTAAACAAGAAAAGCAACTTCTCTCAAATTACGAACAACCTTTAGTCTTTTTTTTTTCAACAGCCAATTTAGCCCTCCACTGCTGGAGCACAGGCCTGTCCTCAATATGACGGTGATATGCCATAGTCACCGCACGGGCCCAATGCAGATTGGTGACTTCACACACCTTAGAATAAATTCCAATCCCTGTGCAGGTTTCCCTGCGATGTTTTCCTTCGCCGTTTGTATTTCGCTGTTGTAACTAAAGTTCACAAATGTACATAACTTAAATATTAGTCATTGGTACATGCCGACATTCGAACTTGCTATGATCTTTAGCTAAATCACATACCAGTAACTATGTTTACACTGGTCTACTATCAGTACTACTATCAAGTTAGTCTATACCCCAGTAATTTCATCACCTACAGTACTGTTTCAACCTGAAATTGTTTGTTTACTGATGACCACAGTTTCTATAATTGTATAAAAGTTCCAACAAGTTATTATATTGGTTAAATGTGGTAGCGGTAGATCTCTATTACCTGTCTAGGCAGGTACCAAATTAGCTCCTATTTTTGCCTTTGAACAATGTTGGGTAAACATCACTGTGTTTCAGTTTGAAGAGTGGTGTAGCTAGTGTAATTACTGGGGTAATAGGACTTTACATCTTATCTCAAGGAAAAGAGCACAATGAAACAGCAATCATATCACTTACCAACAGTTGAATGTGACTCATTACATTATCAATATAAAAAAAAATATATATCTAGAGGTAAAGTAATCTTCTATCATACCAAAAGTTAAAACAAGTCTACATCACTGAGTCTGCTGCAATTATTGCTCCGCTACTATTAATTATTCTGTGACATAACAATTGTTTTAATGAAGTCAATTGAGGTGTTACAGTAATTATCTCCAGTTAATGCGCAATGAAATGTTGACTCAACAACTGTGGACACAATAGGATTGGTAAATTACAAACAATTTGAATCCCGTTCACATTGCCAATTGCTAATATAGCATTATGTATGTTAGCAATTTATTTGACAAAAACTATATAAGTATGTTTCATTTCCCACTTGTAAGAATATATATATATAATGTAAGAATCACTCAAATAATTTTGCTGGTGCTAAACACTCCACAATAACAATAAAATGAGAAATATGAAGTTATAACTCTATATTTACTAAACCTATCATTTGTTTGCTATCTTAGAAACTACAAACTTTGAATTTACTAAAACACCAATTGTATTATTTTACGAATTATAATCAAATCTCTGTATAATAATAGCTTTGGGATTACAGGTACCAGAACTTGTTAAATCTAGATATGTCTTATTAATTTAATATTAAGCTAAGCTAACCCACCCCCACTGATTAAACAAAATATTTACGTAAAAGTGTTTCGCAGTAGAAACAGGAGCTGAGTTGCAACAAGCTTATCAACCTCCTGAATGTATAAAAATCCCTTCTATTGTTGTTTCCTGTTACAGTGTCCACTTAAATCAGATACAGTGATAAACAACCGGCTATCATGACGCAAATTATAGCTTATTCATGTAGAAATATAAAACAGGCAAGAATGGACACAAAATCTCATAAATAATACATAGTCTTGGTACAGTTTTGTTTTCGGTATAAAATTAAAAAGGGAACAGGTAAAAACAAGTTTATTAACCTCCCAAAAATTGCAAACAATAAAATTTGACATATTATACATTTTTGGAGTTATATTATTTCACCAAAATATAATCTAACTAGACAAATCTACTAAGTGCTTTATGTAGACAAATGACACAGATATAAACAAATGTGTTATAGAAGTCCGCCATCTTGAAACGAATAATGCAAAACACTGTGCACGAAACATATTCCGTACATAAATGTAAACTTTACTTACGTCTGCTTTATGTTCTCTTATTAATAATAAAATTAGATCACATTAAATTAATATATTTTTCTCGCTTTCGTCAATTTGTAATACATAGTTAAGTAGATACTTAAAGCTTCACATTTAAGTTAACTTTTCACTAAAATTCGTTTCGATATTTACATGGAACAACTACACATGCGTATTTACACATTTACATACTAAATAATATATAATTATTTGAACTATTAGCACGCAGCTAAAATACGCAGTTCCTACGTCGGTGTGACATTTTGTAGCACATCGTTCCGTTACTAAAACTCATTGTATCTTATCTTTGTGTTTTTAAATTTATTTATTACTATAATTATTCAATTGTAACAATGATTTTAATGAGTTTTATTTATAATTTTTGCAGTATTTCTTTTCTTCAAGCTAATATTTATCAAGATTTTGCTGTTTAATAATTACACGCACAAAGTGGATTGTAAACAAAGGTGCTTTTTCAGGATATAATAAAATACTTTTCAATGAATTGTAAAAGATTAGATATTACCAAAAGACGGAATTGAAAATAAAATTGAAATTGGAATTATTACTAAAAATTCAATCCCAGAAATTTAAATTTGTTTTAGTGAAATGATTCTATGTTGTAGTTGCGTGTATTGAAACTGATTAAAACATTATTGTGTCGGCGGATTGATTAGTCGCCATTTTGTTGGCTATTTCGTTTTTGTTCTGAAATTCATAGAATTTCACGTGTTTTATTTTATTTAAGTGTTTTATGTGTTCACAAAATAATGTCTAAAAGAAGAATTGAAGTAATGGATCCCTTCATTAAGAGAAAGAGGTCTGTATCTACATGATCATGGCGTGTTCATCGGGCCATGCTTTTTGTTATTTTACAATTATTTCTTTTGTTTTTCTGTATACATTTCTACACCGTGGGTTATATTAAAGCAATAATAATAATATTGATATTACTTTTTTTAAAAGCGCAGATTAAGTTATTATGCAGCTTAATTTGTATTTTATTATTAAAAATTGAGTGTTTCATTCAACATTCTTTTAAAATAATTTTAATTAACAAGATTTATCCCTACAAATAAAAGGGAAAGTAAGAAAAAACAATATTATAACATTACAATTTTAAATTAAAATATGTTTTCTTGTAACTTTAGAACCTAATTTCTCACTCCCCATGCTTTCAACACGGGCTGAAGTTCATTAGAATTTTTGTAATTTAACTTGCATTTTAGTAATTTTTCTTGTTTTGGACCAATTCATTACATTATACACCAATGGCATATTTTAGAAATAAATTCCCATAATGTTTAGATTAAAAATTATCTTAACAGTATTACATACAATACATCATACAAAAGAAACTTAATAGAAAAAAATATGGTAGAGGGCATTCTTATCTTAATTTTTGAGATATGGTGCTTGTGCAGTTTCCTTCCACAGGATGTTTTGCAATGTCAAAAGACTGCAGTGTTCACTTTAAGTGTACTATTAGCTGATTTCGTACCATTTATCTAATAACTAAAGTTGTCATGTTTTTACTGCTGTATTGGACACAGGACAATGCTTCAAGATCTCTCCAAGGTAAGAATTCTAAAGTTTAGAACTTATGGGTATTTTTCTTTCTAAATATGCTATTGGTGGGCATTAAATACTTCTTCGTATCATACCATCATCTCACTTGTATTAACAGCTGATAAATAAATTAAGTTAATTTTAGAATGAGTGGATACCTAAAGTGAAAGTAAAGAGACTTGAGAATCTGGTGTGTTTAAAGAACAACAACTTTCAATGATACAAATATCTGTTAACCTGTACTTGGTCAACATGGTGCATAATGTCTGACCTCTCTCCACGAAGAAAACCATAAAAGAATATTGGACTGCTTGTAATGTTAATTAGTTAACTTTATATAAAAAACAAAGGTTTTTTTGTTTTAATAATATAACTTTATAGAAAACTTTAAAATAAGTTCATAAAATGTCTTCATTTTTTAGCTTCTTATCTATAGTATGACAATTTAAATTTAGAATGTTTGTAATGTTGCATTCTACTGTCATTAGGGAAGAAAAAGCTGCAGCAGCTGCTAAAGCGGGTACCACTAGTGAATCAGCTTCTGATACCACAGCTACTTCGGGAACAACCATGCCACCAGCAACAACAAGCACTCCGGGTGTAAACACCTATACAGGCATGTACTAGAGAAAATATATACTATTGTTCAAATATTTATTATATTTTTTAAAACTGATTTTAAAGTGATATTCTAGTAAAGATTGCAGGGAACCCTTCAAAATCTTTCAAATTGATGAAACCATTGTCAGAGGAGAGATGTTCAGCAGTGGACATCAAGTGGTACAAAAGATGATTGTTGATCAACTTGAATTTAATACAATTGCAACTTAAAATGAAAATTATTGGTAGTTTTGTTTTAATAGTTTCTAGTTTGTATTATTATAGAATAGCATCATTCAAGTTTATACATAATGTCTGAGGTGATGTCTATAAGTGAAATATATAAAACTCTTCCCCACCAAATTTAATTGTTATTATTAGCAACTTTGGAAGAAGAATTTTGTTCTGATCGCAAACACTATCACTGAAGTCATCATTATCAGCCTTTGTATATCCATTGCTGGATATAGGCGTTCCCCAACGTATTCCATCAAATGTGAACTTGAGCTTTGATGGGAGAAGCTTAGAAAGCGGAGGATCACTAAAGTACTTTATTTAAATGTTTAGTATTTAAATTACAGCATTGCAGTTATAAATATATCATTAATTTGTCTGTAGGTCTGCCACACTCCCAGCGATATCACGAGCTATTACGACGGCGCCTTGGTCTCCCGGTGTGGGAGTACAAAAATGACTTTATGAGACTACTTAACACACATCAGTGCGTGGTGTTGGTAGGCGAGACTGGTTCCGGAAAGACCACGCAAATACCGCAATGGTCGGTTGAATTTGCAGCGGTCACTGCAGGAAAGTCTACAGGTGTTGCTTGCACACAGCCAAGGAGAGTGGCTGCCATGTCGGTAGCACAGAGAGTTGCCGAAGAAATGGATGTGGCGCTGGGTCAGCAAGTGGGTTACAGCATCCGTTTCGAAGATTGTTCTGGGCCACAAACAGTGTTGAAATACATGACAGACGGTATGTTGTTACGAGAAGCTATGTCTGATCCAATGTTAGAACAGTATAGAGTTATACTCCTCGATGAGGCCCATGAAAGGACTTTAGCCACAGACATACTTATGGGAGTTTTAAAGGAAGTGATAAAACAACGAGCTGACTTGAAGCTGGTTATCATGTCAGCCACATTAGATGCAGGAAAGTTCCAACAGTACTTTGATAATGCACCTTTAATGAATGTACCGGGTCGTACGCATCCTGTAGAAATCTTCTACACTCCACAACCAGAACGAGACTATTTAGAAGCAGCAATACGAACGGTTATTCAGATACATCTGTGTGAAGAAATAGCAGGAGACATACTTCTGTTTTTAACTGGTCAGGAAGAGATCGAAGATGCTTGTAAGCGAATTAAGAGAGAGATAGATAACCTCGGTCCTGAAGCTGGGGAATTAAAATGCATTCCACTGTATTCTACTTTACCACCAAATTTACAACAAAGGATCTTCGAGCCAGCGCCTCCCAACCGTCCCAATGGTGCTATAGGTAGAAAGGTGGTTGTTTCAACCAACATTGCTGAGACATCTCTGACAATTGACGGTGTGGTGTTTGTGATAGACCCTGGTTTCGCGAAGCAGAAGGTGTATAACCCTCGTATAAGAGTGGAGTCTCTGCTGGTGTCCCCGATAAGTAAGGCGTCGGCTCAGCAGAGGGCAGGGCGCGCCGGCCGAACGCGGCCCGGAAAGTGTTTCCGGTTGTATACGGAGAAGGCGTACAAGAATGAAATGCAAGATAACACATATCCTGAGATTCTGAGGTGACTGGATGGATCGGTTTTGTATAATTTTTACTTCTTTACATTATATTCCAGTTTCTCTTAACAGAGGTTATCTATTAAGCAACAGTTGATTATGTATTATTATAATAGGTGCAATGATTCGTGATGATGCTGGCAAATATATGATGATGAAATGTGATAACTACTGCTGGTTGTGGGTCTGCTTCTGGAGACCATCTATATAGTGGCAGCAGTGCACATTATTATGTGTATTGGTGAAATTACGACGATAGTGAGACAGTATCTTATGTCTGAAGGGGACATGCAGAATGTGGTGCTGTGGACATTCTAACTAGATCAATGTTAGGTACAGTCATAACTATAGGTTTAGTCGCTTCGATAAATAAAAAACTAGTGTTTAGAAGGAGCATCCTCCAGTTCCATCAGTGTTAAGTGATTTTTATATCTAATGGACATTATCTCCAACCCTTGAGGGCTAGTCTGCTACTCTACTACCAGTAATACAATTAGACCTACCACCAGTAACAGTACTGCTGGTTGGTCTCTGTTGCTGGACACTATCTAGGAAGATATCACCGCAGCTTTGGCACAGTAGTTTGCAAATATTACTGCGTTCCAGTTTGAAGGGTGCTGTAGCTAGTGTATTTACTGGGGTAATGAGACTTAACATGTTATGTCCGAAGGCAACAAGCACAATATGGTGCAGTGTATACCATCTTAACTAGCATCACGTTAAGCGCAGACACATCACTTACCATCAGGTGAACATCCTGTTCGTCTTGATTCAGCCCAAAAAGAAAGCACCAGTCAGCTCTTTACACAACAACTTTGATTTATTTGTCTCGCATAGAGTAGTATTATATATTACTACTACAACACTTTAAACTGAAATATAGTAATATCAGAACACTGTTATCCAGTAAGACTTACCACCATCTCTAGGTTTTAAGGAATTATTATTATTTTCTTTATAACCTGTCTATCTGTTCCTCTATCTTGAGGATCTGTTCACACCACTACCTAGGTACCTGTCACAGACATTAACACTAACATGCTGTTGAAGAGATAACCTTTGTAATTCCACACGACCTAGCTGCACACTCTAATGCCCTGCCCGCATTGCGTTGCAGATCAAACTTAGGATCTGTAGTTTTGCAGTTGAAAAAGCTGGGTATCGACGATCTCGTCCACTTTGACTTCATGGACCCGCCCGCGCCGGAGACACTGATGAGGGCACTTGAGTTATTGAACTACCTCGCAGCACTGGGTAAGTGGAACTTTATACATACTAATACCCTGCCGTTAACCTGCCAGGTTTTGAACTTGAGCATTTATGTCTGATGATGAATCGGATAGAAATAAGTGATAGCTTAGATTGCACTGGTGGTAGATCTCTGTTGCTACAGACCATCTAGGTAGGTACTGCCGCAGTGACTATTGCAGCCGACAGACAGTACTGTGCAGGCATCACTGTGATCCGGTTTGAAGGACGCTGTAGTTGTAGTTAGTGTAATTATTGAGGTAACGCTTCTAAATATCTCGTATCTAGAGGCGAGAGCAATGTGTTGCTGTGTATACCATCCTAACTAGTGCCACGATGTCGTGGGTGGGTGTATCACTTACGATCAGTGTGAGCGTACGTTCTTAACGTTTCGTAGAATAAAAAAAAAAGTTGAATGCCTTTTGTCCATAGAAGTAAATTTAAATTAGTATACCACCCTTAAGTATTAAAATAAACACCGCCTTTGTAACCAGATGACGACGGCAACCTGACCGACCTGGGCGCGGTGATGGCCGAGTTTCCGCTGGATCCGCAGCTCGCCAAGATGCTGATCGCCAGTTGCAACCACAATTGCTCCAACGAGATACTGTCCATCACTGCGATGCTGTCAGGTGAGCTGAACTGTTAACTAAATAGCTGTTGCTGGAGACTGTCTAGGTAGATACCACTGCAACGCCTATTGCCGCCGATAGACAGTACTGTGATCCAGTTTGAAGGACGCTGTAGCTAGTGAAATTACAAGGGTAATGCAACATAAAATCTGTTTGAAGGAGACGAGAGCAATGTAAGGCAGTGGATATCATCCTAACCAGCACCACGTTATTATGGGCAAGCGTATCAGTTACCATAAAGTGAACATCCTATTGTCTCATCACTTCGTTGTGAAATAAAATAAAAGTGAAAAACTGCTTAGTTATATTCTAGAGATCCCAGGTTCGATTCCAAGGTCACATGTTATAGTTTGATTGATGGTAAGTTCTTTTTAAACCGCCTGCCTAGCCATCACAGTCATATTGTAAACCTGCCGTCACAACAACACCACCCCTGTTTTGGTTTTCGACATGAGAGCCGGAGTGTTCTAAACAAGCTTCACCATCAGCGTCCGTCATTTCGCATTATGTGAAAATGAAATCTTTGGGTTGGTTAAATAATTGCCATTGATGGTCACGCGATGGAAGCGATCTGTATATTTGATGGTAATGTTCACATGGCAAACCCTCTGCCTCAGCATCATCAATGGTGATAATTTTTTGGAGTTTACATAGTACCAGTTCATTATGCTAATGATGTGGTTGTGTATTATGTGTGTGTGTGTGTGTTATGTGTGTGTGTGTGTGTGTGCAGTGCCGCAGTGCTTCGTGCGCCCGAACGAGGCGCGCAAGGCAGCCGACGAGGCGAAGATGCGGTTCGCTCACATCGACGGTGACCACCTTACCCTGCTGAACGTCTACCACGCGTTCAAACAGAGTGAGTATCATTTACTTTGTAAACATATCAACATATCAATATGTATATACAGTAATCCCCCCCCCCATAACACGATAGATAGGTTCCGCGTTGTAGTATTCCCGTGTAACGCGTTATGTATAAATTATTCACGGTTAACTTTTCTCCTCAGAAGGGGTTTAAATAGAATTTTAAGAAAACACTATATTAAAAACGAAATATGTATGTTTTATTAAAATGAAACTAAACTAAGAACATTTTAAATAAAAAACTTATGCGTACGAATCATTGTAAATTTCACAATACAGTAATACAATGCGGGTAATCCGCGCGTTATATGAGGGAATGCCCGTGTTAAAGGGGGGATGGAAATCGAGTAATATGAAAACGCCATATAAGAGAGTACCGTGTTATAGGGGGGACTACTGTATTTTCTAATTGTAAGTGATATGCATGCTAATAACAACCGAGAGAAGAGCGCGCTGTGTGTTCCGGCGTGCCCTTACAAAGGTAGAAAGTGGGGGGTTCTTCCCTCCCTACCGAGGTGGGGCTGCGTTGTGCGGCCGGCGCTGGCGGACTCGTGGATGTGTGCGAGAGCATTCCCGTGACCCTGCCAAAAAGCGACGAGGCGGAACATCGTGGTGATTATTGTCGGTGCAAATCCGACATAACCTGTCCTTATCCCCGCGAGGGCAGGTATGCGCAGGCATTTCCCCCACGATAAACAAAAAAAAAACTTTTAAAAACGTACCACATCCTTTCTAAAGAAAAAATTCTAATAGCCACTTCATACATAATTGGTAATTATACCAATTTTGTCTGTGTCTATTAATCATTATTTTTTAATTAATAATCACAATTTAAAAATAATGGTTTCTCACTGCAGTGCAGCACCTACGATTTAGATGTGCTAACATTGAAATTAAACATTGTCCCCTCGACTTCCAGATATGGAGGACCCTCACTGGTGCTACGACAACTTCATCAACTATAGATCCCTCAAGTCCGGCGACAACGTGCGCCAGCAGCTCAGTAGGATCATGGACAGGTATCACATACACTCACTAGTTGTACAACTGTAATTCTACATTTAATTTTTATTTATTTATTTTTTAATCAGTCCAGATCATTTTTATAATTACTTGTTCGTTTTAAAAACAGTTGTGACTAGTTTTTTTATATATTTTTTTTTCATATTATCCCATATACTTAAGTTGCAATGCACTCAACTTTCAGATTTAACTTGAAGCGCACAAGTACGGAGTTCACCAGCAAAGATTACTACATTAACATACGGAAGGCGCTCGTTAACGGATTCTTCATGCAGGTAATTAATCGCATCAATAGAGTAGTAACATACTGCATACTCCATGGTGAACCCTATAACTTGGACATTCCAGGAATATCAGAAACACAGTCTTGTTAGAGTTCCCTCATTCTTCTTTATTCTTTCATGACGGTCTATAAGAAACCTTGACATGCTATTTGTATAGCAGCTGATATTAGTAGCTCTTTTAGATATTTCTTTTACTTGTTCTCTGTTGGCAGAGACTTTTGTCACCCCAGCTCCTATGGCAGCCTCATTTGTACCACATCTCATCCCATTCTATCTCCAACTAAAGTCTGTTTAATTAATTCAGGTTGCACACTTGGAGCGCACGGGCCACTACCTGACGGTGAAGGACAACCAAGTGGTGCAGCTCCACCCCTCCACCTGCCTCGATCACAAGCCTGACTGGGTCATCTATAACGAGTTTGTGCTCACAACGAAGAACTACATACGGACTGTGACTGATATCAAGCGTGAGTATTTCATTTACCGCGATTGAAATGTCAAGTAAGGAAGCGCGAAAGGAAAACTGTTATTCGGCGCATAACACAGCTATTAGCTGCAGCTAAATGCTGCAGCGCTGGTCTTCAGCTGGTGTTAGTACAATCAAAAAAAGTAAAAATATTTAAAAGAAAATAACGATGAATACTACATTTATATTAAATTATTTACTCAACACTAACAACGGACACAACCCGGGTGGAAACCGAAAATGAAAAAAAAAAGAAATTATAAAGGTATACTACATTATAAAATTTAGACTCCATGACAAAAGTAGAGATGGTATCATCTAGGGAATGTGGTGGTGGTATAGGCCGGTCCTTTTTTTTTATATTAAAATTAACGACGTTACGAGCGAGACGTCCACCTGGCGTTAAGTAATATGCCTACCCATAACAACGTGGTTCTAGTTTGTATGTTCAACACTGCACCACATAATGCTCGTCAATTTAAGTCATAAGATGTTCATTCTTATTCCCCCAGTAATTTCTCTAGCTAGTGCGCCCTTTAAACCGGAACGCAGTAATGTTTTCACATAACTGCTTGTCGACTGCAATAGGAGCTGCATTGGTACTTGCCTTTATGGTTTGTTGCAACAGAAACTTGTCGGAATGTTGCTGGAGACCATCTAGGTACCACATCAGCTCTGAAAAAAACCACCTTATTGTGTATTGAAGAGTGCTGTAGTTAGTGAAATTACTGGGACAACAAGACTTAGTATCTTATGTCTCACGGTGTCTATTCCATCGCTGGTGGTAGATCTTTCTTCCTGAATATCGTCTAACCTATTTCTGCCACTGAACAGCAAAGTTCAAACAACTGTTCTGATTCAAAGTAAAATTATTAGCTAACAAAGCACAACATGTCTCATGATGAATATCATTATGACTACCACCACATTGTTATGGACAGTCCTATCCCGTTAACATCGGGTGATATGTGGAACCAACTGGAAATCTGCTCGGCTCATCTCTTCGTCGTATAAAAAAAATGCTTACTATAAAGAAAATATATATTGAAATACCGTACAATAAGTCTGAAGAGAGAAAAAGCTGACATAACATCACAAATATCCAGATATCTAAAGGGAATCATAATCCTTACCATATAAGTGATACACCACAACGTGGTGGTATCATAGTGGCTTTATTTATTAGTCGACGAAGCGACGAAATGAACAAGGCGGACGGTGATACGCCCGCCCATTACAACATGGCGCCAGTTAGGATGGGGTACACTGCACCACATTACGCTTGTCGCCTTTTGACTCTGGTAACAAGACTAAATATATTAATCTCGTTACGCAGTATGGTCTATCGGCTGCAAAAGGCGCTGCGGTGGTACCTACCTACAAGGTCTCCGGCAACAGAGACCTAACCAGCAGTAAAAGTGTTATGCAAGTGTAATCTATAAATGAGCTATACAATGTTCCACAGCGGAGTGGCTGCTGAAGATTGCGCCGCAGTACTACGAGCTGAACAACTTCCCGCAGTGCGAGGCGCGGCGGCAGCTGGAGCTGCTGCAAGCCAGGCTCGACTCGAAGGCATACCAGGAAGGCTTCTAGAAGATGAAGTATTGTAGTGTGGACACTTGTGATGTGATTACGGACTGTACTAGTATGTGTATGTGTGTGTATCTCCTGCAGTTAAGTCAAGCAATGCTAAGGTTAGGAACATTGTGTAAGAGGTAAGCAATGCAGACTTTAATCATGATACAATTGGCTCTATGATGGAGCTGGTTGGAGAAGTGGAATACAGAACACAGCAATATTATAACTTGGGAATTAAGTAATAAAATATGATAAATTTAAAAGGAATTAAGTAGTCACACTTGACATAAAATCTAGTATTCACACATTTTAGCGGTAGACAGTTTTATTTACACGGAGTCGCTAAACAACAAAAACAATTTTGCAGTATGTATTTTATATTAATTTACTGTCCGTATAATTATATTATAGTAATGAATAACTGACTTTTAATGGTCTTTCTTTTTGGACTTGTGGTGGAAGGTGAACACTGTTCTCGCCTTCAATGGCTCACTACGACTTTCTCTTTTCGATTTCAAATAATCTGATGACTCCTTTGTATCTAAATTAATTTCCAAATCTTTTCTTGAACTGATAAGTAAGATCGCCATTTAACTACTAATTAGTATTCAGCACCTTATTACTGTCTTGGTCACTAACTCTTCTACAATTTAGGCAGCATGACTCTGGAGCTTCTTGTCTGATGATATTAGAAGAGCTCTAAACAAAGTAGTTTTTAGAGTGATGAAAAGATTATCTAGGCGCACTAGACTAGTTCCTCAATATATATATGTGTGTGTATACATATAGATATGTTATGTCAAATTTGAATTTATCTATATGTTCAAATATATGTTTATTCACTAATCAACTACTAGCATCTTCTTATATTTAAATTTTTTGTTGTGATATCCTCGTGCATGCATGTGTGTGTCTCTGTGCATGGATATTTTCTTGTTGCAGGGGCAATGAAAAAGTTATGTCAGGTTCTTATTAGATAAAACTCCACAATTTCCTTGCTGCACCTTTTGCTGAAATTGCAGGAACACTTCCTCACGCTAGTGCAGTATTGATAATGTTGGTTTATTAACAATGGATGTAGCCTGGATATAACATGAGGTTCCCAAGACACAAGTACTGCACGGAAAGTATCACATGCGCCTTCTTGAGATCTAGTAAACTGGGTGGTGGATTTTTTCGAATCCACCACTTAAGCCTCTGTTAAGAGAGTTTGAGGAGAGCATGATCCCCTCTCCGACACCCAGATCTCTAGCTACACACGAGGCACTTTCTGTTACCGTCCTCTCTCCACAACTTTTTCAAAGAAGGCAATCCATGATATTTTTTTTTTAATCATTCCCCTGCATATGGTGGGTCAGGGCCTTTATTTTGCCAATCATTTACCATCCTTTTTTTACTTACTAGTTTTTAACTCATTCCAATCTTTCATTCCTTCTTATCTTTCGCTCTCTGCTCTTCTTGCACACTTCTTTTCTCGTGACATCTACATCCCATTTCCTACTTTTATTCCTCTCTTGAGCGAAGACTTGTCTCATGCGTGTTTATCTATCTGAAAAAGACCTCAAGCTCGAAAAATTTTCTTTTTTTTTTTTGGACATTTACTTTTTTTTTCTTGTTTCTATTTCTTATTATAATTTCTTTTACAATATCATTTCTTTTTCTTTCAACTTTTATATTCTTACTTGCTGTAGCTATACACTTCTATCACAGATTTTATATTTGTTTCTCTTAATTACTTCAGCTATAGCACCTTTACAGAATTCCAGGAACACTTGACGACTGTAGTCTTCACTCATCAGAGAGGCAATGACTTCCTTGTAGAGCGACCTTCCTATCTTCATTTCGCAGTCTAAATGCTCGCTTCCATATGCAGGACAGGAGGTAACAATATGCACTATGGTCTGATCCACTGCAGGGTCACAGAGGCACGAGGGACTCTCCTTGAGTTTAAACTTGTGCAGGTACGCGGAGAATCCCCTGTACCTCGTAAACATTTGGGCCAGAATCGTATCCAGCTCCACCCAGCGAAGTATTCGATAGGCCGATGCCACGTTTGGAAAAAAGATCCACGTTGTTGAAGCCGTCGTACCTTCCACATACCTCTTATTCTATTCGTCAAGCGTTTTCAGCCTGAGCTGGTGCTTGGCGAATGAGATGGGGCAATCCTCGTACTCCAGTCTTCTTTTGCTCTTCAGGGCCGCTTCCTTGGCCAGTTGGTGAGCCCTCTCTTTTCCCTCCATCCCTGCGTGCACTTTTACCCAATACAAAGTAACATTCTTCCCTTTCTCACATTCATTACATTCTCTTTTACTCTCAACGCTAAGGGATGAAGGGTATCAGATTTTGCGACTGTCTCGAGGGTGGACCTTGAGTTGCGAAATACGGTGCAGAAGTTGCCCAACTTGAGTCTTTTTTATTAGTAACCTCTGCGGCGCTCCACACAACACAGAACGCCACATCCACCTTGTCGTCGATGCGGCTGCCGTCAGTGTAAATGGCCGAATCGGCAGCCGACGTGGCAAGTTGAACCTCCTCCGCACTTTCTCCCAGGCCGGAGAACTCTACACCAACCTGGTCAGACGGGTGTGTTAGTCTCGAGTAGCTAACAGGTACCTCCAGCTCCCAGTCATCCAGTACTTCCCAAGAGTGGTCGTGCTTGATTTCATATAAAGTGGCCGCTTCTTGGACCCGAAGGTCCAGAGGAAGCAGCCCGGCAAATACTAGGGCCGAGTGTAACGACGCGGTTCGGTGAGTTTGCGCGAATCCACGATGGACCGCGTCGAGCTGCCTTCAGGCCAGCAGCTTCTTAGCCGCCGGCGCCCATGCACTTGCAGCATACAGAATAATAGGCTCTAACACCGCCAGGTATATGGTCCAGACAACCACCGGGTTCATCTCCCATGATACTTTTACGGCTCTGCACAGTTAACGGTAGAGCCCTTGGGCCTTTTTGCCCACGTTCTTCACGTGCGTGTTGAACCTGAGCCTATCGTTAACTGTGAGTGAGGCCGAGTATCCGAACCTCACGAGTTCGACAAAGGGGCTCTCCTCCCATACTCAATATTGGGTAGTCATACTTCCGCTTATTGGTTAGCACCATCACCTTAGTTTTGTGTGGTGCGAACCTAAGCTTGTTTCTGACCCACCAACCGTGAATATTAGCGAGCACCGTATTTTCCTTCCTCGTGATATTCCCGTTCTCTTGTCATCTGCAAAACCTTGGCAGTGTGTCACCTTGGTGGTCTCCTTGGCTCACTCCGCCCCCGCTTACCTTACGAACACCTTGCCATCGCTAAAACAGCTATCAACAAGGCGCCGCAAGCCGACGGGGCAGCGAGTCTCTGCTAGTCTGCACCGTATAGCAGGCCAACATCTGTTGTCGAAGGCTTCCTCTATGTCCAATGATATCAACATAACGATCTCCTTCCTTCAACCGAGTTCGTATCTGCTTGATCAAGTTATAAAGAGAGTCTTCGGTACTTTTTTGCGGCATAAAGCCGTATTGGCGGCTACTGATACGCGGTGCCGTGTACCACCGAATCCTCGGGACCATCATCATTTTCTCGAGGACCTTGCCCATTACAGGCAAGAGTCCAATGGGCCGCCAGGATTTCAGGTGCGTGTAGTCGTCCTTATCGGGCTTCCGCAACACTACGACCGCTGCCTCCTTCCATCTCCTGGGAGAGCAGGCGAGAGCGAGACACGGGTTTGAAAGGACGAGAAACGGTTCGGCATCGACGGCGATAGCCGCCCAGCAGATATCAGCCGAGTCCGTCAGCACCAGAAGCCTTTTTCTCATTGAAGGTCGACACAGACCATCGGAGCTCCTCCATCTTGAAGGGGGCAAGTTCACATGGGTCATCGTTGATTTCATTGGACTTCGGGGGATGTCCTCACGCTTCACCCCGTGCGACGCATCACACGATAGATGCCGTCTCACATGGCCTCGCGTTCCTGCGTCTCGCAGAACTGCTTCCAACTATCGGTCTGAGCACGCATCACCTCGAGACGGTAAACTTCCTTCGCGTCGAAGTACTTGCGCAAGACCAACTCCTTTTGGGCCGGCCGCGAATTCGGGATCCGCTTCTTCTTTGCATCTGCCTTGAGGAGAGAGAGCTGTTCGGTCCACCGGGGCAACTCTGTTTTCTACCTCTCGGAGACCTTCGGCAAGACCGAATCGCAGGTGTCCCCCACGGTTTCTACATACCTGTCGACAATGCTGTCTAATGCCCTCTTTTCAGTGATCTCGGTCACCGCAGGGGGCGTTAGACGGCGGTCTGAGATCAGCCGGGCGGAAGTTCGTTTGAACTCGCCCCAGTCTGCTCTATAGGCCGTGTACTTCCGCGTGGAACCCTTGATGTCCGTGCCGACGGATCTCACGAGGTTCAGTTCGAACAAGACCGCCCTGTGGTCCTACGAAGAAACACCGTCTGCGACCCGCCAGTCCTCTACTCTATTGAACAGAGTGGTCGAGCAAGCAGTAACATCGACGCAGCTGGAATAACGCTTTCCGCCTCGATAGGTGTCAAACGCAGGCTTAAACCCCCGGTTCAGCAAGTACAGCTCCAGTTCGTCGAGCGTGGCTGCAACATCAGCCCCCTTCTGATCTCCAGACTGGCTACCCCACCAGGTGTTATGGGCGTTCGCATTCCCACCCAGTACTACGTAGGCAGTCCTCAATTCCTCCACAACCGAGCTAATTCGGTCCAGGTATGGTCCGACGGGCTTATCTGGCCCCAGGTAGACGGTTACCACCTCTGTCTCCCAAGCTCCTGTCCTCAGTCTGGTGACTGCAATGTTACCAGACTTGAGGTCGGGGCACTGGGTGATGTTGATGGTCTCGTCAAACAGTACAATGGCGGCCTTGACCACATCCCCGGCGCCTCGACCGACGCATTGTACCACCCTTGTTCCCGGATAGTGCCGCATCTCGCCAATTGCGCCGATGTACGGCTCCTGGACTGTCGCGAATGCCCACCCTCTCTTCAGCGCTTCACATATCAGCTCGGCTGTGACGAGCTTGAAGCTTTGCAGATTCAACTGCACAGGTACTAGCGACGCTCAGTCTGGATAGTGCGGCCGGCTCCCGGGGCGCCGTTAGCAGTACGCTACTGACGCCCGCAAGATTGCGTCCCATCTTCCCCGGACAGGGCACTTCATCGAACGGCCCGTAGTCCCACAGGTCTGCCTTCGCTTTGCGGCATTTCCGGCAGACGGGAGCATTCCTGACTTGCCAATCTGAGCACTCGAGTCGGAGATGCGGTCCACCGCAATAGGTACACCGATCCTCACGTTCGGAGCACAACCGATTGCCGTGGCTGTACCCCAAACAGCGCGTGTCTTCAACCAGTGGGGACTGGTCCTGCACCCGGACCCGCTGGAGGTCCACGTGCATCACCCCCGCGTCAATTAACCGCGTGGGTTAACAGTGAATTGCGCGCCTTCCTTCTGAAGCGGACTTTGGCCCGCAGGTCACACTCAGGCATGTCATCCAGCAGGTGTTGGTTCTGTGTCCTGGGTGCTTTCAGGATGTCCTTATCCTTGTTATAGGTCATGACATCCCTGATCATGACCAACGGGCCTCGGCTCTTCACCTCCTCCACATTCAGGTGTCCTACCTGCCTTGGCTAGCCTATCTCTTACCTTTGCCAGCTCCGCTTCTATGCCGCAAAAACCAATCCATGACCTTTAGCTACCCACTATTACGTTCAAGTAGGCAGAGAGAGAAAGAATGATGCCCATGATAACTCTCCATGTTGCTGAACTGGTAGTCAATGCCTGTAGACACTAAGTTGCTTAACATAACCTAATTTTAAATTCCATAAAGATTTTAAATAAATTTACACCAATTGAAGATCTCATGGCATCTTCATTCATCTGGTCACCGGACTCTCCGGCTACTGCCAATCTGATCAGTAGCACAGACACATTCCCGTGATCTATCTTATGTGGGGGACATGTAGTTTTATAGAATTGTGTAGTAATATCATTACCATATCCTAACATGGTGAATGTGGTGTTATACTATGTAGCTGAATTTATATAATAAAAATATATATAGAAGTAGTCTGCCTCTTAGAGCAGAATAAGGCAGATGTTGTGTGAGGAGTTATCGTGTTCCACTTTGTAAAGCATTGTAGCTAGTGTAATTACTTCCTTTTTTATTTTGCAAATCGCTGAGATAAACAATTTTCATCTGATGGTGATACTGCTTGCACATTTGAGACGCTAGTTAGGATCATATACACTACACTGCCTTCATCGCTTTGAGACACATTAAGTCTTGTAACCTCAAAAATTTTTTTATTGATGTGTTGGTTTGGACTGTGTCAACTTCATCCTTATCATCATCTGTCTGAGGCAGTATGTAGGTCTCTTCCAAGTAATGCCACTTAGCCTGATGGGTTTATGCCAATTTACCATCCGCTAACCAAAGCACAACATACACATGACATTGAGCATGCTGTCCTTTTGTGAGCATCGAGCGAGAGGACTGTAATGCTCTTGTTATTTTTCAACAAGCATTGCATTTCAATAAAGTTCATTTCCAGTGTTGTTCGAGAGTTCTCATTTCTCTACCTGAAGCCTCTCTACCGGTCCTTCGAGCCGGATCACAGTAATGTGTACACACTACTGTTAATCGGTTGGAAAAGGAGCTGCGTTGGTACCTAATGTATCTGTAGCAAGACAACTCTCATTCAAACTGATGCTTGGAAATCGGATACATGAATAAAACACTATAAATATCAACAAAACTTATTTATGATCTAAACAACTAGTTTTCCACATTTACACGCATTGTTCACACATACACATACATATACATATATATATATTGGAATAGTAAGTTTGCTCTACACCTTGGACTTTACATGAAGTGATCGTCACAATTTACTTTAACTACAGAACGAAACATAACCAAGTTTCCCAAATTAAAAAAAAATACAGAAATCGCATGCGTCGGTAATCTATAGACGATATAATTCCCGCCCTATATTTGACAGTTTACCATAGACAAGATTTTCATTTTGTGCTCTTTGATTAATGGATATTCAGAGAAATATTAGACGGCACCAGTCCTACAGACGACGATAAAAAAAAATTGTAGAAGTAGCTACTACCAACGAGTCGGCGAGCTCCGACGGTTTTGTCGTTGGACTATAAAAGAATGGCGACGGAAGATCACTCGCCCATGGCAGCTGCGACGGTACTTTGCAAATCTGCAAGGGAAAAACGCTGCTCGCCCGGCGAGTTCTCTGATGGTAAAGCGAGCATCGCTCAGGTTTGACGGCTCTTGCGGCAGCACTAGTAGAGCGAGACAGCGATCAGCTATTTATATATATATTTTACGTTCGCACGCTACCTGTAGAAAATAGTCGATAGTTCGCCGTTTTCTCGCTTCTGGTGGGAACAGGTGCCCAACTTTGATATTCTCTATGATTACCAAAAATAAATCGAGCGTTGATCAAGAAAATTGGGGTTTTAATTCAGTGCAAAAATTTAATAGTAACCGAACCGAATTATGAACATAACTGAACACGTTTATCCGTTGACACGACGCACTGCGCGGTGTCAGCACCCCCACTCCCACTCCGACTCCCACTGCCCCAACCCCACCGCGAGCGCTACCCCTTGGCGACGCCGACGAGCGCGGGCCGCACGCAGCGCTCGTGCAGCTTGTAGCCCACCTTGCTCACCGTCACCACTGTGCCCGGCTCGTAGCCCTCCACCTCCTGTTGGAACGATGTAAAACGTTAGTGTGCGATCACTGTGAAAATTACTGCGGTAACGAGTGTTGAGATATATCGTCTCAGGATGATCACTACTAACATGTGCTTCACATTGAAAAACAACACGAGACCTTCATATCTGGTTAACATTTCAAATGGAAGGTAGTTTTAAATAATCCATTTGAGCGTTGAAATAAACTCTTAATGTATGTAATACAATATTTTTGCTATAATCCTTTTCTGAATACATCTTTTATAAAAAGAACATCGTCACCATCAGCGTATAGACGTCCCACTGCTGGACTTCTCACAAAATATCACTTCACGTAAGAATTGAATAATGTCTAAGTAAGCCTACCAAAATTTACCTAACATACTATTATATACATAACATTATATATATATATATATATCAGCATGATGAAATGTTTCTAGTTCTGTTCTTCTAGAAGATTCCTGATGGTAAGTGGTGTGCCTGACCATAACGTGGTGCTAGTGAGGATGATATATACTGCACCATATTATATTGCGCTCATCACTTGAAACGTAAGATGTTGAGTCTTACCATAGTAATTACACTAGCTGTAAAGCCCTTCAAACCGGAACAGAGTTATGTTTGTATACTGCTGTTTGGCGGTAGAAATGGCCGCTGTGGTGATAATCTACCTGTACGGTGTCCAGTAACAGAGAACCGACCACCAGTAAATTGTAAACCAGTTGTCATAATCGGCGCTTAATAATATTTACAGTATGTAAACAATCCTCACCTGCTGGAACAGAGCCTCATGCAGGTTGGGGTCGAACTTCTCCCTCAGAGGAGACACAGCAACCAGACCGTGTCTGCTGAACACCTGTGGAGTTATACGGTAATATATATATATATATGTATAGCGAAGAGACGAACGGGACTATCACCTGATGGTAAGTGATACGCTTGCCCATTACAACGCGGCGCTAGTTAGGATGGTGTACACGGCACCACAATGCGCTCGTCGCCTTGAGACGTAAGATGTCTCATTACCGCGGTAATTTCATTAGGTACAGCGCCCTTCAAACCTTAAGTTTGCACAGTACCGTTTTTCGGCTGCAATAGGCGCTGCGTTGGTCCCCCCGAATCTTCCCGCCTTTTGTGGCGGGGAGCTCAGTAGCCATGGCTTGATTACTCACGGTGAAGCTAAGAGGAACCAACCCGGCCGGCCCGAGGTGGCCGCTCCAGGAGTTCGCCTTGGCTGTGTGCCGGTGGGCTGCGGGGGCAATGTGCTCTACTCTTCGCAGCCGTGGATCTTGATCGTTGGTGGCGCAGCCCAAAACCAGATCCGCCGCGAGGAGTCTAGAGTTTTCTCTTCGGCTACCATGGCCTCTGCTAACGGATTCGGGCGGATCCGTTGCCCAGGTCAAAACTAAGAGCCGTGAGGACGCACTGTAAGTTTCGGCGAGTCCTTACAGAGATTGAATGGGGGCGAGTCTCTCCTCCCGAGACGGTGCAGCCGGCGCTGGCGGGGTCGCAGTGGTGTCCGCAAGCGTTCCCGTGGCCCCGCCGTAAAGCAACGAAGGTCAACGAAGGAACATCGTGAGGGTTCCAGTCGGTGTAAGTCCGACATAATCTATCTTTGCCTACGCAAAGACATTTCCCCCACGTAAAGTAGAAAAAAAGGCGTCTTGAAGTGGTGGTGTGTGCGACGGCGCAGTATCTATGTGTCTGTATGAGTGAGTGTGTGTGCGTGCGTGCGTGCGTGCGTGCGTGCGTGGGTGCGTACCTGCTCCAGCTGCGCGCGCGTCAGCCGCAGCCCGTCGTGCAGCGAGCGCAGCGCGGCGGTCGCGCTCTCCGCGCACGCGTCCGCGCGCTCCGGCACGCTGTCCGCGGCCGCGCTCAGCGTGTCCGCGACCTAACAACGGATACATTAGACTAGTCTAGACCATGCGCATAGCAATGAACATTGAATAAAAATAACATTATCAGCCTTATTCATCCACTGCTGGATATAGGCCTTCCCCAATGTCCTCCAACAAATGCGATCCACGGCTTCTCGCATCCACCCACTTCGGACTGCTCTGATGATGTCATCAGTCCATCTGGCGGGAGCGCATCCTACACTTGTGCGACCTGTACGCGGCCTCCACTGCAAGACTTTCCTCCTCCATCGGCCGTCACTGACACGACAGACATGGCGGGACCTAGTGGTCTACTTCAGCTTGCAAATATTGAGAGCTACATAGACGACTTCAGTTCTCCATCGAATTCCTTCGTTCTGGACGTTGTCCCTTAGAGAGATGCCAAGCGTAGTTCTCTCCATCGCTCGCTGTGCTACTTTGAATGAAAACAAAATGAAAGAAATACTAACTATTACACTTGTGAACATAACCAAGTAATTCTTCCCTCTCTATCCTCATTTGTCTTTATCCCTCCATCTATCTCTATCTACCCCCTCCTTCATTACCACTCTTCCTGTTTACATGTATCTCACTCTCCTATGTATCACTCTCTGCCTCCATTTCTCCTACACCAGAACACAATATCAGTTCTACATGTGAACTCTCATTTATTTTCCATTCTTACCACCAGTAAAGTTGCACGATTAAGATTAAGTGTGGGGAGGGGGTAAGGAGAACGGAAAATAAGTTCTATCCGGCCTAATAGTCATCCTCACCTGCCTGTGGTGCGTCCTGCCAACCTTCACGAGTTGGAAAGGCACTTTAAAAAGAAGATATAAGGGAACTCATTGGATGCTCTCTGTTGTGAAGTGTTTCTCATCATCTCGATCGACGTGTGTCCCACTGTTGGACATGTGGCATTGGCTTCGTTGCCAACTACAAAATAATCCGTTAACGTTCCGTTGGGCGCAGTTTAGTGAAATGAGCGCTACTCACGTCCAGCAGATCCTTGCAGAAGCTCTGAATGGCGAACGACTTGGCGTCGTCCACTTGCTTCATCATGCGCCGACGCACGTTCTCGCCGTCCGCCAGCGCGCGCTTGTATTTGTCCTGGAACCATGCGCCGGAAATAAGCATTCGTTTTTAGAATGACTAACCAACAGCTATTATATTCTCCTGGTCAGAACCAGGATTAAATAATTAAGCTATAACCTTTTATGCGGAACCTATCGATGTGGAGATCTTTGGAGGAGACATATGTCCATCAGTGGATTTCTATCGGCTGATGATGATGATGAACCTTCTACCGCCCTTCAAATCGGAACACAGTAATGTTTACAAATTACTGTTTGTCGGCTGCAGTCTTATGTCTCTAGGTGATGAGCACAAAGTGGTGCAGTGGATGTCATCCTACCTATCCATACTGTCATGGGATGAATCACTTACCATTAGGTGAAGGTTCTGCTCGCCACGTTACTTTGTGGAAAAAAAAACATACACATCTATTGCTGCCACCTATCTTATATACATCACATCCATCTGGTCAATGGCGATCTCATGCTACAATTGCCTATGGTTGTCACTTTAGCACCAATTATCTGCTTCAGGATGTTGCTAATGAACACAGGTGTATACTTACCATTCTGCTCATCTCATCACTTCATTAAATAATAAAAAAAAACAATATAAAAGTTATAAAGGCAAGTATTGAAATTCAGTACATCTAAGGATGAACAGACAATCTGATGATCATGGAATGGTGCTGGATGCAGACAATGACAGTAGAATTAATGTTGAGATCCTTCAGAGGCCTATATATAAATAGCACAACATTGAAACTTACTTCATAGTCCTTTACTTGCTGTTTAAGGGTAGCCACCTCAGCACTCAGGCTCTCAATCTGTTTCTGACAGTCCTCTAGAGTTGTGGGAATTTGCTTTTCACCTGACAATTCTACTGCAGGCTTTTCTTCAGTGCTGTAACCTTGTACTGAAGATCTGCTGAAAGAACACGTACAGTCCTTCAATAGAAGAGCAATATGATGGTAGCAAAACTTTAATGCAATAAAAAACTTCTAGTCAGTAGTTTTATTTAATAATAACACAGCTATCAAGTTAGGCAATGAGGTCAGAGAATTACAAAACTGACAAATAACAATTACTTTAACAGTACTAATAAATTAAAACATAAAAGATAGATAAATGTCTCAGCTGGAAGTTTATATGAAGGTAAAAGATGCTGCTGCATTTTACCACATTACCACATTTACAGTATAACTAACCGTTGAAGCACTATCAATTTCTTTATAATGCATACAATCTCCAGTAAATGATAAGCACCTTGAACTTTATGATAGTCCTCAGAGAATGGTTGAGTGGTAACTAATTAAATATCATCAATTGATTCTACAAATGCAAATGCACAAAAAAAATATTTGGTTTTACTACTACAAAGTTCTGATTTATACTAAGATGTAGCCATTGTTGTAGTCAGTCTATAATCTAAACATTAATTCTCTAAATGTATTAACATAAAAGTTAGTGATAGTTAATTTTTTTTAATCCATTTATCAAAAACTTGACAAGTCAATGATGAAATATACTATACAAATTGAATAAGAACAAAACACTAGCATTTGTGTACTATGTGCACCTAATATCATAAATCGAAATAAGTTTAAATGTCCACCACAAACTTTTTGATGGTTATCCCTATTATAAAATGACTATTAAACAAAAGTCCATGTAGATTTTTTAGGTTGTATAAGTTGGGTTGCGCAACGGTTTACCTGTAGATGTTGCCGCGAAACGTCCTCAGGCTCGAATCTGTTAGGTATTTCACCAGCCTGCCCACTGAATACACTTTGAGTGATGTCATTTTCTTTGTTGTGACGAAATTTTTAAAGAATTTTTAAAAAGCGTCCTGGAGGTTATGTATCTTCTTATCTTTAGCCAATTTATGTGTCAAATGTTTTTTTTTTAATTTCTTACGCTGCGACTGGCTGCGACGTTCTATGCGAAAATACTTTTTATTATTCGATCATCTTTCTTTAATTAAAATTTCCAACATCTGACCTTAAAAAGCGCTTATAATATTTTTTTTATTGGTTTGCAATTAGTTAACAAATTAATTTTCATATTGCTCCTAAGTTAGTTTCAATTATTTATTTTCTCGCCGTTTGTTGTTTTTTCCTCATATTTTTAACAACTTTCATAGATATGAATAATAATTAAGTTTTTCAGGGAAATCGTCCCTAACCTCTAACCCCTAACCCTTACCCCTAAATAAACTGGAATCTTTGGGTGAGGAATATGTGCAACCGTGGACGTCTATCGGCTGATGATAATAATGAATGCTTTTCAATTTATATACCTTCAAATAAGTAAATGAGTATACATATTTAAAAATATAGGTGTATTTAAGCAATATGCATTATTTACTTCCATGTATTTATTTGTTCCATTACGAATGTTGTATTATTATTCTTAGCCTATTTGTTTTTTTTTATTTTTTATTTATTACTATCCTATTACTTTCTAATCTTTTAACTTTACAAACATACATGTTAATTTATAATAGATAAATTATTAAATGATGATTAGGAATAAAAAATTCTCAATGTAATGTTTCTTAACGAAAAATCGAATGTCAATGTGTATACTTTTTAACAAATCGATGAAGAAAACGTGAATAATATATTCGCACGGCATTATCACGCAGCGGCCGTGTGAATCACGAGAACGCCTGAAACATTTCCCCAATGGTTAACATTGTCTCATGGCGCGCGTCATGTTGTCTTAAATGACGTAATCATTTGGTGTTAGTCCCAGTTGGTGCCAGTGTCGCGACGGCGGCGAGGAGCGCGCGCGTTTCGAAAGCATGGCGTCGCTGGCGGTGTTCGACTTCGACCGCACCATAGTCGACGGGGACTCCGACGCGACGATCATCAACAGACTCCGCGAGAAGAAACCGCCGCCCGAATGGGAGGCCAGCAACCACGATTGGACACCTTACATGAGCAATGTGAGTGCACAGCCATTCTAATCATTTCTTTATTTTACGAAGCGATCGGACAAGCGGGACGTCCACCTGATGGTCACCGTGGTGCCAGTTGGGATGGTATACACAGCACCGCATTGTGCTCGACGTTAGATATAAGATGTTGAGACTCATCGCCGCATTCATTACACCAGCTACAGCGTCCTTCAAACCTTAATGTTTACACATATTGCCTGAACGGTCTTTGCCACCAGTAAAATTCGTCATAATATTAAATATAATAATAACGCATGGTAGTGTAAAATGGAGCGATCTATTAATAACGAGACATTACTTTGGATGATATATATATATATATATATATATATAATCGGTATAACATATACACCAATAATAATGTCTTTTATACTATGAATGTGCCATCATCATCATTATCAGCTTTTGTTTATCCATTGCTTGATATAAGCCTTTCCCAATGTCTTCCACTAAATATGATCCCCATTTTCTCGCGTCCACCCTCCTTCGACCGCTCTGATGATGTCGTCGGTCCATCTGGAGAGAGCACGTCCTACACTTCTGCGACCTGTACCCTGCCTCCACTCCAAGATTGCATCATAATATATTTTTTAAAAAAAGTTAGTAAATTATTTTATTTGAGTAATATTTTTACAGATTAAAAGTTCATGCTTGCAGGAAATCATCTAGACCAGTGGCTCTCAACCTTTGAGAATTTTAATAAAACCTGGTAAATCCACACCTACTCCTTACTGGAGAGGGTCTAGGTACCAGCGCAGCGTCTATTGCAGCCGGCAGACAGTACTGTGCACACATTACTGTGTTGCGGTTTGAAGGGCGCTGCAGCTAGTGTAATTATTGAGGTAACGAGACTACATTTTGAGTCTAGAGGCGAGCTCAATGTGATGCTGTATATCACTGAACATCAGATGAACGTAACGCTCGTCTCGTCGCTTCGTAGAATAAAAAAAATATATAATGTTCATTCGCCATAGTTCTGGGACCGCTGGTCGTGATGGTCAGAACCGTAGCTCGCATTCCTACTGTCCAGCAGTGAGCAAGTATTACTACACCCCAACGAGCATTTAATCGTTTCTGTTTGATGTGTTACTTATCATAAGACAGACGGTACTCTGTCACTCCTCTTTTTTCCTCTCGCTGTTCGTTTCTTCCACGCCCCTCTTTTCCTTTCCCTATTTCTCTAATCAACCCCTTCTTCAACATAGTTATATCCTATAATTCCCACAATTCAGCCAAATCAAAATTATCGTCAACGTTCATCCTATTATACTGATGTCCAGCGTTGGACATGGGTTTCCCACAATTGTTGACATTGATGTATTAGTTGTTAGGAAAAGCTGATGGCTTTCTTTATTTCATCCGCCGGTCCTCTCCATCCTAACGGCGCAGAGATACGTCTTGGAGTGGAGGCCGAGTACAGGTCGCAGAAGTGTAGGACGCGCTCCCTCCAGGTGGACCGACCACATCATCAGAGCGGTCGGAAGTGGGTGGACGCGAGAAGCTAAGGATTGCATTTGGTGGAGGACATTGCGGAAGGCCTATATCCAGCAGTGGATAAACAAAAGGTGATGATGATGATGGCTCTCTGTAGTTATCGCTTGTTTGGAGACCTACGTGACTGTTGGCAGTTCCGCAGTATCCCTTCGATGACGTCACGGCGTGACGTGACGTATATACACGTCGCAGACGACGTGTCATCACGTCACAAGTTATTGACATATAAAGCGACGAGACGAGCGAGTCGTTCACCTGATGGTAAGTAGTACAGCTCAATACCACGTCGCGCTGTTATGATGATATACACTGCGTCACATTACTATCGCTTTGCAACTTTACTCAAACTCTCGTTACCCCAGTAATATTACTACAGCGCTATTAGATACACAGTAATGTTTGCTCACTGCAACACATTGTGCTCGTTTCTAATGCATCTGATAGTAATTCCTGTTACTGCGGTAGCTTCACTAGTTACAGCACTCTTCAACACCTGGTACTGTTTGTCAGAAATGGTAGGTTGGGTGGTACCTAGTCGGTAGAACTACCACAGGTGGTACCGATGGTTGAATCGGATCCTGTACCTCCGTGCTGCAAAGCCAGCGTCCCCCACTGTACGTCCTACGGTGTTCATTAAATAAATATAAAAATTCCTGATGGTACCTAGGTGGTCTCCGTTGGTGGTGATCGTCTAGGTACCACCGCAGCGCCATTGGTATTTTTTTACTTTGCGTGGGGGAAAATGCCTTCGCGAACCTACCCTCGCGGAGGCAAGGACAGGTTATGTCGGACTGGAACCGACTAAAACCCCCACGATGTTCCACCTCGTCGCTTTATAACAGGGTCACGGGAACGCTAACGCACACCTCCGCAACCCCACCAGCGTCGGCTGCACCGTGCAACCTTATCTCGAGGGGAGAAAACCACCCCCTTCCACCTCGGTAAGGGCACGCCGGAACATATAGCGCGCCCTCCTCTCGGCGTGTTATAGTCACCTGGTGCAACGGATCCTCTCGAATCCGTCATCCAGAAGCCATGGGAGCCAAGACAAAGTTCTTCGGACTCTGTGCCGGATCTGGCTACCAACCGATGTACTGGGAGCGATGAAACGCGATACCGACACTCCTCCCCCTCCGCGACTCCACCACGGCTGCGAAGATCAGTACATACCTGCCTCCGCAACCCCCGGCGCACACCCGAGCCTCTGGAGCGGCCACGTCACGCCGGCCGGGTAGTTTATCTTCACCGTGAGTGACCAGGCCACGGCTACTGAGCTCCACCGCCACCACAAAGCGGGAAGCTGTCGGGGAGACCACCGCAGCACCTATTGCAGCCGACAGACAGCAGTGTGCAAACATTACTGTATTTCGGTTTGAAGGGCGCTGGAGCTACTGCAATTACTGGAGTAACGATACTGAACACTTTAAGTTTGTGTATACCATCCTAGCTAGCGGCGCGTTGTTATGGGCTGGCGTATCACTCACCATCAAGTGAACATCCCTCTCGTCTTGTAGAATAATAAAGGAAAATGTTTCCGAAGCGAAGTCGACCTTCAGACGACCTCCGCCGCTATCGCAACCTCGATCAGCTTTATCGGCTGCGGCAACCGATAAGTGAGATCGACGGCGCAGCTTCCGCTGAACTAAGTACCGGTCGGCGGCGGCGGCGAGCGGTCTGCGCGCGAAAGTACCAACTCGCGCGCTGCCACAAGTATTTGTAGGAGCTGGTGCAGGTTTACCAGGAGTAACAGGATCTAGGATATTAGGAGACACAGGAACTGGGTCGTTAATACTCGTCGGTGGCTCCGCGAGTACACGGGCTGGTTTGAGCCGGTCTACCGAAACCGTCGCTACTTTCCCTTTGGTCAAAATCTTATAAACCTTATCTCCTCTCTCAATGACCTGGTAAGGACCAGAGTGTGGAGACTGTACAGCATCACGAACTGAATCGTCTCTTAAAAATACGTGAGCTGAGATGATCAAGTCGCGATGCACAAATATTTTATTTTTATTGGCGTGCAGCAGGTCTCGGCTGTGTAGTGAGAGTCTGTTAGGTCAGCTGACTCTGATGAGGTGAGGTCGCTTGGAAGAGCTCTCCCGGTGACGTCAGGGCTCGCCGTATACTCAGTCCGCAGAGGAACTCTGCAACTCTTCATTAATAGAACTTCTTATCCCTAACAGTACAAAAGGCAATACGTCCACCCAATTACCATCAGCGTGGCGCACGATCGCGGCCTGGAGCTGTCGGTGGATCCTTTCCACCAGACCGCTGCACGCTGGATGGTACACGGCTGTGCGGCGGTGGTAACCTATAATTTCCCCAAGATATTGGAAAAGTGCGTGTCAGTCACGACATCAGTAGGACACTCAACATTGGTGTGACTTCCGGCCACCGCGTCAACGATCCCCGACCGTGAGACAGTACTTGCACCCATGCGATGGTGGTGAGGGGCCCATTATGTCCACGTGAATAAATGCAAGTCTGGCACGGGGGAAGCTGTATGTGAGCATGTGGAAATGCGAGCGGTCTGCGCGCCCTGCTGCAGGGGGGGATTGGGCCTTACCCCACCACGCTGGCCCAGTTCTAGTCGGTCGGTGTCAGAGCCTCGTCGGTTGTACAGCAGTGCGCACCGCGTGCTGGTGAGGTTTACCTTTGACTTTAATCATCCTAAGGTCATGATAAGGAGCCTCCTATTGCACCACATCCGTAGCCCGCACCAATATCAATGATTCCACTCAGGCATATCAGTACTGCAATCAAGTGGTGAACTGCAGCGGGCTGATAATGATGATCCAACCAATCAATTGAGCTGAACCTTCCTTACTCCTGAGCCTTCAAGGAGAGAGATTTTTGATGATATTCTCCAATAGAGGTTTTCCGTTTTGGACCTTTGGGCTGTTACCAGAAGTGGGAGATGGTGGTGGGGGAAGGTGAGGGGGGGTTAGTTCCGTTGTCACGCCTCCTCTTGACGACACGCTGTTTACAGTTTGAGGAGTGTTCCAATGGCTTAACATTGTTCACGTGATTAATTACCATATGTTAATGTAACGCGTTAGTTACCGCTGAACTAATTACAAGTAATCAATGGTAATTACCGGGTGACGTGACGAGCCTGGTGGATGAACCATCGGCTTCGTCAGCCAACTGGTTTTGTACGTGAATAATTTAACTCAACGTTTCAACCGATACGGTGTTCTCTGACTTGTGTTACTGGTAATACGATGACTTCATTTTATAGAATGAAGCGATAAGACGAGCGGGACGTTCACTTGATAATAAGTGATACGCCCGCCCATGCCGTGGCGATAGTTAAGATGGTATATACCGCACCACATTGTGCTCGTCGCTCTGAGAGAGAAGATAGACCGCTCTGAGAGAGCTGCCATAAGTGACAGCTTCAGCGCCCTTCAATCCAGATCACAGTAATGTCCGCACAGTAGTGTGTCGGCTGCAACAGGCTCTGCGGTGTTACCTACCTAGACGGTCTGCAGCAACAGACTCACTATACATATACATATACATATACATATATATACATATGCATATTCCCACAGACCGCCGAAAGGCCACGGCCGCACGCGTTTTGGCTTCGAATCAATACGCCGCTGCCGGCCTTGACTCGTGCCGCCGGTGACGGCCGTCGCGCGCCACGCCGCCCCAAGTCGCGAGCAGAAGCGTTTATTGAATTGTTATTTTGTTGCCAACTATACTTTAACCATATGGATATGTTTATTCTATGATTTTTTTTTCAATCAGTGAAGCGGTGAAACGAGCGAGACGTTCGCCTGATGGTGAGTGATACGCCCGCCCACGTTCAGCAGTGGACATATATCGGCTGATAATAGCTATCACCACTTAAAACATCGGATAGGTATATTTCTGCTGGTAAGTCTCTGCTGGTACAGACCGTCTAGGTAAGTACCATCGCAGCGCTTATTGCAGCCGATAGACAGTAACGTGTTCCGGTTTGAAGGGCGCTGTAGCTAGTGTAATTACTGGGGTAATAAGATTTAACATCCAGCATCTCATAACGACGAGCGCAATATGTTGCAGTATATCCATCCTAACCAACTCTGAGTTGTTATCACTTACTATCAGGTGAATGTTCCACTAGTCTCATCGCCCAATTGTATAAAAAAATTGTGTTATATTTGCCATCACCACCAGCGGGATGTGTGGGTTGATGGCGGTGGTCGCCGGCCCGCTGCCGCTCGAGACGCGGGCCGCCGCCGGCGCCCTACATAACCTTCAGCAGTATTAATAGGCGAGCGCCAGGAGCGGCGCGTTCTCACAGGCAGTAACCTCAACGCGGCCTGAAAACTACTGCCGAGTAAATAATTACTGAGCCATCATATTAAAAACAAACAATCAATTCCTCACGGCGGTTACCGTCGCTTAACATCCTCATAATAAATGTGTAGAGGCGGAGTTAGTATGTTTACACTGCAACACAGATGCTACGTCTCCTTACTTTATTGTTCAGGTTTGAAGGGCGCTGTAGCTTGTGAAATTACTGGGGTATAAAGCCTAATATCTTAGAATCACGTCATAAGCCCAATTTGCTGCAGTGTGAACATTCTAACTAGTGCCACAGTATTGTTTCCGGTTTGAAAGGCGCTGGAGTACGTTTACGCAACAGAGTAACCATAGCAATGTGTTGCATTGTAAACATCTTAAGTAGCTGTATATTGTTATGGGCCGTACCGCCCACCACCAGCTGTCCTCGCCTCTTCACATAGTCGACTTAGTAAACTCCTCGCCAGGTGTTCGAGCACGCTTACTCGGCGGGCATGCACCCGGACGATATCCTGGACAGCATCGCGTCCATGCGTCCCACCCCGGGAGTCGAGGAGCTGATCACCGCGCTGGCCGCCAACCGCTGGGACGTGCTGGTGCTGACCGACGCTAACACGGTCTTCGTCAACCACTGGCTGAAGACGCACGGCCTCCAGGTAACTGCAGCCGCTGGTTGAAAGGCTACCACGTGAATAGCCGTCATCGTCGCCGTCCGGGCGCCCACTGCTGAACATCCGCCTCGAGGTTCTCCAGGTGTACCTGCAACGTTTCCACACTCCTATCGATGGATATGTAGAGAACAGGAAATGCTGTGTCATGTTTCTTTCTGCCGTCACGTCGGAAGCTGATGACGCTGCTGATCTCCGATGATGATATAGAATGAGAGTGAGACGAACACGTCTCGACATTTCCTTGTCTCTCGTCCCTTATCTCTGCCCCTGTCCTCCGCTCTCTCATCACCTCTCCTCTCTCTCTGCCGATCTTCTCATCTCCCTCTGTCTTTCTACATCTGACTATATCTTCTACTTCTTCTTCTTCGTCGGTATCACTCTTGAGTGATCGTGGTCATCAGTTCAGGTGTCCGCCGCAAGCTTAACACGTCGCCATTCCTCCCTGATGGCCGCCTTCCTACTGCATTCATGTTGTGGTTAGCTTTTATCTGATCAGTCTATCTCATAGGAGTTCTTCCTCGTAGCCTGATATACCCTCAACCTTTCCCTGGACCAGGAACCGCCAAATAGCTACAACCTTTCGATAAAATGAGGATACGAGACTGTACCAGAGATGATAAACGCTGCTTGATATCTTTGACCCGATTATATATATATCCTTCTTTATTGGTTTAAGGGGGGTATCCTCGAAAGACCCTTGTGAGTGGGGGAGGGGAGTCAGGGTTATGTGGGATTCTTACTCACTAAATCCCTCCTCGGTGGTCTGCGTCAGTGCATTCGGAGAGACGACCGGATCTCTTACAGAACGCACCAGTGCCAATATTCTAGTCTATCATTAACAACGGTGTACCTTTGCCCACGTCCAGCAGTGGACTGCCTTGTAATCTCATATCAGTGTGTGGTTACTCTGAGGAGCTGGTCACGGAAGTGGGTACGGCACGACTGTACCAAGGGCGGTTGCGTACCAATTATCGTACCGTCACTAACGCGGCGGCGTTAGCGCGACGTCACGGCGCGACACGAGGCCGGCGCCTGTTGGAGTCGTGATGATTACCAGGGTAACGGAGGCAGCAGATGGAAGCTAAGGTCTATGATGAATCATGAAAAGCTAGTGAGGATGTCCACACAACCACTTGTACTACTCATCACTGGGGATTTTTTTTATTTCCTCCAAACTGATGAGATTAGTGAAACGTTTACATCACGGTAAGAGATACAACTTAGTCTCGTTACCGCAGTAATTTCGCTAGCTTCAGCGCCTTCCTATCGGTAACACGGCTATTTGACGCTAGTTACCATACACTGCATCATTGTGTTCGTCACTGATATAAGATTTTACGTCTTGTTACCACAGTAATTTCGGTAGGTACAGCGCCGTTTAATACACAGTAATGTTTGCGCATTACTTATACGTCTCCACCTGAACAGAATCACTGTTCTCACTACATGGTCCTTCAAGCCGGATATAGTAATTTGTACCCTGTTGCATGACAGATATGAGATGGAATGGGTTTCAGTTGCCCAGGATTGTGGACGTAACGGCCCACTTGTGGAATAACTAGATGAGCTGTTCTGCTGTAATAATCATTTATTGAATGGTTCTATTGGCGAGAGTATTGGTGCGAGACAACGGAGTGGTGTCGGTGTTCAGGAGGCGGTGACGGCGGTGGTGACCAACAGGGCGTTCTGGAAGAACGAGCGGCTGTACATAGAGCCGTGCATGCAGCAGAGCAGCTGCCAGCGCTGCCCCGCCAACCTGTGCAAGTCGCTGGCGCTGGCGCAGTGGTGCGCCCAGCGGGGCTACGCGCGCCTCGTGTACTGCGGCGACGGCAGGAACGACTACTGCCCCGCCACCAGCCTGCCGCCGCACGTGAGTCACCGTCCGCCGCCGCCGCCGCCGCGCACCGCACACATACACGATAACTCTATAGAGGCAGACAGAACAATTTTTTTTTGCCCACTATATAATCCCACTGCTGGGACTCGACATAAAAAATCTAATTTTTATTGACGAAGCGACGAGAGTAACTAGGCGTTCACCTGATCGTGATACACTTGTCCTTAACGCGGTGCTAGTTAGGATGATATACACTGCAGCACATATCATCCTAACTAGTACCGCGTACATCTTTAGTTACCGCAGTAATAGCTATAACGCCATTCGAGCAGGAATATTCTGTCGTTAATTAGGACGATATACACTGCATCACATTATGATCGTCGCACCTAAATATCCAGTTTTTTTATTATTCAACGAAGCGACAAGACGAGTGGGACCTTCACCTGATTTTAAGTGATACGCCTGCCCACAGAAACGTGACGCTAGTTATACACTGGACTACATTGTGCTCGTCTTTTTGTGACATATAATGATAATTTTCTTTACCGCAGTAATTTCACTAGCTTCAGCGCCCTTCAAACCGGAGGAGTGCGTTCGATTGCCACTGATATGAAAACAACAAAATCACACCAACATTTACTTGGTCATCGTAATGGGTTGCTTCTAATATTGTGTTCGTTTACAAATGCCCAGTTGTGGGAAGATGTAGTGGGCTTCTTATTTATGTCACACTGTATTGTCCGCTCCAGGCAACAGTGTTCCCACGAAGAGGATACCCATTGGACGAGCTCATTAAGAAGACGCTCTCGTCGCCCAACCCACAGGTGAAGGCCAGGGTGGTGCCGTGGGACGACTGCTACAGGATACTCCAGGAGGTGTTCCCGGCGCGGGCGCAGACCATATCTAGTTAATTTAGTATAACAGTATACGCTTCGCGAACATAGTTCATCATCACCATCATCATCAGCCGACATCCACTTCTGGACGTCTCCAGCACAGATCTCCACACCCATCGGTCCTGCGCTGCCCGCAGCCAGCGGCTTTTGTTTTATTCAACTAAGCGACAAGAGGAGCAGGATCTTCACTTAATAGTAAGTGATACACCCGCCCATATCAACGTGCCGCTGGTTAGCATGGTACACACTGCACCACACTATGCTCGCCTGAGACATAACATGTCTCGTCACCTTAGTAATTTCCATAGCCACAGCGCCCTTCAAACCGGACCTGCGTTCAGGACGAATATCCAGATGCTCCAGCAACAGAGACCTGCCGTAGCTATTGGTCCTTCGAGTAGGATCACAGTAACGTTTGCACACCGCTGTCCGTCGGCTGCAGTGGTACCTACCTAACAGCGACCTCTCACCAGCTTCCCGCCACTTTTACTCGTTGAACACAATACAATTAATATTTATATTACAAAATATACATATAAATAAATTTATTTATTGCACAAAAAAAAAATATAATTATACAAGGCTCAAAGGCCCCGTACCCGGGTCATAAAATTAAAAAAAAATTTAGTTACATATTGCAACACAGTGTATGCACAATAATGTTACCGCCTACAGAGCGAGGGTCCTTCGGCACTTGGGCGCCATTAGTAGTGCCGCGTCCCGCTCAAATTGACGTTTCCAAGATGGCGGCGTTAGTTAATTTTTTTGGCAGGTGCCAAATGATTCTTGTCACTCTGTACTTGCTTTTTAAGAGTAATTAAAAAAAAGATATGCTTTTGACCTGACGTACTGTGTTTTGGCCGTCACAATGGTATATGATTTCAAATTTGTAATCTTTTTCTATTCTACCAAGTGACAAGTGCCAGATGTTCACCTGATAGTGATAACCACAGCATGGCATTACGCTCGTCGCTACTAGCATGTTGAATCTCGTTACTCCAGTAATTACATTAATTAGAACGCCCTTCAAATCGGAGCACGGTAACGTCTGCACAGTATTATTTGTCGACTGCAACAGGAGCCGCGGTGGTACCTACCTAGACGGCTTTCTGCAACGGAGACCTGCCAGCAGTAACAGTTGTAGGTCCTTCGAGCCGGATTATAGAATAGTTTGCACACTACTTTTTGTCGGCTGCAATAGACGCTGCGGTGGTACCTACGTAGACTGTCTCTGGCAACAGAAATATACTGTCAATATATTTTTTTTTCGAAAAATATTTTTTTAGCAGTACAACGATATATGTACTATAAAGAAATTATTTACTTAGTATTTTTCTTACCGTATTATATACCGAAGTATTATTTACCGTTTGATACAAAGCTGCAAGTAATTTATTAAATGGCCTACATAATTAATTGTTATAAATAATGTTAAATGTCTAGTTACCAATAATAATAGTTAAATATTGATTCAGCAGTTATTTGACTAATTATAAATAAATATTAATTTTGTTTTGCACAAATGTACAAAATTTTATTATTGTCGACGAGATAATAAAATATGACTCTGGCTGGATGACCTTGAGACCTTTGTCTTTCCTGTTACAAAATTTGACATGAGAATATTTCTTAATCTGTTAACAGGTCGGGCGTCTACGTATCGAGATATTTCTTATATTCTTGATGTATCATTGCAAACTTGTAATACTTGTTATCAGCCAGATAATGCCCACAGCTGGGCATGGGCTTCTGTTAAGGATCTCCACGCCATTCGGTCCTGCGCTGTCCGCATCCAGCGGCTAGAACTATCGATGTTTCGATTTATTGTTAATAAATTATTCAAATTAATGTTTTTTATTATCTGCTTTAAGACGATGTGAGTATCATTTCACATTTCATAAAGAAGACGGGGTGTAAGGGGTCCCGTTTAACAACTCACGGGATCCAAGCCAACCTCACCTGCCCGCAGTGCACCCTGCTAATCAACAAACGAAGCTCTGGTTCCCACCAACCCGCGTTGAGCCAGCATGTTGGGAATTGGCCTAAATCCCTCCGCATAAACCTTTACAAACGACAGCCTTTCGTGAGCTGCGGTATCTAGGCCATCCTTACTCCAGGGCTAGACCGATCGATGTGGAGGAGACCTAAGTCCAGCAGTGGACGTCTATTGGCTGATGACGAAAGCAGACACAATCCTCAAAGAAATCAAAGTCGTAGTACATGAGAAGTAGAAGTACATCTTCAAGAGATTAAGGATTTATACGTTTTTGTACTTCCTAAGTCGACAACATTTTATTTATTTAGCTTTAAACATTTTAATTTATTCTATAAATTGACGAGACGAGTGGTACGTTCACATGATGTTAAGTGATTGCCTGTAACAACGAGACTACTTAGGATGATATACACAATATAACCTTCTCCTTTTAAATAAATAGAAATATAAATAAATCCTTAAAAACTATTTAGGATCTCATATAATCTAATTTGACGCGACCAGGATGCTGTATACTATTCCTTTAGTATTATTGATGTTTATGTTTTGGCCATTAAGTAATTATAATCATTTGTGATAGTCTTAATTAGGAGCTTGTTCTACGTTGTGTTTATAGTAATATTCAGTTCTTTTAGGTTTATATAGAGGGATGAATATTTGTTAAGATAGTCTGATGCCATTTGTGTGGTTTATTTCCTTAAATATATCCCCTTCACGCTTGTAAAGGGCGAACACATCTTGTTACGGGTTTATAAAATCTATTAATTCTTAAGACTCTGACACAAGTGTTAAGTTCGCATCCTCACATTTAAAAAAAACCTGTGGCTCCAGTAAACAGACCCCGCCGTATGCGGTGAGCGCCAACCAAATACTGCCCTCCCCCCCCCCCCGAAACAAGGAGAGTTTAATTGGCCTCGGAGCGCAGTCCACAGCAAGGTTTACTGGCGAACCAGTAGAACAGCACTCGGCTCATTGTTAGTGCGTAAGCACAAACTGCGCATGGCAATGTGAGTACGCATCTCACGAGATACAACCGTAACCAGATATACAGTGCATGGTCAGCGCACATTCCCGGACGTATAATAGATATAAAGGGTGCTCTGACCCAAAGATTAGTCTTTGTACGGGCCACCACCTTCACCAGCCAGGTGCACTTGCAGACGCATTGTAAAGTGTTGGAATTGACATCACCACCTACTACGTAGTCAGCGCGGATCGCACTCCGCGGAGTGCGTTGGAGAGCTCACAGCGCACCTCATAGGATGGCAAAGCGATTACATCGCAGCTTTGAGAGATCGTACTCCCACCAGCAATCACCATACATGAAGTAAATGCATAACTCCGCCAACCACTGCAGTGGATGTAGCCAACAAATATCAATTTTATTATGAGCCATCAGGCATGGAGTCTTTGTCGTTGAGTGAAATGTTGTTTTGATCAAGTTTGTCTCGCCCACCGACAGCTCGCCACATATCTTAAAACATGGGGAGCTATTGAGGACTTCATTTGCAAAATTCATGAAATAGGGAGAGCAGACAGTCTGCAGCCCCGTCATCAATGTATCCGATTTGGAAAAATCGAATAAGGGAGAGTGTCAAACCATAATGCGAGGCGCAACCTCCAAAGGCGACATTTAACCAGGTGACCGTCGAAGACGTCGTGCACATCACCATGAAAGGCGCACAAGACATCACAGCAGACATCAATATCTTGCAAAAGTCCTCAACCAACCGAACCCGTAAGACGCATCAGTTCAGTAACGGTGCAAACGTTACGCTACGACAACACGCAATATCAATATTTGATGAGCATTGAGGCAGCAGCTCGCATCCGCTTCCGCTACCTCATGATGCATCGACACAGTTCGAGTCGACTTTGGAGTAAACAAATGTTATTAAACACGACGTGTCATAGCGGCGAGCCACTACACGCTGAGCACCCGTGTATCATAGAGCGGAAGCCCTAACACATGGTTCTGAGTATTTAGATATCACGGAAGTGCTATCTAACACTTCCCGAACCGGAGTATGATCAAGTAGTTACCTAAGTATCCACCAACTACACCCGGCTGGTATCTCGCCTTCTTCACCAACTTGATGTATGTTAATTTGCCATGCACCATTTCACACGGTTTCGAACCCGTGTACTTTATAATTTCCATTTTTAAAGATCTCCACACTATTACTTTATCGTATTGTATTGTAATACATTATTACTTGCATTTTCATATTTTTCCGGGATTCGAACCGATATATCTTTTATAACTTATCACTAGAGACTCACACTCTTATCCTTCTATAATTTTTCACCATACAATCAAAACATTTGTATTTTCATATTTTGTTAGGATTTCAATCGGTATACCATACAGTACAGCATCCTTATACATCGTTTCAATATGTATTGGAGGTCAGTAATAATCTCCAATCAATATTTCAATCAATTTGCACACAGTAAATTTTTACATTGGACACGTACGCAGTACATGTCCGGAGTCCGCAGTCCGGAGTCCGCAGTCCGGAGCCCATGTGTACGTAGGAGCGCGAGTACGCGTCTGCGCCGCCCATGCAGCCGGTCGATACACGAACAGTTCCTTATTACTGTCCTTAGGGCATTGCGCGAACACCCAACTATTGGCCTTTACTTTTCCACTTTTTATAATGAATCTTTTTCAAATTTAACATCATATATTTTCCTATTTTTGAAAATAATAATAATATATCATTATTACCTACAAAATAACGTAAAATAAATACACAGTAATATGAAGTATTAAAATAATACAAAATATTAAGCTTTGATTTGATCATGTGAGAAAGGAATCCACTCAAGTAATGTTACAGCCTACAAAGACCGCATCACTGATTTTCGGGAAAACAATCAAGTTGTTCCAGCATTTGGTAGCATCGTATCTGAAACTACCCCTGAAAGCTGACGTCTTAAAGCGAGGTAGCACTAACTGCAATCTCGTATTTCTTGTATCCCGTGTCGTAAGATCGCGCAACCATTTCAGTTTGTTGTAGAGTTACAGAGATATGACGGTTGATGTTATTTAACTATCCCAAATAGAAGAGTTGCTAAATGAAGTTCGCGTCTTGCATTCATTTTTAAGACGCTGGCATTATTTAAAAATGGGGTGCCATGGGCGCGAGGAGGCACGGAGAAACAATCTCGCGCAAGCATTTTGTACGCGTTGAATAAGCCTTTTCATATTAGCCAACAGCCTAGGGCCGTAAACAATGTCTCCATAGTTTAGTTTAGACAAAAACAAAGTTTCACGTAGCTTTTTTCTTATTTATAGATTAAAAAAATTACGCTCGCGATATAAAACTAAGTCTATAAAAACAATTACGAACTATTTCAATAACATGACTTTCAAAACGCAGCGCTCCGTCTATGGCAATTCCCAAATTTCGTGCCTCAACTGCTCGCTGTATCCGTTTACCACGAATTAACCCTGGCGACTAAATCCATTCATTTTTAATATTTGTTTTTTTGTAGCTATTTCTAAAAATGTTGATTTTGATGGGTAAAGAACCAGTGCATTTCCCTGAGCCCGTTCAGCAATACTGTTACAACAACAACACATTGTGCTTGTCGCCTTAAGACAAAATGTTGACTCGTTACCGCGGTAATTACACTAGCTATAACGCCTTTTAAACCGGACCATAGTAATGTTTGTACACGAGTATTTGTCGGCTATCCTCCGCCAAGAGAGACATACCACTAGTATATGAATCTGAAAGACAAAATTCTCGAAAATCGTATAATCGACACGTCAAGTGATAACTATTGAAATTATTTTAAAATCGATTTTAATAAAGCTTCAATGACGTAGTAACTATGTAAATAAAAAAAATGTTATACTGTACTTATTTCGTGTATGTTAAAAATAAAACAAACATTCAGAAATGAAGTAACAATTAGAAGGTAATAAAACATTTAGTTTCATTAATTTAAAACTTAATAAAAAAAATATACATACGTCTCTTAATCATACCAACAAGTAATAATGATATTTTGACAGAAATAATGTTTATAATCAGAGTACAAATTATATAATTGTTAGATAATTGATAAATATTTTTATCGAATGAATTACAATTCGATTACAACTATAAGAGGTTTGGCGAAAAGTGTATGCAACATATAAAACCGATATTTTTACTAATCGATTAATCGAAGCGATTTTTATCTTTGTTCTGTGGTAATTAATAAATCGAACAAAAAACAGTTAAAACAAGCAGACACGAGTCTTATTTGAAAAACACAATGAGACCCTAGCACAAGGTTTTTTTTAAAAAATACTAGGGCCAAAAACCAGGTTGCATACTTTAAAGTATTTACGTTGTCCAAATGAAACTTTTTCTGAACGGAATAAAGAATAAAATCAATCGTCTAAATCAAAAATATTTTAATTTTTTTTTATTACGATTTCCGCTGTTTTAATACAAGTATTAGATAAATTTAACTATAGCATACATTGCGTGCTATGTTAACAGCTAAGGATAAAAGCAAAAAGTGACAAATATCGGTTTTCGAAACGTAATTGTGTAAATACAACCCTATTGTGTGAGCAATGGAGTGCATATTTGGTAGTGGGCGATACGAGGAAGTTTTATTTATATATTATGAATAGGTAGAGTTAAACCGCAAAGAAGTTATTCATTGCCTTTTATATTAATTAAACAAAATAATTAGCAGTTTCAGAATGTGCGTATTCGGTTATTGCTTGAAGCGACAAAAAAGTTTTGTGAACAGTGAAAAGGTTATACTAAAGATATTTACTTGTTTTTGTAAATAATCGTTTTTTTTATATTGATGTACTCGTATTATTGATCGTAGATTTATTTTTTTGATTATATAATTAAATAACTGATAAATTTAACTGTACTCACAACAATGAAGTTAAAAAGTAAGTATTTATTTATATCATATCATTATTTTCTGTTAATTCATAATTAACAATGTTTTTTTTTTCATTATTTTTACCATTTAACGAAAATAGTTTAACAACTTGATGATATATATATGGCAGAATATGAGTACTATATGAGAAATATTCTGTTTGTACTGTTATGGCCTATTTAAAAGTTATGGTCGCTGCTTCGAATCCGTTTACAGATTATTATTGCAACATTGATTGAGTTTAGAACGAGACCGGTACGACGGTGCAGTGTATATCATCCTAACGTCTCATCGGTTTCAGGATCAACGATAATTAAATTGTCGTGCGCTGCGTATGGAGTTGTTCTGGTGTGTCTCCTCGTCGGCGGCGTGCGCATGCTCAGTAACACGGATGAGGTAAACTGAACAAGATCTCTTCTTAAAAAAAAAAATGATGAAAAGGTCGTTATTATCACGATCTATGGTGCTGTTATGGCTGTACGATATATTATATGTTTATGTCGTTAGATCCAAGTTGCTATGATTGAGAAGCGTACTCAACAATCTTACGTATGTGTCTATTAAAAATCGACAGACCCTCTCCTCATAAGTGGATGGAGAAGAACATCTACACCTCCCTGCAGACCTCGAACAGTTATAACATTAGAATTTCTCTAGTTTCCTCATGACATGGCAAGTTCAACAGTCACCTGTTACTGGTGGAAGGTCTCCGTTGTTATCACCTGGCTGGGTACCACCGCAGCTCCTATATCTGCTGCCAGACTACTGTTCAAACATTACCAACCCGAATGACCATAAAAAATGCTGTAGCTAATGACCTTGCCTCAAGGTGATGAGCACAATGTGTTGCTGTGTATATCATTCTAACATTGGCTAGATTGTTATTCCCTGTATCATATACCATCAGGTGAACATTCTCATCTGTGTTGGTCTCTCCTCATTGTGACCTGGACGTTAATTCTCATCGGCAGCATCTTGCAAAATTAAACTTATTAATACTTGCAGAGTATAGGTTGCTTACAGCATTAAATTTCTGGTGATGGTATCACCATGGAGGCCATATCAACTTGCAGTGTACGCTTTCAATCATTGTTCAAGTCTTCAAAGTGAACAGATTCTCAGGTTCCTTGATTCTCATTCCAGATATTCCGCAGTAAATATGTGGTCTACTACACAGACTGCATCAAATTCGACATGGAGGATGAGACCTGCTCAGAGAACTTGAGCCAGCCGGGCAATGCAGGTGCCACCTGTGACTGCAACTTGGAGTTCGAGCTGGTGGATGCACTGCGGGGCATCGTTACACTGTATTACCATCTAGATGGATACAGAGAAAACTTTGCTGGATTTACTACCAACTTATTTTATTACTACCAACAAATAAGATTCTCGTCGGTTCCCTTCATCATGCTACTGTCATCATGAGATGTATTCAAACTGAAGAAAAAATAGCTGGTGGTAAATAAAGTCGTCTCTGTTACCGGAGACTGTCTAGGCAGGTACCACCGCAGCTTCTTGTTGCAGCCGACAAACGGTACTGTGCGAACATTAGTGTTCCGGTTTGAAGGGCGCTGTAGCTAGTTAAATTACTCCGGTAACGACACAACATTTTATGTCTCAAGGCGACGAGCGTAGTCTGATTCTTTGTATACCATTCTACTTAGAGTCACGTTGTTATGGGGAGGCGTATCACTTACCATCAGATGAACGTCCTGTCATAGTTTTGTAGAACAAAAAAATATATTTGTGAGCACCTTCACACTACTATGAAGGAAGCTGATTATTAAGAGGGGACTGGTGGTAATTCCACTAGAGGCAACACTATATTTGGTATCATAGACTCATGACACTAAACCTAGCAGCAGTGTTGGGCACATCAGCCCGGGTTGGACGGGTTTGTTAATCTTAAAACATTTCCTAACAATCTTATAAGACGCCGGATGCTAGTCTCGTGGTGTTCACTCGTTCAGATTCGAAGCACTCAGTGCAGGTTCCTAAGATGTATATCGGTGGACCCGAAGCCAGCTGCCGCCGCCCCTATCTGGGAGTAGTGCGGTCAATGGCTTTGTACGGAACACCTGTATGGGCCAAATCTCTAACGGAGCACACTGTCACATATTTAAGGAGGCCCCAGAGAGCTATGGCTATTGGGGTGATTCAGGGTTACCGCACTGTTCCTTTTGAGGCGTCGTGAGTTTTAGCGGGGTCCCCTCCATGGGACTTGGAGGCGGAGTTTTTAACGTCGACTTACGTGTGGCGCTTGGAACGTCGAACGCAAGCACAACAGCTCTCCACGAAAGAACTGGCTCTCCAGAGGTTACACGCTCGACAATCTGGTATTGAAAGGTGGAAGGACAGACTTGCACATCCTCGAGCTGGCCACAGAACTATAGATGCTGTATTCCCAGTTTTAAATGACTGGTTGAACAGACCATATGGCGCGCTGACTTTCCGATTGATACAGGTGCTGACCGGGCACGGATGTTTCGGTAAGTACCTGTGCCGCATTGGTAGAGAGCCAACAGCTATGTGCCATCATTGTGGCAGCGATGAGGACTCGGTGCAACATACGTTGGAGGATTGTCTCAGTTGGACAAATTTGCGTCGAGATCTCATCGCTGAAATAGGGACAGACCTCTCTCTTCAAACTTTTATGAAGGCTATGACAGGAAGCGAGAAGGCGTGGAGTGCTGGCGTCGCCTTTTGCGAACAAGTGATGACGCAAAAGGAGGCTGCAGAGAGGGAGAGAGAAAAAATTTCTCTCCTCCCTATTCGTAGCCAGAGACCTGGGCGACGGAGGAGAATGAATAATAGCCTCCAACCCCCATAAGAGGCTACAGCAGCGAGTTCGGGGGTCGCTTGTTGCCGTATATCAAAGGCCTCAAAGTGGCGCGTAGGGGTGCGTCTGAGCATTACTGAAAGGTGGGGAGTGGCAGCTCAACTCTGAGGCGAGATCCGATAATCGATCAATGCCTTTGGGGCCGCGGAAGTATGCGCAAGCGTTCCCGTAGTTCCGATCAAAGGTCTTGAGAAGGATACCGTGGGGTTTTAGCCGGTAAGAGTCCGGCATAACTCTTCTGCTGACCCGGCAGCAGAAGAGTATCCGATGTAGAATTTCCCCACGAGAGAAAAAAAAAAGGTTCCTAAGATGTACGATATCGCACCAGCTCGCTCGAAATTGAACTCAAGACTTTCACTACTGAACGTGAACCGAGCCGACCGATCTCGTCAGTACAACCGAATGTATGTCTTGTATGTTCAATACAACCGAGGCGCTGGTGTCTACACTCGTTGCGTTTCTTCGGTGATGTTCGGCGGTCGGCGGTCGGCGGTCGGCGGTCGACGGTCGGCGGTCGGTGGTCGACGGTCGGCGGTCGACGGTTGGCGGTCGGCGGTCGACGGTCGGCGGTCGGCGGTCGGCGGTCGACGGTCGGCGGTCGGCGGTCGACGGTCGGCGGTCGGCGGTCGGCGGTCGGCGGTCGGCGGTCGGCGGTTGGCGGTCGGCGTCTAGATTCTTGATGATGTCAGCGCTGCAAGCCATGCGACTGTTACAGCTTATCTGTCACTGGGCACATGGACCTGGATCCACGGCCTGTTTACAAAAAAAGTGTACTACTTGAAGTGTAGTTTCCCCGACGGCGGAATTTTATAATGTATATCAGGTTATTGGTTTCTCTGGCGAATCTACTCGGTCGTCGAGGGCGGGCGCGGACCCGTTCCCCGACTACCTTCGCCTCTATCGGAATCTCTGGGCGGTGAGAACCGCCCCTGATCGCGGGTGTACTTAGTGTACGCGGTGTGTGAGTACCTGTGGCGCCGCGTTCTGATGCAGTAATTCGGAACGTGTTGGTAGTGTCCGAGGTGTGTGTGGTGACGTGGGTGTTGTCGGTGGCTGGGGGTTCGTGTGTGGTGTGAGGGTCCCCTGGGGATGACGGAATTAGCGCATGGCGTGGTCTGCGCTTATTGGTCTTGGGATTCGAGGACGGCTCGTAGTTAGCCGCTTTGGCCACCAGAGGGTTAGGGCGAGTTGTCGCCTTGTCGAAGTATGATTCGGAGCACTCTCTGAAGTGTTCCGCAATGGTCAGGAGTTTGAGGTCGCTGTGGAGGTCCACATTGCGTTGGTACCATTCGGCACCGGTTGCGATGCGGGTGAATCGATTTTGAATAACCTGCAGGGGTTTGAGGCGTGCTTCGGACGAATGGGCGAAGACTACGCTGGCGTAAGACATTATAGGTCTTACGCATACCTTGTAGCGGTGAAGCTTGTGCCTGAGAGAGAGCTTGCTCTTTATGCACAGCAGGGAGTATAGCTTGCCCAGCACTTGGGCCGCTTTGTTTCTCGCCCCGCGAATGTGGGCGATGAAGTTGAGCCTGGCGACCAGCGTCACGTCGAGGTATTTGACCGAGTCCCTCCATGGGATGGACTGGCCGAAGAGGGAGATCTGGCCGCGTTTATGGCCTTGTAAGACCGACTTCCAGTGAAGGGTTGAGGGCTTTCGATGAGTGAAGTGGATGGCTTCACTTTTCTCCGGGTTTACATCGATTCGCCATTTCCGGAACCACTCGCCTAGACGAGTGGTCGCCTTCTGTAAGCGACTCGTTATAACACCCGGAGCTCTGCCCGAGTGGTAGAGAGCGGTGTCATCCGCGAAAAGAGCGAGGCTGACGTAGCGGTCTTTGGGAATATCGCTCGTGTAGAGCGAGAAGATTAGCGGGGAAAGGCAAGAGCCTTGGGGGACACCGGCTTTGATCGGCCGAATCGAGGAGAGAGCGTGCTCGATGCGGCAGCGGAAGGAGCGGTTCGAGAGGTAGGCTCGAATGATGGTGACGAGTCGGTCTGGCACTTTGTGAGCGTAAAGCTTGTATAACAAGCAGCTCGTGCCAGACTTTGTCGAACGCCTTCGCAACGTCAAATAGGACGGCGCAGGTGTCGATCAGACGCTTGTGCTCGAAGCCGGCCAGGATATGTTCCGTCAGTCTGTGGACTTGTTGGACGCAAGAGTGGCTACTCCTGAACCCAAACTGTTTATCAGGGAGGAGTTTGTTTTCGGTGGTGAAGTAGCGCAGACGCTCTAGGATGATGCGTTCGTAGACTTTGCCTAAGGTGTTTAATAGGCTGATTGGGCGATAGCTGTCGGGTAGGTTCCTCGGCTTTCCCGGCTTCGGAATACCTATCATTACGGCCTCTTTCTAGGCGTCTGGAAAGGAGCAGTCGGCTAACAGGGCATTAAAGATGGCCACTAGCAGACCGATGATCGGGGACGGAAGAGTATTCACCAGTCTATTGGGGATGTTGTCGGAGCCCGGGGCTGATTTGACTTTCAGCCTCTTGATGATGTCAACAACCTCACCGGGGGAGACCGGTTTAAGAGGGGGACTTTTTGATGGGAGGGTTGCTCTACGGCGCACCTCGTCCTCGACCAATTTGAGGCGAGCAGGGTCCACTGGTGTGGTTGAGGGAGTGCACTGGCTCTCCAGGCTGTCGGCAAGACACTCGGCTTTATCGGCATCCTCCAACGCTAGGGAGGAACTATTGCTCATTACGAGGGGAAGCATACGGGCCATGTTCTCCGCTTTGAAACTGCGGGCCAGACGCCAGAACGTGGCTTCCGAAGGCGCCAAGTCGGAAAGCAGATTGTCCCATCTGTCGGATCTGAGTTCGAATATGCGCTCTTTTACTTGCCTTTAAAGACGGCCCAGTTTTATCCTGCTCTCCTCGGATCTATATCGAGTCTCAAAGCGGCGTTTTTGGTTCTGATCAGCCGTCGAAGGTCGGCCGGGAGGGACCCGAGAAGGTAATCCGATTCGGGAACCGTCCTCGACGGCTGTGGCGATGTGGTGGGACAACGAGTCGATCGCTCGGTTTGCAGTTTCGAGCGAGTCGATCGTGCTAGAGATTCCGTCTAGGTGCTGGGGTTACGCGGCCTTGAGTTTGACCTCGAGACTGCGCCAGTTGACGATGGTTTTGGTCAAAGTGACCTCACCAGCGGGCCGGCCCAGCTTCATAAGAACCGGGCGACGGTCGGATCTGAGATCGTCGATGGTCTCGATCGAATGGAGTGGGATGGTGACGTTGCTGAACAACGCAATGTCCAAAGTGGACGGGTAGTGAGATCCGTTAGACGGAAACCTCGTCGGGGTTGGCGGGGCTACAATATTGAAATTGAGTATACCCGCAAGTTTATATAAAATTAGACCGTTTGGGTTGGAGTTGTTCTCGTCCCAGATGTTATGCCTGCTGTTTAGATCACCAGCGAGGATAACAGACTGGCCTAGGCCGAGAAGGGTTCTTATGTCTGTTCCCCGCACTGCTTTGGACGGGGACAGATAGACGGATGCGATGACAATCGGTTGATGGCCAGTGAGGGAGATTTTGCACGCCGAGATTTCTATGTTGGCAAGGGGTGGACTATCTAGCGGTATGCAGTGCAGGGACCGTTTAAAATAGATAAGGGTGCCGCCTTTTGGGGCGGTCGACTTATCGTGGCGGATGATGTGATAATTCGCGATTTTCGGGTCGCGATTAAAAGGTTTAAGGAACGTTTCCTGAATGAGCATGACGTCGACGTCGTGGTTCCTGGGAAATAAGCATATTTCCTCCTTTTGCGAGTGGATGCCGTCCGCGTTGAAGTACGCGACAGTTAGGGAGCGGGGTTTGATTCTGCCCAGGATTTTGGTACCCATTTTCGAGGATAAAAAACGAGAACCAAGGGTCGCGGACAGAGTCCTGGGAGAGTTAATGGAAGTCTTCCTCCAGCGCAGCGAGAGTTTCGCTGTGCTCTAGGAAGGCTTTGAGCCTGTCCTGCAAGTTCTTCGCGACTCGCAGTTTTTCTCCGAAGACAAGGATATCCTTGATGTTCACCTTTTTAATGTAGGCGATCAGTTTTTGGATTTCCTCAAACGGAGGCATTTGGCTAGGAGCAGCCTGGGGTTTTGACGACTCCGACGAAGGGGCGGCTTTAGGAGCCTGGGTGGGTTTGGGTCGGGGGAGCGGTTTGTTCCACGCCGATACCGCCGGCGAAGGGGCCAGCTGCGCGGGCAGAGGCCCCGAGCGGGCGGAGGCGGAGGGCTGTGGTGCAGCCTTTGTGGGAGCGGTGGTTGGGCGCTGGTGACTCCCGGGGTGGCTGCGCGGGGCTTTGGAGCACCCGCGGTAATTCGCGAGGCGCCCCTCGGCTTTGCACAAGACGCAGCTCGGGAGATTCGTGGCTTCCGCGGTGCGGGAGCACTCTTTGTTCCCGTGGTCCCCGGTGCATTTGACGCATCTCGGGCGGGCATAACAATTCCGGGCCGAATGGCCGTAGAGTTGGCATCGGTGGCATTGGCCAATGATGCCCTTTTTGTGAGAGACCTCAACCTTCACGCTGGTGAGGTTGCACAGTCTGTCTAAGCCGAATATTTTTTTCCCGAGAGCGAAGGTGTGGAAGCCGAGGCCGGCATTTCGCAGGTGCTTGGTCGCAGCCCAGAAATCATCGATCGTGGTAAGGTTGATTCGAATGCCCTACGCGGTGTTCTGCGCTTTCGGGCATTCTATTTTGTAGTCCGCGAACCACTTGGAAACTGCGTTCCACTTCGTTTTGTCCTGGAGAACAATGGGGGGAGGTGGCTTCGGGCCACGTTTCTCGGGCGGAGCCGAGGTGTTAGCGAGATGCGCGAGAAGCGTGGCCTTTTTTGCCGGCGTGCTAGTCGGCGAGGCGCGGTCCGAGTTAGAGTTGGAGGAGCGTTTGGAAGCGCGTTTGCGCTTCTTAACGACGAGGGTGAAGCCCTCGTCGGCGTGTTTGGATGGTGGAAATTCCACCTATGACACGGTCATAGGATGATACTCTGCACCACGTTGTACTCATTGCTTCAGTACACACGTTGAGCCCGATCACCACTGCTCCTCCTCCGCCACTATTGGTTGTGATGATGATGTGCCTCAGTTATATCACTAGTTCTACCTTTAAACCGGGAGACTCGTGTAACCACTTTGGACCAGTGGATAGTGACCGCCACCACACCAGCTTAGTCCTCTCTTAAAATCACATCATTGGCTATGGTAGAAAAGGATGGTGTGGTGTTACCAGTAATGTATGGTCAGACCTCCTGCAGACACATTCTACCTGTACAACCCTCGGGCGCTGGTGCCAACAGTGGAGACAGGCCTGGTGATAGAAACGGCGAAGGCGAAGTTCAGGAACCCTGAAAATGCCAATGGTAAGTGTAACATGTAGTCCATCATGCACCAGGTTCGATCCCAGGATTACTTCCTGAAGAGTAAAGGTATAAGGGTGTAAAGTCCTGAACCTAGTAACTGGTTGACTGGTAGTATGTCTCTGTTGCTGGAGAGTGTCTGACGGACAGCAATGTGCAGACATTACTCTAATCCGGTTTGAAGGGCGCTGTAGCTAGTGCAATTACTTATCAGATTAGAATCCAACCAGTTACTTCTACGGGTAAAGTAAGAGCTGCTGAGCCATGAAGATGTTCATGCATCTGTAACATACTAGTCTACCATCAGATGGACATCATATCGGTGCCATCAAAATGGTAGTGAACCTCATAATGTGCTTGAGATATCTACACAAGAACATATCACCCGCATCACTTGAGAAATATAAGATGGCTAATGTCATCGATCAGGAGAGCTGATGCAGACATTGTCTTCCATTTTTTGAGGTCCTTTTTAAGTTCCCCACAGTGGAGTTCATCATCTTTCATCTTCTGACACAGATGATGGTTAATAATAATTACTACATTACATTTCAGCTACATTCAACTTCACCAAACCAATTAACTGGGCTAAGTCCATTTGGGAGTTGGGCGGACCTGGCCCAGACGACATGGGATTCCGGTGAGTCCCAACAGTGGGAAAGTAATGTGCAGTTGATGCGTCGGAGATTGATGTGCTTTAATTTTAAAGAGTGAGCGGTTCATCGCGTGGATGGAGCCGGAGCTGGTGGTGAAGCCGGTGGCTCGAGTTCTCAACGCGACCGGGCTGCGGCTGGACCGCTACAAGCTGAAGGTGTACTACCGTGAGTTGGTGACCCTTGACACAAGGAAGGCTAAGTCCAGTTGGCATCAGCACTGGTTTTAGGTCCGTTTGTTGGTGGGTCTCCTCGCCGGTGGTGGGTCTCTGCTGGTGAATGTCTTCACGGGTGGCTCAGTTCTCAGGCGACGAGCACAATGTGGTACAGTGTACAGCATCCTGACTCGTTATAATTACTAACCATCAGACGAACGTCCCCCAGGTCTCGTCGCTTCGGTGAATGACAGATAATCTACATCCGATAGATTAATAATTTCATCATCATCATCATCAGTCCATAGACGTCCACTGCTGGACACAAGCCTTCCCAAAAGATCTCCAGATCGACCCCGCGCTGCAGTCAGGTACCGCCGGGCATTAGGGCTCGTCGTTTGTAGGGGGCCATTTCCTACCATGCTGGCTCAATGCAGGTTGGTGAAAGCCAGTGCCTTGTTTGGTGATTAGCAGGCTGCACCAGGAGCTGGTGAGGTTGGTCTGGGTCCCGTGAGTTGTGGTGAAGGAACCCTTACACCAATATCAATAATTGATATAATAATATTTCTTTGTTGAGTGGCGGTGATGGTGATGATCGATCGATGTGGAGATCTTTGGGCGGGCCCATGTCCAGTAGTTGACGTCTGTCGGCTGATGATGATGATGGTGATGGTACCAAAATTCATCAATATGTAACTGTCACTGCCAGAGTACCCCCCTCACGTTACAACGGCAGCAGGAGTGTGATCTGCGAGTCGGTGCTGGCGCAGCGCCGCGACACCACCTCCGGGGCGGTGCTGCTCGCGCTGGCCGCGCTGATGGTGACCGCTGGAGCAGCCGGCTACGCGCTTTGGAGGAAAGGTACATAATAGTTTTGTTGTGTTTACATCTTCAATCTTTTTTTGGATTCAATAAACAGTAGCAATGTGGGTGCAGTGAGGATGTATACTCTTACTCTTGAGTAATCTCACTACAACGTCCTTCAAACCGGAACATTGTAATGTGTTGCTAATTAGCATGTATACACTACATTGTGCTCGCCATTTTGAGATATAAAATGTTGAGTTCCGTTACCCCCCACGTAATCTCACTACAACGTCCTTCAAACCGGAAGACTATTGTGTCGTTAATTAGGATGTATACACAACACATTGTACTTACCATCTTGAGAGATAATATTTTAAGTTTCATTACCACTGAAATTTCACTTACAGCGCCCTTCGAACCGGAACATACGCACAGTAAACGCTCTATTTAAGCATCATTATCATGTAAGGGGTATAAGGGTTCCCGTACAACTCACGGGACCCGAGCCAACCTCACCAGCTCCTGGTGCACCCTGCTAATCACCAACGAGCCTCTGGCTCCCGCCAACGCGCATTGAGCCAGCGTAGTGGAAAATAATATCCCTCCCCCCCCCCTCCCAATATGAATCCTTACTCGATCGTGTGGGAATCTTTGTGGAAGACCTATGTCCAGCAGTGGACGTACGGCTGATGAAATTCAGCATCGGCTCAGTAAAACTACACCGGCCTTCCGCTGCACCTGACCGCATTTAATTTGTCACAGGCATTCTCTTTCCAATGAAGAGTGAGTCGGATCGCGTGAGCACGAGAGATGGAGAAGACAAGCCTCTGGACCTGGGCACAGCAGCCCAGTGAATTTCAGTGTAGCTTACACCACCATGGACATTCAAACTTATAGGAATATTGGTGACTTCTGACTGCAGGAGTTGTAAACATTTGTGACAAGCGGATCTAATTTTATTAATATATATATATATATATATATATATATACACTAGTACTACTTTGTTATTCTAGGAACAGACCAGACGAGCGAGACCTCCACCTGATGGTAAGTGATACGCTTGTCTATCACATGGCGCTAGTTAGGATGATACACACTGCACCGTGTGCTCGTCGCCTCGAGACTTAAGAAGCCGTTATCTCAGTAATTTCACTAGCTACAACGCCCTTCAAACCGGAACATGGTAATGTTTGCACACTACTATTTGGCGGTACTAATAGACGCTGCTACTTAACTTTATTTTTTGTGGGGAAATCCTGCATTGGATATTCTCCTGCTGTAGGGGCAACAGAAGAGTTATGCTGGACTCTTACCGGCTTCACCCCACGGTTCCTCTCACTCCTCCTCGCACTTGGCCGGAACCACGGAAGCGCTTTCGCACAGCAAGAGGCCTTGATAATAACACAATTCGGGGTGGAGCTACTGCTCTCCACCCCCTACACAGGTATTAGGCGGAAGTACTGCACGCACCGCCTCGAGGTCTTTCACATTTGGTGACAGATTACTCCTGACTCCTCCACCATGGCCCCTGTTAAAAGGGTGTTTATTTCTCGCTGCTACTCGGCAGCCTCCTTCTGCAGCATTACCTCTTCATAGAAGGCCACCTACAGCGTCCCACGACCTCTCTCTACTGACCATGGCTCGGATAAAGCCAAAAGGTGAGAGGTCATCCCCCACAACAGCGACGAGGTGTTGCCGCTGGGCATCCCACGCCGAGCAATGCTCTGGGTATGCTGCGCGGTATCCTCATCGCATCCGCAGTGATGACACTCAGTTGTCGGCTCTGTTCCGGCTATGCTGCATAGGTACTTACCAAAACACCCATGACCAGAAAGTACCTGCACCGGACAGAAGGTCAATGACCCGTACCGCCTGTTCGTCCACTTATTTAAGAGAGGACGTACAGCTTCGACAGAGCTGCTGCCTGCACGAGGGTTGGTTAACCTCCTCGTCCACTTTATAAACGTCGTCTGTCGGAAGTGGAACTTTTGCTCTCTTCCGGACCGGAGCTCAGATCTCCATCGATACATGGATGATAGAGCGTCTGCCTCCAGATCCCACTGAGGAGATCCCGCCAAAACACTCGCCGCTTCGTAAGAGATAGTTCCGTATCCTGGAGCGACACCAATAGCCATGGCTATTTGTGGTCGTCTCAAATAAGCTATGGTCCGAGATGTTAGAGCTTCGCCCCAGACAGGCGCCCCATAAAGAGCCACGGGCCGCACTACCCCCAAATACAACGATGGCTGTGTGTATCTGCCCTCCCCCTCCTCCAAGTTAGGTAACGAGCGTGATCTTGTTAGCTGTAAACGCGCGAGATCTTTGCTGGACTCATCAGCATCCGGTTCCAAGACACAAGTTAATCCTCGAGCGCTAGTGATCCGTTTCGCACGTTTGTTGTCGCACGCGGGAGTTTTCTGGAGCCTCCCGGGTCCGCAGCGGTGCTACCGCTGATGCTGCAGTGTGCTGTATCCGGACGGATGGCCACATGCTGAGGGTATCTGGTGCAAATAATAATCCGGTTATTTAAATCCCACGCCGGCACTAATAATTTCTGTTTAACATATTTATATAAGTATATTTTAGGAAGATCACTAAACTACATTTCAAATAGTAGTGCAGTCATTTTAGATGTGCTTAGTTATTGCTGTACTTCTAGTGTTCCTGTTCCTGTTCCTGTTCCTGTTCCCGTTCCTGTTCCCGCAAATGATCACTAACTATCACCAAATACTTAGGTGTCGCTGTTACCTTAAGCCAGTTGGTAAATCCATTTCCGTATCCCCTGTATATATGTGTGTAGCCCGCCAGGCCACAGACACTCAATTTCAATTCTCTCCTGCCAAATAATTACTATCAGGTAACTGACCCTTACCGCTTCGTTTCACTTTACTCTGTGTTTCACCCACTCGTACACCAAACGATACAGGTAATAATCATTTTTAGATATTCCCAGGGCTCCTAAAAGGACCTGCTCAAGCTAGGGCTATGCAATGCGGGATCTGTACATACTGGTCACGATGATTTCGTTGCAGCCATGGGTAGCTTTACTTCAGTTATTGTCGCCATCAACGAAACGTGGCCTAAGCCAGGACGGGACAAGCGTGCGCCGGCCGTTCCCGGTCACCGTTCACATAGCTCGCCACGTCGAGGGTCGAGGTGGTGGAAAAGCCTTTTACATCTAATGTGGTACAAATATTCGGTTTTTTTTAAATAATCAAAGGCAAATATAGAGCAAATGTGGCTCTCCACAAGAGTGAAGGAGCTTCGCATTGTTGTCGGTACAGCATCATTCTCCAAATGTGACTATGTCATAGTGATAGGTGACCTTAACGTAAATCTGCTTGACACTTCAAATCAAAGATCCTTAAAAGTAATCAATTTTTTTTAAATCTTTAGATATCCATCAAGTTGTAACAGAGCCACCCATGTTGCAGATGAAACTGAGACTTTGATGATCTGGTCTCTACAAGTGTAGTTTTATGAATGTAGTGGTTGGGAGAGTTGCGATCTCAAACATAACTACACCCGGTGGTCACGCTACAATTAATATAGAGTTTAGAATTATTATTTATAGAATACAGAACTATAAAAGATATGGATATTGACAAATTTTTTATGGTGATCCAAACAAAATTGATTGGAAATCCGTGAAATGATTTAGTAACGTTGAATTAAAGGTAGGGGGATTTAATGATTCATTGTTCTCCTTGTTTGACACACGTGCACCAATTAAATGAGTAAAAATAAAAGACCACAGGGTTCCATGGGTAACTGACGACTGTCGACTGAAGATAAGAAGATTAAACAATAAGACCTTCAAAAGATACCGGAGAACAGCTTTAGAGGAACGTACAAAATATTACTTAGAACTAAAAAAGTTTCATGGTCAAGTCCTAAATAGTATTTACAATGAAAAACGCGCTTTAACTTTCAAGTAAATAGCAGTAAAATATTTTGGAAAAACCTCAAAGGAAAAATTTCGGTTGACCCTAATAAAGTAGTTTCGATAATCTTAACAGCATCAATAATTATTTTGTAGATCTTCCCAATTCCCAATACAAAAACTATTTCTCCCTCACTTCCTTCACGCTATGAATCCAAGCGATTTTGTAACGACGCCCCACAGCTTCAACCTGCCTCAGAATATGATATCGCTGCTTACATTCAGAGTATTAAATCTACTTCCTTAGGAAAAGACGGTACAAGCAGGACATGATCTTTATGACTCTTCCTCCTACTTTAGGTATTATCACGAACATCATTAATCGCTGCTAACTACTAGCGCAGTCCCTCAGCAGTGGAAGGAGCCATCGGTTACACTTATATCTAAAGTCGAAGATACAAATGATTTTAAAGATCTGCGTCCTATCGACATAATACCATTTTTGTCCAAACTTTTGGAATAAGCGGTTTTTATGCAACTTAGTAATTTATAGAAAAAAATTATATTTTTCCAATGTATCAGTTAGGTTTTGGGAGGGGTCGCGGTACCATAACAGCAGCGTTGGATGTAACTGACAATGTTCTCGCTGACCAAGATCTTGGTAGGAGCGCTCTATTAACACTATTAGAATTGTCGCGTGCTCTAACGATACAGTTTGGATATACCACGACTCCTTACTAAAGTAGTTTGTTACGGACTGGACCGAAAGTCAGTAGGATCGTTCCAAAGTTGTTCATCTGGACGTTCACAGACTGTTAAATTGACAAAGAACTGCGGTTATAACATTGTCCGATCCTGAAATTGTTGAACGGGGAGTTCCTCCGGGTTCCATTCTTGGTCCTTTACTATTTATTGTATATCCTGCTGATCTTATGCAGGCAATTAAAAACTGCAAGTATCACTGTTATGCTGATGACATTCAGCTATACATTTCAGAGGCCCCAGCAGATTTTACGACGGTTGTTACAAACATGAATGAGGGCCTCGATCGGATTTCCGAATGGTCGTAATAAAATTGTCTTATTCTAAATCCTTCAAAATCAAAATGTATGGGACTTGGTACAAATTTTCAACGAGCCCAAATTATAAAGAACCACTGCAGTGTTCAAATTGTGAACCAAGAAGTAGGCAGCATTGACGGAGCTAAAATCTTGGGAATTACTGTAGATTATGATTTACGATTTGATAAGCACCTGTTTGATATAGTTGAAAACTATTTTTAGAGTCCTATATAAAATCCGCTATCTGCTTTGCACCGAGGTCCGTGTAAGATTGTGCGAATCTTTGGTTCTTTCGAAATTAATTTACGGTGACGTCGTTTTCTTTCTAAAACCCGCCGCGTTCTTCTGAGAGTGCGAAGACGACTGCATTTAGCTTGTCTTTAATTCGGAATTCTGAAGTACGGGACACCGGAATATTTAAATAGTAAGATAAAATTTTCTGCATCCTTAGGTAAGAATTATATTAGAAATACGCGCACGCATCTGTTTTACTATAAACACGAGTCCGTTTCGTTCGCCTGCAGCTTCCGACTTTGGGCCACGCAGTGTTGGAATGACTCACCTCCCGTGCGGATGTGTAATTCCATCTATAACTTAAAAAACATTTGAAATCCTGTCTGCTACAAAAACAATGTCCTACACTTCGTCAAGGATCAAATTTAATGTCACCTTTTGCTTTTTATACTGTGCAATTTAAATTTATCGTGTCTTTTCTTTTTCGGGGGATGGACATAGCGCTGTTAGTTGAGCCAAGCCCCCCGCTTCAATACTCCCACGATAGGGGGCGCGTTGCGGCTGGGAAGTGAAAATGGCTTGGCAGCCGATACAAGGGCTTACTTGTCCAAAAGACAGCTAATATACAGGTTTACGTTGTGGACAAACGTGGGCGTTACAAAGCACCTCAACGGCTCAATTGCCGGGAAATAAAGCAAGTGTCAGTGTGACAGTTCGACAAGTACGACAGTGTCATTCGAACCGTGCGTTCCGTTAAACGCTGGTAACGTTGTTAGCATTACATTGGGTAACGAAAACATAGAGGCGGCATATGCCAGTTGCATTGCGCCACATCTTCATTTAGTTTAAATAGTTTCTAAGGACACGCACGCACGCACGCACACACACACGCACGCACGCACACACACACATGCACACACGCACGCACATACACACACACTCATGCACACACACACGCACACGCACATACACTCACGCACACACACACATTTTTAAGTTTGTTTTATATTTGTGTTTTTTGTTGTCTCAATGAACGTATTATCTATATATCTATTTGCGTTGTGTAACGTCAACGCCTCCCTCGTGCAAGGGGAGGACTGCTGAACGCATCGGCAATGTCCACACCGCCAACAGTACCCATCATGAGCCCCCTTGGAGAGGGTTCCCGGGGTGTACCTGGCGGCGCGTCTCGTATTCCGACGCGTCGCCACGTAGGGATTTTCTGTCGGAAGGGGTGCTTCACATCCCTTCTCGAAGCGGGCCCGTTCGATCCGGGCGCCGATCAGGGGTTGCGGAAGAACTGCTCGATGTTATCCCGTGACCCCCGTGCATTATTTTCGGAAGTGATTGGAATACCGTGTGAAGCTTTTTAGTCGGTTGGAGTCCGACACTACCCCGTTACCGGCCCTTTTGGTTCCGGGGTCTGCGACCGTTAGCATTTTGTTACACACGTTAATAAAAAAAAACCCACCCTGAGCCGCTGCCTGTCCGACCAGCTTTCGACGCGTTGGATATCATCGATCGTTGATCGACCCACTCGGAAGCCGAATTGTTGGCCAGATACACCAGGACCGCCGCCTCACCCAGGTGCTTGATGAGACCACCACAAATTATATGACGGTAGGCAGAGGGATGAGTCTGCAGGACGTCTATCTTTCTTGAGAGGAACTAATCTACCAGTTTTCGACTCCTGGGAACCGACCTGTCTCCAGGCAGGCGGAGTCGCTCTCCCAAAGCTTCGAGTGCCAGGGCCTACGCGCGACCAGGTGCACCAACTGACCCTGGAGCCCTTTGGCGGTACTTACCTAGACGGTCTCCGGCAACAGAGACCGTCCACCAGTAAAGTAGTACAGTCGCAAACAAAACTTTACTTTGATGGAGTAATTTAATTTTTTTTAAAATTACCGGTAACTTCAGCTCTGGTGCAAGAGCTGAAGGCCTAGCTTTGAATCTCCAAATGAAACCAAGAAATTGTTCGATTAATTTATTCAATAAATACCACCGCCGATTATACACAACCCGACCTCCATTGTACTATTCGTATTCATACACAACATACTATGCGGGCAATACAAAATATACAATTATACACTGCGGCTAACTCGCACCACAATAACTCCTTGGTTAGGTTGGGTTCCCGGACAATACCATGACAGTTGAATGTTGGTAACCCGTAAAAAATGTGATGCTACTTAGGTTGTATACACTGCAACACATAGTAATCGTCACTTTGAGACTTAAGTCTCATTAACAAAGTAATTTCATACACTACAGCGCCCTTCAAACCGGGATACAGTAATTAGACGTTAATTAGGATGTATACACTATAACACATTGTAATCGTCATTTTAAGACAAGTTTCATTAACACAGCAATTTCATACGCTAAAGCCCCCTTCAAACCGGAATAGAGTAATAGTATTAGTATTAATAATTAAGATGTATTATACACTGCATCACACTGTAATCGTCGCTTTGAGAGATGTGATGTTAAGTTAAATTACTGCAGTAATTATACTAGCTACAACTCCCTTCGAGCCGGAACAGTAAAGTGACGCTAGCTATGATATGTACACTGCACCGCATTGTGCTCGCCGCTTATAGTCATAAGATGTTAAATCCCGTTGACACTCGAGTAAACTCAACGCAGCGCCCGTCAAACCGGAACTCTACTGGAACCGGAGCCATCAGAACAGTGCTGTTGGGCGATGGCTGTGGTACTGAAGACGGTCAATGTCCACCACCAGTGAATAGGACACCAGCACGTACATGAAGAGTACAAACAGTGCTGAAGTGTACAACGTTAGAAATGGGACAGCTTCTATCTCAGTCTCTCTCTCACTTCCTCTCTTTCTAACTCCACTTATTCTACAATCGATTTGGTACACCACTACATATATATATGTTTACATATAGAATCTAATGCCTACAATATATGTATAATTATTTGACACATTTACTTTATATACACACACACACACAAGGCAATGAGCTGGATCTCTCCGGTGGATGTGAGGAGTGGAGAAGGAGATCCACAAAGAGTAGTTTCCACAAAGTTCATGCATACAGACGAATAATTTTCTGCTTTTATAAACATCCATATCAATATATTAGCCGAAGCGTTTTCATTTTATTCGTTTGCGTAGATTGCTACTACTGTGTATGGAGAGGGAGGGAGATGGGAGATCATGTCTGCCGAGAGAAGAGGAGATATGTTTCTAAATAAGTATCAGTCGATTATACTCTTGATAGGTGATCAAAAAAGTGGTTATGGCGTTAATGAGTAGAGGATGGGTTTGAATTTGATAAATCGAAAAGAGATGGAGAAGGAGACTGATGGTGCAACAGAGAGGTTCCGCGAGTGAGAGCGCTAGAACTCCCTCAGCACGTCGACGAGCACGACGTCGCAGAATCACGACAGCTCGACGTCGGAGAAGTCCTGCAGGGGATCGGAGTTCCTCCCGTCGTTGGATTTGGAGCTCTCCTCCTGCGAAGTGGAGTCGAGCTTGGTTTGCTCGGCGCGCCCGCCGCAGTCCACGTGAACTTCGATGCTGCCGACCACCCGCGCGGTACCCTCGCGCTGGCCGTGCACGACGGCCACGCCCGGCACCACATCCGGGTACGCCCTGGATGCGTCCAGGTCCGACTCGTCGCCGCTGTAGTTCTCTATCTCGTCGAAGTCTCTCTCCGTGGGCGTGTCCGCGCGGCACTTGGACGGCGACAGGTTCTGGACGGCGGTTTTGGAGACGGTCTTGAATATCTCGCCAGCGTCCGCGCCCGTCGCCAGCTTGAGGGCGTGCTGCCAGCCCGCCAGGGTCTGGGCGTGCGTGTTCACCTGCCGGTCGGCCAACTCCAGGAGTAGGGACTTTATTTCGGCGCGGGTCTTCGGGATCCAGTCAGACAGCTCTGAGCGGAGCGCCTCGGACGCCTGCTCCAGCCTGGCGGAATAGTAAAGTTGCTACAGACTGATCCGGTTTGAAGGGCGCTGTAGCTAGTGTAATTACTGAGGTGACGAGACTCGACATCTAAGTCTCAGGCGACAAGCGCAATCTGGTGCAGTATATACCATCCTAACTAGAGCCACGTTGTTACAGTCAGACATATCACTTAACATCAGGTGAACGTCCTGATCCTCTCGTCGCATAATTAAAAAAAAATATTCAAATTCCTCGCAACAGGGATCCCTGGTCCGATTACGGCATCACTCTATTTCGAGTGATCAGTACATAAATAATGTTTATTTGAGAGGTTGTATACAATTGCTATACAGTATGTTACCTGTTGTGCAAATCGCCCGTGGAGTTGTTGCCGGAAACGTACGCGGCTGCAGACCGGAAACGGATGTGGCATTAGAATACATTACAATCATAAATTAAACATTTCAGAAAGATCCCGATAAAGTGAAGCACTGGACACCAACCTTCGCCAGGTATGATCAGGTGTACAATCCGATCTGGCAAGACTGAGAGTTGATGATGTGGAGCAGCTTACTTAGAAGATGGCCTCATTTAATAAGCGACGCGACGCGGCGAACAAAACGATCACCTGATGTTGAGTGATACACCCATAACGACGAGGTTAGAATTATATACACTAGCTTCTGCGCCCTTTAAACCGGACCACGCCGCTGTATGTCCGGTGCAACAGGCGCTGCGGTGGTACTTACGTAGACGGTCTCCAGCCACACCTTACCACCAGAAGTAGTTTTGTTTTTATTCATATAACCAACATGAACGCGACGTTCACTTGTTCTTAAGTGATACGACTGCCCATACCAACGTGACGCTATTTAGGATGTTATACACTGCACTACAATGCGCTCGTCGCTACAGACAAATGATGTCGAGTCTCTTTACTCCAGCAATTACACTAATTACAACGCCCTTAAAACCGGATCACATTACTGTCTGTCGGCTGCAATACCTGCTGCGGTGGTACCCGCCTAGACGGTCTTCGGCAACAGAGACTTGCTGTCAGTTCAATAATTTCACTAGTTACAGCGCCCTTCAAACCGGATCACAGTAATGTCCGCACAGTACTGTCTGTCGTCTGCAACAGGCGCTGCGGTGGTATCTACCTAGACGGTCTGCAGCATCAGAGAGCTACCAGCAGTGCTTGTAATAGCGTGAGTTGTACTAACCGTGCAACGCGTTCCGGTTGCGTATCTTGTGCGCGTGCGCGCGTGCGTACGCGGCGAGTAACGGAAGCGCGGCGCGGTGCCGCAGCGGGGCACCGGCGCGCGCCGTTGCGGCTGCGCATGCGCCGCCCGCCAGCGCCGCGCCCGCAGCGCCCCACGCGCCGCACGCGCCCCGCAAACTGCGAACAACATTAACATATACTAGGGATTGACAACCTCTGACCCATCTATGGTCACCGCGCATTTGCTGGTTACAAGTGCACCCGAGGTTGACGAGGGTTGCCAACCCTAACATAGACAATAACTCTTCGCCATAATTGTATGTGCCATAAACAAATGTTAACATACCATGACAACATTATTTCACTGGTGGTAGACCTTTACCGTTGACCGTCTAGCTACCATCATAGTGGCTATTGCAGCCGACTAACAGCACCGCGCAAACATTACTGTGTTCCGGTTTGAAGTACGCTGCAGTTAATGAGATTACTGGGGTAACGATAGTTGACATGTTATGTCTACGGCAAGGAACACAATTTAATGCTGTGTATAACATCCTAACTGGCGTCATGTTATGGGCGGGCGCATCACTCGATATCAGGTGAGCGTTCCGCTCATCTCGTCGCATATAATAAAATTGTTCAACCCCGGGACCTCCATGGTACCTAGGAAGCCGTTGCCCATATCGCTGTGGAGTCTGTTCAAATATAACACCAATTCACCTCATGTACTCCCCTCTGAGTGCTACGGAGCCCTTGTACAGCTTAGTGGTGAGGCTGCAGAGCGCCGTCAGCTTCTGCTCCAGCGACTGCAGATAGTCCGCCGCGGCTGTGAACTCCGGGTCCTGCACCCTGCGGGAAGATGTAAAGTGATCCTCAGCATAAGACTGCTCACATGTGGATACTAATCCGGGCACTTGATATCGATTGGAAGGTTGTACTTTGACACCAGTGCTGGTGCCGAAGTCTTGCCTTTGTGTACCTTGGCTGGAGGAGCAGGTAACTGTCACTTGCTCTCCACAGGTAACAAATTAATGCTGTCCATGTCACAGTCATCCATACTGTCTTTACTGGTAGTAGGTCTCTTGATGGAGACCGTATAGATAGCTTCCACAGCAGCGCCTATTGCAAACGATAATGCGATCCGGTTTAAAGGGCGCTGTTGATAGTGTATTTACTGATGTAACGAAACACAACATGTTATGTCTCAAAGAGACGAGCACAATGTGGTGCTGTGTATATTATCCCAACTGACGTAATGTTATGGAGTATCACTTAAAATCAAGTGTACATCGCGATACACTGACCTCGCTCCGTTGGGCGTCGGTTTGGTCTCCCCGCTGCCGTAGAGCGCGCTGCTGAGCCCCCACAGGTTCAGCGCGCTGTTCTCGCTCTTGAACACCTGGTAATAAGAATGTGATCGTCAACATACAATGTTGTTAGGTACCAGCTCTGTACTTGGTGATGTTTGCATACTACTGTTCGGCTGTGGAGGTGGTGGTGATGTGGTGTTCGTCTCCAGCACAGATGGCCATCTTTATAATTGGTATACGTGATGTGTGATGTTGTATTGAAACAAACGAACAATGTACACCAACCTTGTCAAACTCCTCGTCCGGAGTAGTCACAAACAGTCTGAAGTCATCGCTGTGAGTCAAGATGGGGTGCTTCGCCACGCGGTCTGTTGGTAGAGAATATATATATAGTATCAGACGGAGAGTGGATGTCTATCGGCTGATGATGATGATGATGATATAGAATATCTCGGACATCAGGCAGGAATGGCGACGTGTAGTTAAGCTCGCGGCCGACGCCTGGAGTGACGACCACGACTACTCTGTCAAGAGTGATACCGATGAAGAGGTAGAATAGTTCTAGCGGTGGTGGGTCTCCGTTGCCTTGGATTAGGATATTTCTTTTCCACAAAACGACGAGCATGACCTTCACCTGATGGTAAGTGATACGCCTGCCCATAACAACGTGGTAGTAGTTAGGTCTCGTTACCCCAGTAATTTCACTATCTACAACGCCATTCAAACCGGATGACACTACTGTTTGTCGGCTGCAATAGGCTCTGGGGTGATACCTACCTAGACGGTCTCCAGCAATAGAGATCTACCATCAGTATATCCTTAAAACCGAATTGCTCTGTCAATGACTCCGAGGATTGGCTGGACCTTATGTTCGGCCATTAAGACAATAGGCGCTACGTTGGTATGGGCAGGCGCATCACTTAGGATCAGGTGAACGGTCCGCTCATCTCGCAGCTTCGTTGAATAAAGAATACAATTAGACAGAAGATGGCCAAGCGAGCTGGCCCGGAATACCTTACCCAGGAAGGCGTGAAGAGCCAAAGCTCGGATGTGCACGAAGGCGGGCTGATAACGGTCCAGCTGCTGGCGCGCGGAGTGCAGCGGCGGCAGCGCAGGCGGAGCGAGCAGCGGAGCACCAGCGCACAGCCGCCGGTGCAGCAGCTGCAAGCGACAGGTTAACGACAAAGCTCCAATACTACCCACAAATCTCCAAAAGGAAAGATAGAGCCTACCCATAAATGTAGTTATAGTATAAAGGAGGAAGGTTGGGGAGTGAAGGTGATCACCTTTACTCCCCAAACTCCACAACACCAATCATATATTTGTAAACTATCTCCACACCGTTATTGCTGTCAAATGGTGCTGAAGGCAGGAAACTTGGACTTCTATAAAGTTTGATCATTTTTAATTGCTGGTGGTAAGTCTCTAACCATCTGCATTGACGGCGCTGGTCTCCCGTGAAATTTCTATGTTTCAAAAGGAGACCGCCGATTGGTGATATCAACGTCTTTGTCGGCGATCCTGCTGGGAGACCAAGCCGTCGAGGCGGCGGCAATGGAAGTCCTAGTCTTACTGCACTATAAGCCCTGCCTGTCGTAGAAGGTGAATGAAAATGTCTTTGGGTTTGCGAGTCTTGCGCTTGGACCCATATCTCCATTAGCTACCGCTAGGAGTCTGGTCTTATACATGCTGCGGCACAGCATGGGTGCTGAGGCTTTATTCTTCCCACCCAGACTGCTGCAGCTCCAGTGTGCTCCATAGGATATCTGAGGGCCGCTACTAAAGCATCTAAGGAGACCACCGAGTAGATTTTAGTGGACACAAATCCCACATTACTCTGCCTTTTGAAGATTTCTCACCTGACCAGGTATGTACCACTGCAGCATTGTTCTAGTTCAAGGGTGCTGTGGCTATAGATTTTACTGAGGTAATGACACTCAACTTCTTATATCCGAAGACGATCAGCACTAGTATCATTGTTAGGGACAGGTGTTTTCTTACCATCATGTGAATGCCTTGCTTACCTTGTTACCTCATTGATAAAAAAAACACAGCAACAAGATGGTCTCCCAATTATATCTAGGTCTTATAGATATGGTACGGTACCTTGAAATGGTTGTACCGACGCCTGACGTACGGCGGCGTGGGCCAGCGTGCACACGCGCATCGCACTCGGTAGGTCACATACGTCTCCAACGTAGATAGCTGCTTCATCGGTGCGTCCACCTGCCAAGGAAATATACGATTTGTTATTGATAACTGCTTCCTGCTGTCTGCCAGTTAATATATACCTTTATGTCTCCGATATAAATTATACTGATATGTAGTTGCAATGAGAGCAATGCGGGACTGATCGATGTAGAGGCCTCCCGGGGAGGCCTATATCCAGCAGTAGATGTATATCGACTGATGATGTAAATGACAAATAGTTGCAGTTCTAAGAAACCAGTCCATCCCAGTTAATTCCTTTGAATGATAACCAAGGCCATCAATGTTGAATGTTCTATTGTAAGACATTTTGACATTCTTAATTTATTTGATGAAGCAACTTGACAAGTGTAACATTCTCCCAATAGTGAGTAACATGCATTCACATAGCAGCATACTGATAGCAAAGACTTTGTACTCTTCACCATATTGTGAACACCTCATTGAGATGTAAGTTACAGCACCCTTCAAACCAGAACATAGTAACATTTGTATGCTAATATTTGAAGGCAGAAACAGACACTGCAGTAGTACTTATCTAGACTTACTGGCAAGAAAGACCTACAGCCAACTCTATGTACACCAACAGCACACTGATGATGATTGATGATGATTTCATCTCTTTTCTGCACTTCTTTACTCAAAGTTGTGGTGGTACTAAAACACTATTAGTGACATGTCTACTGACTGTCTCTACACTGCTTTATCCTCTGCACATCTCATTAAATCCAGAATAATAATGATAAAGATGAGCTATACCTTTACAGCAATATCATATCCATGCTCCATGATCAATGGAGCACCCTCAACTGCATCATCTGTGACACTTGGTGCCTCTGTGTCTTCAGTGATATCACCATCATTTAGTTCCAGGACAGCAGAGCTGGAGTCACTTGCCATGATACTGAAAGATGTTTATATTATCTCCTTTCACAAGAAAAAACAGTTTCAATTCTGTATATATAACATTTTATGTATTCCCAACTGCTACTGAAATTGCTAATACATATAACACTAATACATGCATACCGGTAGATATAGCATTGGGAGACTTCTCACAAGGTAGACCAACCATCTGGTGAGAATCGCCGCAACCAACTGGATACAAGCAGTGCGGGACCAATCAGATCTTTGGGGGAGGCCTATGTCCATCAGTGGGCATCTATTGGCTGATGATGATCATAACAGTAATTGTTTAAAGGTTATGTAAATTGAAAATTTGGGTATCAACTATGCATTGAACAATTATTAATTTCCACTTACACATAAAATACATGTGCAGGACCAAAAATATAAATAATAGTCAAACCAAACATATGTTTATTACTAACATGTATGTAATATATTTCTAGGTCTTTTCTGAACATTAATTCATTCCTTATTACTATCACTAGTAACTTCGACATTTAAAAGGTATAAATATAGGGTGGCGCAAAAATAACCTAATAAAAAGTACCTTATTACCTGTGCTATAAGGTACTTTTTATAAGGTTATTTTTGCGCCACCCTATAGATGTACTTTTGATACTTCAGACGATTAAAAGAAACGGTGTGTTTCTAAGAATAAAAACAGGTACTAGTAAATGAATTGATCAATTTTAAAACAATAAAGGCTCTTTAGATTTTTTTTTGTAAACTTTTGAACAGCAATATATTGAAATCTCTCTCCTATTCACGAAAATTCATCAGCATGGTTTCAACGGATAATATCACATAACACATTAATAGCGCTGAATCACTCATTTTATAAAAATTTCACATATTGATAACACAAAAACAGTGATAAAAATATATATAGAGCTGTCCTATATCACCGTTTACGATCAATACTGCATTTAAAGCCTGGTGTATATACAAACGCTTGTTACTAAAATTACATACTTACAAGCATTAAATTAACAGCCTTATAACTATCCTACATACGAGAATTTTAATGTAAATAAATATTATTGCCGTAAATATTAAAAATTTGGAAAGAACAAAACTAATACACCTCCGTCATGACGCGACACAGTTGACATTGTTGACAACTGAGTAAACTGTATTTTATGCAGATTAAATAAATATAGTTACATGAAAAGTTTATTAAAAAATATTATTAATGTCACAAAATTTATAAGTATTTAAATTGTTAAATACAACCCTTAACATTTTAAATTTTTCCAGAGAATTTTCTATTTGTATGTATAAATTATTTATATAGTACCTGTTGGTCCACATTTTATAGTTACCTATAACAATTCAATACATTTGAAATTAGTATTAATAATGATTATACTCTTAATTGATTTTCAATGGAATCTCTTTTTAAAAATAAACTTTTATCATAATTAACAAAATTTAAACGATTTCTGTTTTAGTTGTTATTTGTTTATCTACAGTTCGTGTGACGTTTATTTTCTTTTTAATTGACGTTTCAACTTTATCGCGTGTATAAACCTTCATGAGTATTTTAAATACAAATAAGACTAAGTGAATATTATAAGAGTAATTAAAGATTTTTTAACCCCAAGTTAAATAAAAACAGCCATAATTGCTTCTAAAATGCAAAACGTAAATGCTCCGCGGGAGCCCGCTCCCGTTTTGAGCACCAGTTCAACGATTCTCAATATGAGAGAAAAAGAGAAATACATCGAAGACTTCGACTTCCCGTTTTGTGATGAGTCTTCGAAGTACGAAAAAGTTGCGAAGATAGGTCAAGGCACTTTCGGGGAAGTGTTTAAAGCACGCGCGAGGAACAGTAATAAGAAATTCGTGGCTATGAAGAAAGTGCTTATGGATAATGAAAAAGAAGGCTTCCCAATTACAGCTCTGCGTGAAATTAAGATTCTACAACTCCTCAAACACGATAATGTAGTCAATTTAATAGAGATTTGTCGGACTAAGGCGACGTTGCATAACAAATACCGTTCAACATTTTACCTAGTTTTCGACTTTTGCGAACACGATTTAGCTGGTTTATTATCTAACGTTAACGTTAAATTTAGCTTGGGTGAAATAAAGAAGGTTATGCAGCAGTTGTTGAACGGTTTATACTATATCCACAGTAATAAAATTCTTCATCGCGATATGAAAGCAGCCAATGTCTTAATTACGAAGAATGGTGTGTTGAAATTGGCGGATTTCGGTCTCGCGAGGGCTTTTAGCGTCGCTAAAGCGGGACAAGTGAACAAATACACCAACAGAGTGGTCACACTGTGGTACAGGCCTCCAGAATTGCTGTTAGGTAAATGAATTGTTTACATGTAATTTAAAGTGCCATACTCTTCGCAGTATTCTCTTGTTCAGAATCAGTTCTTTTATTTCAAACAATATCTTATTATGCCATGGCCTGGGATTCAAGTGCTCTGGAGAGGTTTTCCAGAAGGCAGCTTGAAATGTTGTGGTGAAATGCTTTGTGGCTTCTTCGATATCCTCTTCTGTTTTAAGTACTATTTTTAGGCTTAGCTCTGTATCAACTATTTCCCGGAAGTTATCCCAATCTGTGTATTGGTTGTACAATGTTTGCCGAACTTCTTTCTTAAGAATAGTGGTGCTCACTGTCAATATTACAGGAACATGGTTAGATGAGCTATCGAGGCATGACTCAACATTGAAGAAAAGTCGAAAGTCCTGCTGTGATGAAGAAGTCTAGAACGTCTGGCAGTTTGTTCTAGCCTATGGGCCAGTGTGTTGGTTCCGGAGTTGAGATAGTAGTCAAGAACTGTTTATCTACACTTTTCTTCAGCTCCCTTCCACGTGTAGTTATTAATCTAGAGCCTCAGTGCGAATGCTTCGCATTCCAGTCACCCCCAGTAATAAATCTGTATCCCAAACTTACAAAGTAGTCAGAAAACTGTGCTTCACTTATTTTATGTTTCGGGGGACAATAAATTGATGATATATTAAAGTCTCCATTTCTGTCACTGACTGCTACTGTGGTAGTCTGGATATGTTCGGTACAGTAGTTTGGTAACACATGGTGTCTAACAGTGGCTCTAATTATTACCGCTGTCCCACCGTGAGCTGTACCATCTGGAAGATTTGTGGAATAGATCTTATATCCTTTAATTCTTATCGAGCTGCTGGTCGTCATATGTGTCTCTGAAATTAGGAGAATGTCTAGACTATGTAGACGGATCAAGATTTCCACTTCATCGATGTTGGGTGCCAAGCCATTGATGTTCCATGTAGCTATTTTTAGTGCAGTCATTTTGTTAACTTGAGACTAGTACTGCAATTAGTTCAAGTAATGTACTCATTTGCTGTAACACAGTATCAATCTTTTGAGATAGTTTTATAAATATTTGTTCTATGACTTTATAGGAGTCTGGTTGAGGGATTGTATTATTTTGATGTACCTTAGATTTGACTGTATCGGCATACCATATGTGCTCATGTGCTTTCCTCTGCTCCTGCAGCGGTTCATTTTCCGCTTTATTCTGATTTGCAGATGTTTTATTATCAGTTTCTTCATCATTTTTTTGAGGTTTATACTCTAATTGCTTATGTTTACGTGGTAAGTGTTGCGAGGCTTTCCTTGATAGGATTTCCTTGTATACCTCACAGCCTCTGTAATTTGCTGGATAAGGTCCTAAACACAACGTACATAAAGCAGGTCTATTGCGATCCACTTTTGTGCATTCCAAAGTTTTGTGTGATCCAGCACACTTGACACAGCGATATGGTTTCATACAATAGTTTTTAGTATGACCATATTGACATCTTTGACGTTACACTACACTTTTTCTGGGTTCTTCAATAGTAACAGCTTAATGATATATAAATCTAATATCCCTAGAAGCTCTATTATTAGGACCTTGAAACAAATTTGCAAAAAAAGTAGAAGTGGGTTTTTTGTCAGGACCAAATTTGGCATTAATAATCTCGCCTACTACAGTGTTGCCACTCTCTTCGATAGCCTCTTTGATAGCAGTAGTAGGAGCAGTGTGGTGAAGGTTTCTTATAACGATCCGTCTTTTCTATTAAAGGTGTGTCCTATTAGTCCATGTTCTCGTATAACGGTTATAACCTTCTTATATATCTCCAGGTCCACTGATAAGACTAAGTTGGTTTCTGCTAATAATCTTATAAGAGAAATTAGATTTATCTGTTGCGGTTTCTAGGAGTTCAGTGAGCTTATGAACATTCTCAACTCCGTACAAGATTATAGGGGGAGGTTTATTAGTTTTCTTGTCCTTTGCATCTCTCGCCCTATAATCCGGCTGATCTATCGGAAGTCCGCTAAAGCTATTTGTTGTGTTTATTAATTCGGGAGAAGGCGTGGAGGATAATTTTCTTTTTTTTGGATGGCGTAACATGGGAACTCTTTGCCAGTCTGGTGGTTTTGATATGTGGGAGCACTGGATGACTATTTCTAAATATGATTGCGGCATTTTACCATCCAACTGAGAGGAGCTTTCTTTGGTTTGGGTGTTGCTCATAGACATACTCTTGGCCTTGGTAAATAATACTGGGTGAAAGGCCTGCTGCATTAGTTTCTTCTTGTTTTTGTTTCCAGTAGCATTAACGGACACTGAAGCCTGGTCACCTACTTCAGTGAGGTCTTCGGTAGCAAATTTTCCACTCTCCGGCCCGGGTACCGGGGAGCGCCCGGAGTCAGCCGGATGGCACGACATAACACTTTCCATGTTTTGCGACATTTCATTTAAAAAAGGGATTGGGATTTTGGTTTTATAGTGCTTTCCCAAGGCACCATAACCACTTTTTCAGAAAGTCACTTACTGCACACTTCTCGGCTTGTGGTAGCCGTTGACAGGTTACTTAACCGCCGCCTGTGGTTCGGCGTTGTTGCACTTTAGCACCGCCCGGGGGGCACGTGTAGGGTGGGCCTTACGAGAAGGTGGTAAATCCTAAGGACGCGAGCAACGTCTCCCCTCTTAAAGAAAATATAGAGTAATTTTTCCAATTATATGTCATGTTATAAGTATTCAATTATATATAACATCAAAGTACATTCATTACTTTGAGCTGTGTTATTATCTCAGTAGTTTTACCACAGTATATTGCTTCAGAGCTCTGTATCTACTCACGGTTAAACATTATGTATTACATTATATATATATATATATATATATATGTGTAAATAATTTTGCAATAAACCATTACCTTAGATAAAATGAACTTCATAATGTTTACATTTTATTACCTTTTATATTCAAGGTGATCGAAACTATGGTCCACCAGTGGACATGTGGGGTGCTGGGTGTATAATGGCAGAAATGTGGACTAGATCCCCCATCATGCAGGTGAGCTATGTTTTCTCTAGAAAGGCAAGAGATTGTCATTATCATCAGTGTATAGACATTCACTGATGGACATTGGCTTCCTCTTAAGTTCTCCACCCTCATCAGTCTTGCACTGTCTGAATGTAACAGATACTCGCAATCTTTACCAGATGGTTGGTCCACCTTGTGTGTGGATCACTGTTCTATGTCTACCGGTAAGTGGCCACAAATTCATAACTTTATTGCCATCAAATTTTACATTGACAGATATTACTTTACAATCAAATATAAATTTGGGCTGTTTAAGTAATAGCAACTTTTTTAACAGGGTCCCACGGAGCAACAGCAGTTGATACTCATATCACAGTTGTGTGGCTCTTGTACACCAGATGTGTGGCCTGGAGTTGAAAACTTGGATCTCTATAACAAGATGGAGTTGCCTAAGGGACAGAAGAGAAAAGTAAAGGTGTTATATTTATTTTTTTACTCAACTAAGCGACGAGACAACCAGAATTTTCACCTGGTGAGTGATATCTCTGCTTATAGAATTAATAGTGGAGTCATGAACCGATACACCTGAACTACTACTGTACTATAAATTGAAGGTGGGAAAGTTTGTTAACTCGTTCAAATACCGACTTGATATTTATTTCATGGACTTGCAGCACAAGCAAAATATGATTAAAGTGCATCCGTGAGTTTTTATACAAGAAGTAATGTTGATGTAGAATGTATGTTAATAAAATGTACATCTCTCGCTGCTGGCAGGGCACTGTTGACGGATACCATCTAGGTAGGTACCATTGCAGATCCTGTTGCAGCTGACAGAAAACAATGCGCAAAGATTGCTGTGTTCGGGTTTGAAAGGCGCTGTAGCTAGTGTAATTACTGGGCTAACAGACTCAACATGTTATGTCTTAAGATGACGAGCGCAATGTGTTGTAGTGTATACCATTCTAACTGGCGCCACGTTGTTGTGGGCGGGTGTTTCACGTACCAACCGATGAACGTCCTCTTCGTCATCTTGCTTCATTGAATGCTTTAGAAGAGTCCTATGTCCACCGGTAGCATATTTGGTATATGGAGATGATGATGATGATTCTCAGTCTTTATAACAGTGACATTATCTAATATATACATTACAATGTAAGTGTTAATATTGTTGTTGTTCCAGGAGAGGCTAAAACCGTATGTGAAGGACCCGTACGGCTGTGACCTCCTCGATAAACTACTTCAATTGGATCCCGCAAAAAGGTTAGCTTTTTTATTCTACTAAGTGAACAGACCAGCAAGGCGGTCATCTGATGGTAAGTGATACACCTGCCCATAACAATGTGGTGCTAATTTTAGTAGGCACAGCACCCTTTAAACCGGAACACAGTACTCTTTGTCACCTGCAGCAGGTGCTGCAGTGGTACCTACCTAGATTATCTCGGGCAATAAAGACCTATCAGCAGTATCATTATATTTATTTTGTTATCTCCATGTTACAGTCTCCTTCCTCCTGCCCTTTCATCAGCTATGTGGGTTCGGCACTTCTCTTTCATATCCCTTTATCACCTGTCATATATGAATTCACACTCTTCATGTTGCAGTCTCCTTTCTGATGAAATATTCATCATCATCATCAGCCCATGGACGTCCACTGCTGAGACATGAGCCTCTCCCAAAGATCTCCACATCGATTGGCAACACAAAATTTATTTTGAAATTCTAGTTAGTGTCCCCAATTCTGGTTTATTACATTTTTGTGGCCAGAGTTACCATGTACCCTCACACACTCCGCTTTGTGTCTTACTTTATCTTCTTCCATTTCCTTCTCTTTTAATTATTTTTTTGTTTTTAGTAATTTTTTTTTACTTTTATTTTTGTTTCTATTGTATGTATGTTATTATAAATTAAATGTTATTTATGTGTACTTGTTACATTTCAATCCTGTAAATACACACTACCGTAACAGCCAATTTTACGTCCCCACTGTTGGGGCACAGGCCCACCCTCAATATGAGGGCGATGGGCCACAGTCACCGCACGGGCCCAAAGCGGATTGGTGACTTCAAACACAACTCACAATAATTTCCAATTCATGAACAGGTTTCCTCGCGATGGTCTCCTTCACCGTTTGTATGTCGCTGTTGTTACTTAAGTTCACAACTGTACACAACTTGATCAGTAGACCGATGGTACATGACGCGGTACGAACCCCCGACCCTCGGACTGAAGGCCGCGCGCACTAACCGTTAGACCAGCGAGCTACTGGCTTAAATACATAAATATAAATAAATAAATAAGTAGAAGCAAACGGTCATTCCAGGAAAAGAGTTTCCTTACCGTTTGACCATTAACATATTTTCAACTTGTTTTTTTTTTATTTTATTTTTTTCATTTCTTATAAAAGACGAATGGAAATTTTATTTAACACTAACGTATGTTATCTATATTGTTTCCGTTCGAACCGGTACAGGTACGACGCTGACACAGCCCTCAACCACGACTTCTTCTGGACGGATCCGATGCCGTGCGACCTCGCCAACATGCTCGCGCAGCACACGCAGAGCATGTTCGAGTACCTGGCGCCGCCGCGGCGACCGGGCCACCTGCGCCATCACCACCACGTGGCCGGCGCGCAGGCCAAACCCGCGCAGCCGGTCGCCGACTCCGGTTACCAGGACCGCGTCTTCTGAGCGGCCACTCGCCGTTCCCGGCATAACGTGGGAGCGAAGCCCTAAGCGCGGCCTTCGGCGGTTTTGGTGACCGTTAGTGGTGTGACATTTTGTGTTCGTGATGGTGAAGAATGAATATGTTAGTTGCTATCTGTTAATAGTGCACTATCGGTGCGAAACGAATAAATCTACATTGCAACAGCTTCCTCCGGCTGGCAAGTGGGAACAGTTAACATCAACATGAACATTGATTATTAGAGCTCATGGTATCACTGCAGCTGCTGTCCAAGAGAAATTGTTTTAACAGAAACAATATAATATCTAAAGTTGAAGACTTGAACCAGGAGATGACTTACCAATCTTTTTTTGTATGCAATTAAGCGACGAGACGAGGGGGAAGTTCACCTGATGGTAAGTGATACGCCTGCCCATAATAACGTTGCGCTAGTTAGGTTGATATATACATCACCATATTACACTCGTCCCCTGAGACGTAAGATACTGAGTCTTGTTACTCCAGTAATTTCATTAGCTAGAGCGTCCTTCAAACCGGAACACGGTAATGTTCGCACACTACTGTGATACATTCTTAGACAATATTCGCAGACAGTCTCCGACAACAGAGTCCTACCAGCACTGAAAAAAAATTACAGGTACATTAGATATATCCAAGCTTTAGTTTAATATTATTCTATGTATACTGTGTGTTAGGAGACCGCTGCCGAAACCGAAGACAGGCGATAGCATTGATGACACCTTTGATGATGAGACGGAGAAAAAATCAAACATAATTAAAAAAAAAATAAAATAAAATGTTTTATTAGCATTGTTTACGCTTCGTCATGTCAGTGCAGTTAAATGAAACGATCGTTGCATAAAAAATACATTACTTTACTAAAAACAAACCAGCAATGAAACACAAAATCAAAGACAGCTGATGGTCGGATCGACGGCAGCTCGTCATGTGTTCGGTTTCAATTTGTACCTTACTCCGTAGCGACGCGGCGCGTTAGGCTGGCAGGCTGGCGGCCGGGCGCGCGTGCGCGTGCGCGTGCGCATGCGCGTGCGTCGATCCGAGCATCGGCTGTCTTTGATTTTGTGTTTCATTGCTGGTTTTTGTTTTTAGTAAAGTAATGTATTTTTTATAAAACTATCGTTTCATTTAGCTGCACCAACATGACGGAGCGTAAACAATGCTAATATAACGTTTTAAAAATATGATTTCTTTTTAATCAGAATCGATTTTATTTCGGTCCCATCATCAAAGGTGTCGTCGGTAGTATCGGTCTGTCTTCGTTTTTGGCAGCGATCTCCTAACGCACAGTATAGTAGAAACAGGACTGGGTAGTTATTAAGAAAAATACTACTAATAATTAATATAGTTAGCCAAAACATATTGCATTTAAAGAAAAAAATTATGCTGTTTTTTATTTGAAATAATACAAATTGTTATTACTGCTCCTTAAACATGTTGATTATAGTAACATTTAATAATTTTTATTTTTATAATGTAAATATGTGAATAACTACAGACAATTTTTTTTTTAATATTTTTGTAGTCTAATAAGTTTTAATAAAATTGATTGTTACAATAAATAAATAATTGTGATGTTTATATACAAAGTTATTTAATGACACAGTATAGCACCTTTTAATTATAACAAATAATAATTCTGGTTATTAATGTCCCTGACGGAGGATTGGCGCACACCGCACACTTGATACGAGTGTTGTCACATGTCAATAAATATGGTAAGCCACTGGGAAATCGATTAAACTCTTCTTTGAGTTGTTCCTTTCTAGAAGTCAGAGTGGCAGTGGAGACATTCACCGCATGGCGGGTCTGGAGATTCATGACGCGTTAATTATCCTGTTGCCTTCGGCATTTACTTTTCATTGTCCACGTGGTGTTTTCCGTAGGATTACATTAATAGTGATTGTAAATAAATTTAAGTAAACTCCTTTCACCTACACTGTTTGATACTTGTTAACAATTTTTAAGTATATTAAATAAAATATTTATAGACAAAATTCATTATTTCATTACTGTCTTTCAGAAAAGCACGTGGCGTATTTTTAATGTAATTAAGCTATGTTCACCTGGTGGTGAGTGATACGCCGCCCAAAAGAACGTAGCGGTAGCCGCGCACACTTCCGTCCAACAAACGGTGGTCGCTGGAAACCAACGCCGCGGATCGGCCCCCGCGTTGCAATTACTTAATATTAGCTCCTTGCATATGAAATTAGCGTTTTGTCGTACTGACTTTGATCTGAAATATCTCTTCCTTGGTTAACAATTTCAAATTAAAATTATAAATTCATTTAGCTGCTAAATTTAAGTTTTGGAAACAGTCATTTGTTTTTCCTAATAATTTTTTTCTTTAGCGTCGCTTATTATTGCAAAAGGGAAAACATGAAATATCGGTAAATTTACGAGTAGGAACTCTACCGTGGCATCAGCACCAGTGCTGCAGAAACAGCTCGAAGGATTAATGATGTGTACGGCGCTGGTGGCGCACAAGAAAGCACTGTACGTTTTTGGTTTCAACGCTTTCGTTCTGGAAATTTCGACCTTTAGAACTAACCTCGTGGAAGGCCCTAAACAAAAGTGGAAAATGAAGAATTAAAGGCTATTGTGGAAGCGGATCCATCACAAAGCACTTCGGAGGCAGCTGCAGGCTTCAGGGTAATTGACAAAACTCTTAAATCACTGGAAGCAAATCGGGAAAGTAAAAAAACTTGAACGATGGGTACCTCATGCATTGAGTGAATGGAACTTGCGAACACGCGTCGACTGCTGCTGCTGTGTTACTTTGCTCAGCCGACACAATGATGAAGGGATTTTAAATCGAATCATTACTTGGAATGAAAAGTGGATACTGTACGATAACCGGAAGCGCTCGTCGCAATGACTGAACCCTGGAGACCCAGCCAAATCCTGCCATTAACAAAAATAGACTCAGAAAAAGTTACTCGTGAGTGTTTGGTGGACCAGCGCCGGTGCCGTTCACTGCAGCTTTCTAAAATCTGGCCAAACGATTACGGCAGATATCTATTGTCAGCAGCTGCAGACCATGAAGGAAGAACTAGCTGCTAAACAACGGAGATTAGTCAATGCAACGTAATCCCCGGACCTTGCCGCAACAGATTACCAATTCTTCCGGAATTAGAACAACTTCTTACAAGCAGATAAATTCAACTCCGATGCGGCAGGCAGGCCAAACCGCTTTCAGAGTATTGATTTCCGCCCCCATAGTTTTTTTTAGTAAAGGGATCAATGAACTACCGGTGAGATGGCAATAGTGCATAGATAACAACGCGGTGCATACTTTGATTAATTAAATATATTTTACAAAAAAAAATTTACTTTATATTCCTTTCGCATAAAACGCCAATTTCATATGGAAGTACATAATATTTCATAATATATTTTGTATGTTTTTTTTTCTTTTTTGTTGTTTTGTTAAACTGCTCATTTATACTAAATTGGGTCAAGTGTCAATAAAATATTTTCTTTCCTTCTTTCTAATTACGAGGGTGTGCATTGCACCACATTGTGCTCGTTACCTGAGATATGATGTTGCCTCCTTATCCCAGTAATTACACTAGATAGACATATACAAACCATAACATAATAATGTTTGCACACTACTATTTGGCGACAGAAATAAGCTTTGCGGTTGTATCTACCTAGACGACGTCCAGCAACAGAGATCTACCACCTGTAAGGTAGTACCAGCGGGCTGCCGAAAAATGACAGTGAAATCTCCGGATCTGTCTGGTAAAGAAGATGATGAGGCTCACGAGTGATACTGCTCCCTTTAAATAAACGCTAATAAATTGCCGTATTTAAAAAAAAAACAATGTAGCATAGCTTCCAAAGGGCACCTTATCAGGTCGGACTGTGCTTTAATTAATTCATGATAGTCCTGCTAATAAATTAATACGATAAGCTTATTGAACAATCTCGAGTGTAATACAATGATAATAAAACCTTTATGCACATTTATATTTGTACATCATAAGTATGCAACGTTTTTTTCATAAAATGTTATAAATAATGCAAAATTCTGTGTGAAAAGGCTAACGCCGCAGTTAATGATGCTGGTTTACTAAATCGTCTTGCAATCGGCATCATCGTATCAATGTTATGTGTAATCAACGATAAATAAAATTTAGAGAAAAAAATAAGTAATAAAATCGATACGTTAATAGAATTTATTTTACCGACTAATCGGAAATTTATTAATTATATCTCTAAAGAAAATGGACATCACTATTACGTGTCATGTTTGCATGAAAAATTGGTTCAGTTACAAATATTTCTCATTGATTTATTAGTAACTCGAGAAGCATATTCACCGGTTTCAATTACTAACTGAAAATGCATCTGGAAAGTGAATATTTTAAGATAAATCCACATCAGAACATATAAAATTTGTAGTCTTCATTATAAATATAACGAGGTGAGTTATTTGCTAACTAAATCTTGTTTATACATTTGCGCGCGAAAAGCTATGCAAAAATAATAATTGTTTTCTATAAGTTTATATAAACGCAATAATTTGATAATTAGTTTCATAAAATTAATGTCGTGTTCATTGTCGTATCTTATTCTTATATCGCTTCGTAAGTAATATCGCTTACTCCCGGTCGTTGTATAAATATGAATCTTATTTCAATAGCAATAAAGGTGAAATGGTTTTGCGTTTTATATGCGATTTTGGTTTATCAGAATAAGGACGCGAGTAAAATACTGGTCGGATTAAAAAAAATTGTTTGTTTCTCAAATCAAACGTATTTTTAGCGTGATGTTAATAAATCTTATGGATGAATTTTATAAAAATATGATGTCGAATCTTAATAAATAATTTGATAAATAACAAAGTCAATGCTTTCATTATTTGCTGGAACTTGTTTGTATAGGTACTACCACTCTTCTTTATCTCACAGAGAGCTTTAAATTTATTGTATATTTAAGTATCATCATCAGTCATTACATGTCCACTACTTGATATATAGAATGCTGCAGCTGCTTAGTGTATCAATGCTTTTAAGTGTCTGAAACTTTTAATAAAACTTGTATTAGGTAAGAATAAATAGTAAACAAGAATCTTCCAATGCAGTGGGATAATTAGGGAACAAGTTCATACAGTTAAACACAAATCTCATCATAGCACATTACAATATGTTTTTACCTATTTGATCTTTACAATTGAATCATATTATTGCACTAATTGTGTAAGATTAAATTTGATTTAAATTATTTCTTAAGGAGTCATTGAGCTGAGTTTATTAGTCTTTAATGATGAGGAAATGAAATCTTTGAATAGAGGGTTATTTAACTAATCAATAGGGCAATGCTTTCGGAAGGCCTTTGTTCAGCAGCAGACTAACTTACAAAGGTGCTAAAGGATAAATAGATAGGATAGAGTATTTACTTCAATGTTAAAATGGTCAATAGTTAGACCTTAAAAGAAACAAGATATTGTTTAGGAGGTGTGGAGTCATATATAACTCTCTGGCCTAATGGTTAGAGTGTGCAGCCTTCATTCCGAAGGTCGCGGGTTCGACTCTCGGCATGTGCTGATAACTTTAATATTTAAGTTATGTACATTTGTGGACTTTAGTAACAACAGCGATATACAAACGGTGAAGGAAAATATCGCGAGGAAACCTGCACATGAATTTGAATTTATTCCGAGGTGTGTGTGAAGTCACCAATCCGAATTGGGCTCGCGTGGTGACTATGGCCCCATAGCCCTCATATAGAGGCTAGGCCTGTGCCCCAACAGTGGGGATGTAAATTGGCTGTTACGGTATGGCGGAGTTATAATGGCAGAACTAGATATAATGTAAAAAAATTGTTAAATGTTACAAGAATGTAAATGCATTTAGTAGTGCTGATTAAGATTAAAAGAAATAAGAACATAACAAACTAAGTAGTTTGTTATGTTCCTATTTCTTTTAATCTACAAATACTTATTTGTATAACATCGACAGATTACTTTGAGATTCAGTGATCATGTCCTGCTGCGTTGAGGGCTGTGAAGCGAACGATGATGTCTGTTTTAGGTAAGATTTTTATTTAATATTTCATAATCAATTTAACCCTATTATATATGATCAAGATACTGGTAAATAATTTCTAAAATAGTCATACCAAAGTAAACTATTTTACTGCCTCTATAGTTCTATGGTAAACTACTATCTGGTTACCACGGCTCATCTGTCAAGACTTATTATTGAGAAGAGAGATGGTGCAGTGGCAAATGACTTGCTGAGTAACACAAAGATCCTGGGGAAGGGTGTGAATTTTGATTGGTGATATGGAACTGCTTTTTAGCATTATCCTTGTATTGTAAATCTGCTGTTAAAACAGCATTACTGTGTTCCTGCTGTTGGCATAACAGAACAGAAATATATTTAAAACGAGCACGCTTCACCATCCCCAGTCTCATTGCCACTTAACACCATATAAAATTACAGTTAAATGTTAGCCAAGTATGTGTAAATGATCCAATTCAGCAATGGACAGTTGCTATCTCTGAAGCTGGTCTTCTTCCTCCTGTCCTTTTCCCATTCTATGTGGGGTCAGCACAGTATGTACTTCTCTTCCACATCTCTATCAGCTGCCATATCTAAATTCACACTCTTCTTACTCATGTCATCTTTCACACAATCTATCCACACTTTCTTCGGTCTTCCTCTACCCTTATAACCATCCATATTCATTCTCATTACTTTCTTTGTTATATGTCCTTCATCCCTCCGCACAACATGCCCGCACCACGTTAACCTCTTGCTCCTCAACTTCTCTGTCACTGGCGTAACTTTTAAACTTCCTCTAATATACTCATTCTTAAATTTATCCATCCTCGTCACACCACACATCCATCTTAACATTCGCATCTCGGCCACATGTACTTTCCTTTCATCCGAACCCTTGGTGGCCCAACACTCAGCTCCATACAATACGACAGGTCTAAGGACCGACTTGTAGATCTGTCCCTTAAGTTTGAGGGACATTCGTGGATCACAAGACGTTCCAGTGACCTGTCGCCATTTCATCCAACCTGCATTTATTCAGCTTCTCACATCTCGTTCAATCTGAACCTGGTGTTTACTATAAATAAGTACATTCTCATTACTGTAGTTTGGGCGATTAAGAAAATAATGATCTGTTAAATTTTTATCATGTTCATTGGTTCCCATTACCATAGCAATAAGGAGGTAATCACTAAGAGACTTCATCTGATGATAAAACCTCATGAACCTGATTAGTTCCCAAAAAGCCAAAGTAAGGAAGGTATCTTTTGAAGACTTCCCCTGTTTAGTTTAACAATAAAATAAAATCCTCTTTACAGATTGCCAAACAGTAAAACCCGGTGCAAGAAATGGATGAAAAAGATTAAACTGAGCAGTAAACCATCGTACGACTCAGTGGTGTGCAGTGCTCACTTCCGACCGGAGGACTATGGTTTAGTGAGGGGTAAAGTGCGCCTGAAGCCCAAAGTGTTGCCGATAGCGCAGGTGAGTGCTCGCTGTTGCTTTTCCCAGTTTTACACATACTCTTACCCAGATTCTGCTGATGAAAACGTTATGTGATGCAGTGTATACCATTCTAACTAGCACCACTATGATCGGGCAGGCGTACTGCTTACCATCAATGTAATTCCTGCTCAATTCTTTCATTTGTTAAATTTACAAAATTGTACAAACAATCACTGCACCATTCTCCCACATAGTGGTGGGGTCAGCTTCCTTTGTATATCTATGGACTTCTATATATATGTTTTATAGAACGGAGTACAAAAACCGGTTCATGTTGGACGGCAAACTCGCAGCAAGTCCTCAAATATGCTCAAGTCTGAAAATGGAGTTGGTGAAGCTAGTTCAGCGAATACCGAAGCACCAAATGGGGCCAGACTTGGTAATGGTGATATGGAAGAAGAAGCTACTGAAATGAATACAGGAGTAATTCCAGATGAAAATCAAGGAACAGCATCGAATGGGGACAGCTCCAGCGTTGAGCTCTTGGCAAGGTAGCTATTAATTATACTCTGTTTATTAAAGTGAAGGTAACTTATTACGTATACTACCTTTATAATGGAAGTGGTATCTATCTATCTAGGTCTATATATTATCAGCCGCCAGAAGTCCACTGCTGGACATAACCCTCCCTCCAACAATCTCCACATCGTTTGTTAGACTTCACTGAAAGGAATTGAACCGTAACCCACCCCACGCTGGCCAAGTGCTTGTTGGTGGGTTGTCAGAGCCTCATCTGTTATTCAGCAGCTGCTGCACCGCGTGCTGGTGAAATTGGCTTGGGTTCTGTAAGATGTTGGGCGGAACCCGGTTAAACCCCTTACATCTAGGTCTATAGCTTGATCTCAATTTCGTTCCTTTCCGTTTAGTGCCAATAAGGTCCTGAATAGTGATGAAGACCCCTTGATCCGTCTCAAAGCCCCAGCCATCCCATGTTTGACAAACTTTGACAAGGGAACTTAGAAATGAGAAGCTGGGTACAGTTATGGTAATGATACACATCACTGAAGGCTAAGGCTCTGGAGCTCCAAGGCTTCTTAATGCCATCTATTGTCAGATGGCTTTTGTTTAATACAATCAAACCTTTCTTTAACACCTCCATGGTGCAGTGGTTAACCGATTGATTTTTTAACACATTGGTCCTGAATTTCTTTCCCGGAGTTAGAGTTTGTTTATATCTGCTTGCTTTAATTATAAGAGCTTGAGTACTCTGGATGAGCACACTTCAGCAACTAACTTCATTGTCCAAGTGAGATTGAGATTAAGACCTTGCCCGTAGTAGATAAAAAAATAACCTCATTCTGATGGTGATTGGTTCGATAGTTTCATTACATTTTTAATATGTACCACCCGTGATCAGCAACATGATAATCTTCTAGCTCAAGCAAAAACTACACTGGACCGAAGCCCAACAACGGAACAGACAAAGATGATATAGAAAACATACTGACCAACTACTACATCAAACAGAACAAAGAAACAGGTGAGCAGCAGACCGAGGAGTCGATTACAGAGAAGTCCGATGAACAGTGCAATATAGTTGAAGGAGACAATGAGATGAGTTGCGAAGTAGTCGACTTGTCGCAGCAGAAGGATGAAGCGCAGCCAGTGATCATAGAAGTACCAGCAGAACATGGTAAGTAGAAGAAGCTGTTGTACTGGAAAAATTACAACCAGCGCCATATTGGTATCAGTTAAGGAATATTGTTGGCTTAATGTTCCCCTGATATATAATTTTTACATGTTGTGCAGGCTCGCAGGATGCCGGAGCTGGCGACTGCGTGATGTTGCTGGAGAGCGTCCAGGTTGAACTAGATCCTAATGACCTGATGCTGTCCGATCAGGAAGATGGTAGAAAGCAGTAAGTGTAAAACTGTTGGAATGTCTGCTGTTGTCATATACTATCAGGTTTTAGTAGCAAAAAACCAGTGCATACCACCAGACCTTTGAACCTGGAACCTCATTCAGTGTTTAAACTGCCACAAACCACAGGTCGGAGCCGATCAGCCTTTTGTCGTCGAGCGATGACGATGACGTCATCATTCAGGAACCGCGCGTGGAGATGGTGGTTGTGTCCGACGCGACTGACGACGAAGCCGTGGCCGGTGCTGAGGACGAAGAGGACGTGCCGTTGATGCGTCTCATGCGCTCGCGCCCCCAACCACTCCATCGAGCTCGTAATCCTTTCTACCGAGGCAGCGGGTGGAGAAAGAAACAGGTATTTAAATATTACTGATGGTCAGTTACTAATATTCGGTGTGGTACCAGAGCTCGAAAGACCAGGAGCTAGTGAAATAACCGAGGTGATGACACTTGACTTCTTATATCTAAAAGCAAAGACTTGGACTTGAACTCATGGGAGTTCAAGTCCAAGTCCAAGTATAATGGTATAAGGGTATGTGGATCACTGAACATTTGGAGTCATTACACTGCAAAGAGTTCAGTGTCAGTTGGTATGTGATGATACTCCAGTAATCACAAGTCATCCAGATAACTAGTTCTTTGTCTGGTCCTCGCTTGTGCAAGAGCCAAGACAGTTAATTCTCACTACTGGCCTAGTAGGACCAGACCCATCTCTGTGTTCTCGAAAGCTGTTATCTTTGATTCATGTCAGTCTTCCAGTTCCTTCACTGGAAACTGCAGCCCGTGCACTGGTAGAACATTGCCACGTTCAGTTTGTTAACATAATATATTTTTAATACGATCACAATCTCCGTTCTAGTACTACTGCCCCCAATGTTCATACAGAACGACAAAGAAGAAGCTATTCCTGAAGCACATGCTCACCCACTCGGTAATAATATACGACTGCCCGAAATGCGAATTCCTAACAGCGAACGAAGCATTCCACGCAAGGCACGTCATGATTCATCGCTCCTGGCGGCGGTTCCAGTGCCACCTGTGCGATTTCATAGCGCGAAACCGCAGGAGCCTGATGGACCACCTCGACGAACACGACTATTTCGAAAACCAGTGTACCGGTTTCGGATGTGAGAGGTGCCGTTTCGAGTTGCAGCTGAGGAGTTTCCTGGCGAACCACAAGAGCTACTGCACCACGCCGAAGTACATGTGCTCCCTGTGCAGGTACAAAGTAGAGAACAACATCTACCTCAAGGACCACACGCGGCACCTGTACTGGTAGGCGTGCGGTTCCACCGGCACAGCCATGTACACGTGCGCGGAAATATGTATTTTGTTTTATTCTACGCGGCGTTCGTTGGCGCGTGCCGGACCGCCCTCCCGTCAGCTTCGTAACGCCCACAGGTGGGCACGGGCCTCCCGTAGGGATTCCAATTGCAATTGAGGGGAGATTAGGCCACAGTCCCACCGCGCTGCCCCCCTTGCGGGTTGGTGGGCGGTCAGAGCCTCGTCTCTTATTCAGCAGCTGGTGCACCGCGTGTAAGATGTTGGGCGGCACCTCTTACATCCCCCAGACTCCCGCCTGTAATCACATGGCGCTGGTTAGGATGATGCACACTGCTGCCTGCCGGCTGCTGTAGGCGCTGCGGTAGCACCTACCGCGACGGTCGCCAGCAAGACACCTGACACCAGTGAATCCACATTGCTATGTCTCAAGCGACATCACCACGTTGTGATGGTCGGGCGTTGTACGTCATCATCATACGCACGTCTCGCACAGCTCCCGCCGCGTGGAATAAAAGAAAAAACAATTGAAGACCGTTCGGTGGTGTTCACCAGGTCATGTCCCCCCTCGCCAGCAGACGGTCTGCATTGTATCGGCAGACAATATTCACGTCGAGGAACGCACTGCCGTACGTAGCATCATTCCGAATATGCGTGGACGATGTGCCACTTTCAATTGTGTTAATGTTTAGTCGTAGCCGTGGCGTCCAGCAGTGGGCGTACGGACCGTGGGACGCGGTCGCATATATGTATACACGTGTATATGTTGTATGATGTCTCTGGAGCCATAGGCCCGGAGCACTTGAACACTTGACATTAGTAGGAATATTCCTTTTGCCGACCATAGGTCAGATATAAACGTGTTTTAGGAACTTGATCCCCCACACCCCCCACCCCCAAAAATACTCCCCTAGGGTCGCGCGGGCACGCTCCCGCCGGCAAAGGGGGTGGGGAACAGCTGACATATATATATAGCTGTGTGTGTGTAGTATACATGTGTATGTGTTATTTATTTAAATTATTGATACTCTAATAAAATAATGTATCTAAGTGTAATGAATAAATAATTAGATGCGCCCGCGCAGGCGGCTCCTGCTTGTACTCGTGTTGCGGCCGGGCAAACAGTGGCGTGCAGACATTACAATGCTCCTGTTTGAAGGGCGCTGTAGCTAATGTTATTACTAGGGTAACGGGACTCATGTCTCCGGTGACGGGCTCAGTGTGAAGCTTCATCATTCCTACTGCTGCCGCATGCATGCATGACATGAGCAGTGTAAGTGGCAAGTTTAATTCCTAATTATCAGCTGGTGCACGTCCACTGCTGGAGACAGTCCCGAAGATCCCCACCGCTCCAGTTCTGCCTGAACCCCATGTAGCAACAGGATTGGCTACATGTTTGCCAACAGTAGCTGGGACGGGGTTAGTTCAGATGACACACTGCTTCCTGTTCTTCTGGATGTGTGATCAGTGTTGTATCTCCATCTCTTCCCAACTCCATCTCCAGCTCCTGTCCACATATCGTGTATCATCATGGCCCCCGAGAATTCCCTACCAGTGCTTATCTCTAAGTGACATGTTTAGTATGTAAGTGATGTTCGATGTTATACCTAAGTGAACCCTCGTAGTGCTGGTGGTATACCTCGCTCACCGTCGGCTCTGACACTCCGCTCGAGTGCAGCTGATCAAATTAAGCGGCCGCGGCACCCGCTCACCCTGAATGGTATTGAGATGATGACCGTCGCATGTTTCAACACGGTGATCATATACCACCAGCTGTTTAACCATATCCCCGTGCTGTTCGCTTTATAACTATGTATGTACCGTATCATGGTATCGGACTCCTGTTACCGGTAACACACGGTCACCGCTCGCGCTCGACTCCTCGTATACGTTAAGGTCTATATACCTATACCTACCATATGTTATTGTCAATCAGTAGAACTTAGATGTAGTAGCAGTAGTAGTAGTAGTAGTAGTAGTATACATTACTGTAACGTAGTAAGTTTCTGATGGTAAACTATTCATGTAAATATAAATTTGATTGATCCTCATGTTGTATTTACGTTCTCTTGTGTGATTCACCTTTTGGTCAGGGGTCGGCAACCTTTCTTGTGGTAGCGAGTCGACATTAATGAAATTGGGATATTTTCATATAATATTGAACGGTGGTAGATAGGATATATTACTGTGATCCGGTTTGGAGGGCGCTGAAGCTATCACTGCTGGTAGCTCTCTGTTACAACAACATCTAGATAGATACCACCGCAGCGCCTATTGCAGCAGACAGACATTACTGTGATCCGGTTTGAAGGGCGCTGAAGCTATCACTGCTGGTAGCTCTCTGTTACAACAGAACATCTAGATAGATACCACCGCAGCGCCTATTGCAGCAGACAGACATTACTGTGATCCGGTTTGAAGGGCGCTGAAGCTATCACTGCTGGTAGCTCTCTGTTACAACAGAACATCTAGATAGATACCACCGCAGCGCCTATTGCAGCAGACAGACATTACTGTGATTCGGTTTGAAGGGCGCTGAAGCTATCACTGCTGGTAGCTCTCTGTTACAACAGAACATCTAGATAGATACCACCGCAGCGCCTATTGCAGCAGACAGACATTACTGTGATCCGGTTTGAAGGGCGCTGAAGCTATCACTGCTGGTAGCTCTTTGTTACAACAGAACATCTAGATAGATACCACCGCAGCGCCTATTGCAGCAGACAGACATTACTGTGATCCGGTTTGAAGGGCGCTGAAGCTATCACTGCTGGTAGCTCTCTGTTACAACAGAACATCTAGATAGATACCACCACAGCGCCTATTGCAGCAGACAGACATTACTGTGATTCGGTTTGAAGGGCGCTGAAGCTATCACTGCTGGTAGCTCTCTGTTACAACAGAACATCTAGATAGATACCACCGCAGCGCCTATTGCAGCAGACAGACATTACTGTGATCCGGTTTGAAGGGCGCTGAAGCTATCACTGCTGGTAGCTCTCTGTTACAACAGAACATCTAGATAGATACCACCACAGCGCCTATTGCAGCAGACAGACATTACTGTGATCCGGTTTGAAGGGCGCTGAAGCTATCACTGCTGGTAGCTCTCTGTTACAACAGAACATCTAGATAGATACCACCACAGCGACTATTACAGCAGACATATAGTACTGTGCGAAAATTACTGTGATCCGGTTTGAAGGACGCTGAAGCTATCACTAGTGATAGGTCTCTGTTGCCGCAGACCGTCTAGGTAGATATCACCACAGCGACTATTGCAGCAGACATATAGTACTGTGCGAAAATTACTGTGATCCGGTTTGAAGGACGCTGAAGCTATCACTAGTGATAGGTCTCTGTTGCCGCAGACCGTCTAGGTAGATACTGTCGCAGCGACTATTGCAGCAGACATATAGTACTGTGCGAAAATTACTGTGATCCGGTTTGAAGGACGCTGAAGCTATCACTGCTGGTAGATGTCTGTTGCAACAGACCGTCTAGGTAGGTACCACCACAGCAACTATTGCAGCAGACATATAGTACTGTGCCAATATTACTGTAATCCGGTTCGAAGGGCGCTGTAGTTATTGTAGTTACTGGGGTAACGAGACTTAACATCGAATATCTCAAGGCGACGAGCGCAATGCGGTGTGATGTATATCATCCCAACCGACGCCATGTTACGAGCAGACTTATAACTTACCATCAGGCGAACGTCACAGAAATTCAAGTTATTAAGATCCATTTGATGACTTGTGGTTACGGATCCTGATGCCTGCTGACTATAGCAAGCAGCACCACACTGCGTCTCCAAGTTACCGAGGTCAGCGTTACCCGGCCGCCACTTTAGTATGTTCCGTAAGGATTGGAATGTGTAGTGTTGGCGATCGCGCGCTCTGTGAAGCTGATTGGACCAAAAATGGTTTACGTAAAGCAATCTCGAGTTACCTGTCGGAACAAGTTGGCGGTCAGTGTTGATAACCTGACATTCAGCAGCTGATGTGGGTAGTCGGAAATAATAAGTTGAAATGGTATAAGAGCAGCCGGCGCGGGCGTCTGCGGGTAGTATGTTTGGTGTCGCACGAGAGTACGGACGCGCAGCTCGAGTCGCCTGTACTGGTGGGAATGTGGGAAGTGTTTTATCTGAAAGGCGACTTATACAATGTCGCTGGCGAACGGAAGCGCTCGGGCGTTAATAACAAACGCTAACGGTAGTAAGTACTTAATTTAATATCTTAACAAAAAGACATAAAAAACTTAGATCTAATTATTGTCGGTTAGCTTAGCCGCTAAGTTGCTGCGCTCGGCGCTCGCTCTGCAACTTGTACTTGAAGGTCTACATCAAACTAACAGATCTCGGTTTCGGACGGTATGACTGTGAAGATGGTGACCGTCCAACACCGCAACTGAAGTGCTTTGTGGGTGGCAACGTTACCACGTACTCCATCATATATGACCCTGGATGGATGCAGGCGCTTCCAAGGCAAGCAGTCGGCCGCTGGTGTGGGGGTAGCGGAGGTATTTATAATACAGCGCCATCTAGTATATTTCATGAAGTTCGTGAAGGCCATCTATCGGTGGATGTGGAAGGTATTTGTAGTTTCTCTGATGATGAATGTGCGTTATGTTAATGACGACGGCCGGTGGCGAGCGTCATCACCAGCGTGGTTCGGTTCAGGTGGGGCGGCGATCAGCATGTGGGCGGCTTGTTGACGGCCACGCGGCACACCACCGCGCGCAGGTTGTTCACGGCCTCGTCCTGAATCGCTTGATCGAATTTCTGTAGGAAAATCAAAAATATTTCAAATTACCCCCACCCACTTCAAATAGTAATTGGATGGTGAAAATTTCTAGGTCTCTTAAACAAAATATTTGTTAGATATATCTGGTATGAGCTGAACAGACTTATTTAGTCGACTAGAAAAACAAAATAGAGCATACCTTGGGTAAATAGAAGAGTGTGGGTAAACTTTAACCGGATGAATCGACTTGAGAAAACCAGTAAAAGAATCGGAATACCCTCGGTAATTAGAGGAGAGTAGATAAACTTGTTTCTGTAGTAGGTACTTTAAGAAGACTAAGAAAAAATCAAAATACCCTCGGTAAGTGATTGTTGAATGAATGTTAAGTTGGTTCTCATCACCTCGTTGATGATGATGGTCGGCACGAAGGCGAGCGGGCGCTGCACCAGGTCGGTCTTGTCCCCGTAGGAGGCGAGCAGCGCGTCGCCCTGCGCCCCCGCCGCGCACCGCTTCAGCTTGTCCGAGCTGGCGGACCTGTTCACCTGCTCCAGGCACTGGAACCGACCAACGGCGTCAGGCGGCGGCACCACCCGCTCTTGCAGTGACTCGCACACACACACACATTCATACACACACACATTCACACACACACACACACACACACACACATTCATACACACACACACTCACTCACACACACACTCCTCACACATTCACACACACACACACACACTCACACACACACACTCACACACACATTCACACACACACACCTGTGTATTGTCTCATACCCACCCGTCTCCTGCATTTCGGCTGCCAGTGCCTACTCCAATCACTACACCAATTTATTGTCACTTAAAATTAAGAGAAACGGGTGAAACGTTGAGCTATTGTATAAAAACATTGGTGTTAATCTATCATATCTGATCTTTTACTATTCTGCAGTCCAAATCCCAGCAGTGGGAACATAAGTACTGGTGAGGTTTTGTTATATGTGGAGTTGCCCACTGACCGTGTCGAGCGCGCGGTCCGGGCTCGCGTTGCTCATGAGGCATATCACCAGCTCCATCTTGTCGGTGTCCTGCAGGCTGCGGTCCTTCAGCAGGCACGCTTGCAGCTGTGAAAGTTAAGGTAATCATCAATCTCATCGTGTCGTGTTTTGTGGAATACCAGAGATCGAAGTCCAGCAGTGGGCGTCCACTGGTTGGGACGATTCGATGCAATAAGATATTTAAAAAATTCCGTGAATGTCGCGGACTATTCCCGTGGTCAGCGCAGATCCAGAGTGAAGATCTTCGGAAAAGGCCTATGCCCAGCAGTGGGCGTCTACCATCAACTAATGATTTAAGTCAGATTCAGACTAACGTAGGATGCATACACTGCATCACATTAGGCTCATTACTTGAGGCGTCATTGAATCTTGGTAAAACCAGTAGTTACTGCGCCTCATCAACTGGAAGACGGTAAGGATACATAACTGATCAGAAGCAGCAGTGCATGGCATCGGGGATCTACCACCAGGTTGTACCAGCTGCTCTCACCTTGTTCCCGTAGCACTCGTCAGGTCCGTGCTGGCAAGTGAACTGCCACTTGCCGTCCACCTTGTCGTGCTGCAAATAATTCATGCTTTTACCATAAATCGTAGACCTGGAGAGCATTGGAGCCGAAGAGTCGCGTGTTCGACGTGATTACCAACGTTTATCTGATGGTAAGTGATACGCCTGTCCATGACTATGTGGTGCTGGTGAGGATATTATACATAGCACCACTTTGCGCTCGTCGCCAGCACAAATCAGACATTGGGACTCTTTACTCCAGGTATTTCGCTGGCTATAACACCCTTGAAACCGGATCACAGTAATGTTTGCAAACTACTCTTTGGCTCTTAGATGGTCTCTGGCAACAAAGACCCACCACCAGTGATGAAACTTACCATCAGATTTCACCCAACGGTATAAATACGCTGACGTTGTGAGAACAGTTGATGAAAACGCGACATCTGTCGACAGATCCTCATCAGCATGATGAATTCTGTCCTTGTAATGATAAGGTGTGTAGTCCCAGCAGTGGGAATAAAGTGGGTCGTTGTGAGTTTGTATGTGAAAATGAATAGATTCCAACAAGCTCCGCGTGGTGAGGGTGGTGACGTGACGTGGGGGGGGGGGCGGTACTCACGGTGGCCTTGCCGTAGGGCACCAGCTTGACCTTGACGGCGCCGCGGAGGTCGCGCCACACGGGCGCCAGCTGCGAGGAGACGAAGCGCTTGCTGTCCGGGCACAGCGCCTCGTAGTACACCGCGATCTTCACCTGGAACACGAGTCGCCGCGTGTTTATACATTCTGCGCGCGGCCGTCACTTGATACCGCGTGATGCGCCCGCGCGTAACTATGCAGCGCTAGTTAGCTGGTTGTACGCTGCACCACATTGCGCTTGTCGCCTTGATACATAACATAATGAGACTTGTAACCTCGGGTATTTCACTAGCTATGGCGTCCTTCAAACCGGATCACAGCAATGTTCGCACAGTACTGTCTGTCGGCTGCAATAGGCGCTGCGATATTACCTACCTAGACGGTTTATAGCAACAGAGACGCTACCAGCAGTAATAGCTACAGCGCTCTTCAAACCGGATCACAGCAATGTTCGCACAGTACTGTCTGTCGGCTGCAATAGGCGCTGCGATATTACCTACCTAGACGGTTTATAGCAACAGAGACGCTACCAGCAGTAATAGCTACAGCGCTCTTCAAACCGGATCACAGCAATGTTCGCACAGTACTGTCTGTCGGCTGCAATAGGCGCTGCGATATTACCTACCTAGACGGTTTATAGCAACAGAGACGCTACCAGCAGTAATAGCTACAGCGCTCTTCAAACCGGATCACAGCAATGTTCGCACAGTACTGTCTGTCGGCTGCAATAGGCGCTGCGATATTACCTACCTAGACGGTTTATAGCAACAGAGACGCTACCAGCAGTAATAGCTACAGCGCTCTTCAAACCGGATCACAGCAATGTTCGCACAGTACTGTCTGTCGGCTGCAATAGGCGCTGCGATATTACCTACCTAGACGGTTTATAGCAACAGAGACGCTACCAGCAGTAATAGCTACAGCGCTCTTCAAACCGGATCACAGCAATGTTCGCACAGTACTGTCTGTCGGCTGCAATAGGCGCTGCGATATTACCTACCTAGACGGTTTATAGCAACAGAGACGCTACCAGCAGTAATAGCTACAGCGCTCTTCAAACCGGATCACAGCAATGTTCGCACAGTACTGTCTGTCGGCTGCAATAGGCGCTGCGATATTACCTACCTAGACGGTTTATAGCAACAGAGACGCTACCAGCAGTAATAGCTACAGCGCTCTTCAAACCGGATCACAGCAATGTTCGCACAGTACTGTCTGTCGGCTGCAATAGGCGCTGCGATATTACCTACCTAGACGGTTTATAGCAACAGAGACGCTACCAGCAGTAATAGCTACAGCGCTCTTCAAACCGGATCACAGCAATGTTCGCACAGTACTGTCTGTCGGCTGCAATAGGCGCTGCGATATTACCTACCTAGACGGTTTATAGCAACAGAGACGCTACCAGCAGTAATAGCTACAGCGCTCTTCAAACCGGATCACAGCAATGTTCGCACAGTACTGTCTGTCGGCTGCAATAGGCGCTGCGATATTACCTACCTAGACGGTTTATAGCAACAGAGACGCTACCAGCAGTAATAGCTACAGCGCTCTTCAAACCGGATCACAGCAATGTTCGCACAGTACTGTCTGTCGGCTGCAATAGGCGCTGCGATATTACCTACCTAGACGGTTTATAGCAACAGAGACGCTACCAGCAGTAATAGCTACAGCGCTCTTCAAACCGGATCACAGCAATGTTCGCACAGTACTGTCTGTCGGCTGCAATAGGCGCTGCGATATTACCTACCTAGACGGTTTATAGCAACAGAGACGCTACCAGCAGTAATAGCTACAGCGCTCTTCAAACCGGATCACAGCAATGTTCGCACAGTACTGTCTGTCGGCTGCAATAGGCGCTGCGATATTACCTACCTAGACGGTTTATAGCAACAGAGACGCTACCAGCAGTAATAGCTACAGCGCTCTTCAAACCGGATCACAGCAATGTTCGCACAGTACTGTCTGTCGGCTGCAATAGGCGCTGCGATATTACCTACCTAGACGGTTTATAGCAACAGAGACGCTACCAGCAGTAATAGCTACAGCGCTCTTCAAACCGGATCACAGCAATGTTCGCACAGTACTGTCTGTCGGCTGCAATAGGCGCTGCGATATTACCTACCTAGACGGTTTATAGCAACAGAGACGCTACCAGCAGTAATAGCTACAGCGCTCTTCAAACCGGATCACAGCAATGTTCGCACAGTACTGTCTGTCGGCTGCAATAGGCGCTGCGATATTACCTACCTAGACGGTTTATAGCAACAGAGACGCTACCAGCAGTAATAGCTACAGCGCTCTTCAAACCGGATCACAGCAATGTTCGCACAGTACTGTCTGTCGGCTGCAATAGGCGCTGCGATATTACCTACCTAGACGGTTTATAGCAACAGAGACGCTACCAGCAGTAATAGCTACAGCGCTCTTCAAACCGGATCACAGCAATGTTCGCACAGTACTGTCTGTCGGCTGCAATAGGCGCTGCGATATTACCTACCTAGACGGTTTATAGCAACAGAGACGCTACCAGCAGTAATAGCTACAGCGCTCTTCAAACCGGATCACAGCAATGTTCGCACAGTACTGTCTGTCGGCTGCAATAGGCGCTGCGATATTACCTACCTAGACGGTTTATAGCAACAGAGACGCTACCAGCAGTAATAGCTACAGCGCTCTTCAAACCGGATCACAGCAATGTTCGCACAGTACTGTCTGTCGGCTGCAATAGGCGCTGCGATATTACCTACCTAGACGGTTTATAGCAACAGAGACGCTACCAGCAGTAATAGCTACAGCGCTCTTCAAACCGGATCACAGCAATGTTCGCACAGTACTGTCTGTCGGCTGCAATAGGCGCTGCGATATTACCTACCTAGACGGTTTATAGCAACAGAGACGCTACCAGCAGTAATAGCTACAGCGCTCTTCAAACCGGATCACAGCAATGTTCGCACAGTACTGTCTGTCGGCTGCAATAGGCGCTGCGATATTACCTACCTAGACGGTTTATAGCAACAGAGACGCTACCAGCAGTAATAGCTACAGCGCTCTTCAAACCGGATCACAGCAATGTTCGCACAGTACTGTCTGTCGGCTGCAATAGGCGCTGCGATATTACCTACCTAGACGGTTTATAGCAACAGAGACGCTACCAGCAGTAATAGCTACAGCGCTCTTCAAACCGGATCACAGCAATGTTCGCACAGTACTGTCTGTCGGCTGCAATAGGCGCTGCGATATTACCTACCTAGACGGTTTATAGCAACAGAGACGCTACCAGCAGTAATAGCTACAGCGCTCTTCAAACCGGATCACAGCAATGTTCGCACAGTACTGTCTGTCGGCTGCAATAGGCGCTGCGATATTACCTACCTAGACGGTTTATAGCAACAGAGACGCTACCAGCAGTAATAGCTACAGCGCTCTTCAAACCGGATCACAGCAATGTTCGCACAGTACTGTCTGTCGGCTGCAATAGGCGCTGCGATATTACCTACCTAGACGGTTTATAGCAACAGAGACGCTACCAGCAGTAATAGCTACAGCGCTCTTCAAACCGGATCACAGCAATGTTCGCACAGTACTGTCTGTCGGCTGCAATAGGCGCTGCGATATTACCTACCTAGACGGTTTATAGCAACAGAGACGCTACCAGCAGTAATAGCTACAGCGCTCTTCAAACCGGATCACAGCAATGTTCGCACAGTACTGTCTGTCGGCTGCAATAGGCGCTGCGATATTACCTACCTAGACGGTTTATAGCAACAGAGACGCTACCAGCAGTAATAGCTACAGCGCTCTTCAAACCGGATCACAGCAATGTTCGCACAGTACTGTCTGTCGGCTGCAATAGGCGCTGCGATATTACCTACCTAGACGGTTTATAGCAACAGAGACGCTACCAGCAGTAATAGCTACAGCGCTCTTCAAACCGGATCACAGCAATGTTCGCACAGTACTGTCTGTCGGCTGCAATAGGCGCTGCGATATTACCTACCTAGACGGTTTATAGCAACAGAGACGCTACCAGCAGTAATAGCTACAGCGCTCTTCAAACCGGATCACAGCAATGTTCGCACAGTACTGTCTGTCGGCTGCAATAGGCGCTGCGATATTACCTACCTAGACGGTTTATAGCAACAGAGACGCTACCAGCAGTAATAGCTACAGCGCTCTTCAAACCGGATCACAGCAATGTTCGCACAGTACTGTCTGTCGGCTGCAATAGGCGCTGCGATATTACCTACCTAGACGGTTTATAGCAACAGAGACGCTACCAGCAGTAATAGCTACAGCGCTCTTCAAACCGGATCACAGCAATGTTCGCACAGTACTGTCTGTCGGCTGCAATAGGCGCTGCGATATTACCTACCTAGACGGTTTATAGCAACAGAGACGCTACCAGCAGTAATAGCTACAGCGCTCTTCAAACCGGATCACAGCAATGTTCGCACAGTACTGTCTGTCGGCTGCAATAGGCGCTGCGATATTACCTACCTAGACGGTTTATAGCAACAGAGACGCTACCAGCAGTAATAGCTACAGCGCTCTTCAAACCGGATCACAGCAATGTTCGCACAGTACTGTCTGTCGGCTGCAATAGGCGCTGCGATATTACCTACCTAGACGGTTTATAGCAACAGAGACGCTACCAGCAGTAATAGCTACAGCGCTCTTCAAACCGGATCACAGCAATGTTCGCACAGTACTGTCTGTCGGCTGCAATAGGCGCTGCGATATTACCTACCTAGACGGTTTATAGCAACAGAGACGCTACCAGCAGTAATAGCTACAGCGCTCTTCAAACCGGATCACAGCAATGTTCGCACAGTACTGTCTGTCGGCTGCAATAGGCGCTGCGATATTACCTACCTAGACGGTTTATAGCAACAGAGACGCTACCAGCAGTAATAGCTACAGCGCTCTTCAAACCGGATCACAGCAATGTTCGCACAGTACTGTCTGTCGGCTGCAATAGGCGCTGCGATATTACCTACCTAGACGGTTTATAGCAACAGAGACGCTACCAGCAGTAATAGCTACAGCGCTCTTCAAACCGGATCACAGCAATGTTCGCACAGTACTGTCTGTCGGCTGCAATAGGCGCTGCGATATTACCTACCTAGACGGTTTATAGCAACAGAGACGCTACCAGCAGTAATAGCTACAGCGCTCTTCAAACCGGATCACAGCAATGTTCGCACAGTACTGTCTGTCGGCTGCAATAGGCGCTGCGATATTACCTACCTAGACGGTTTATAGCAACAGAGACGCTACCAGCAGTAATAGCTACAGCGCTCTTCAAACCGGATCACAGCAATGTTCGCACAGTACTGTCTGTCGGCTGCAATAGGCGCTGCGATATTACCTACCTAGACGGTTTATAGCAACAGAGACGCTACCAGCAGTAATAGCTACAGCGCTCTTCAAACCGGATCACAGCAATGTTCGCACAGTACTGTCTGTCGGCTGCAATAGGCGCTGCGATATTACCTACCTAGACGGTTTATAGCAACAGAGACGCTACCAGCAGTAATAGCTACAGCGCTCTTCAAACCGGATCACAGCAATGTTCGCACAGTACTGTCTGTCGGCTGCAATAGGCGCTGCGATATTACCTACCTAGACGGTTTATAGCAACAGAGACGCTACCAGCAGTAATAGCTACAGCGCTCTTCAAACCGGATCACAGCAATGTTCGCACAGTACTGTCTGTCGGCTGCAATAGGCGCTGCGATATTACCTACCTAGACGGTTTATAGCAACAGAGACGCTACCAGCAGTAATAGCTACAGCGCTCTTCAAACCGGATCACAGCAATGTTCGCACAGTACTGTCTGTCGGCTGCAATAGGCGCTGCGATATTACCTACCTAGACGGTTTATAGCAACAGAGACGCTACCAGCAGTAATAGCTACAGCGCTCTTCAAACCGGATCACAGCAATGTTCGCACAGTACTGTCTGTCGGCTGCAATAGGCGCTGCGATATTACCTACCTAGACGGTTTATAGCAACAGAGACGCTACCAGCAGTAATAGCTACAGCGCTCTTCAAACCGGATCACAGCAATGTTCGCACAGTACTGTCTGTCGGCTGCAATAGGCGCTGCGATATTACCTACCTAGACGGTTTATAGCAACAGAGACGCTACCAGCAGTAATAGCTACAGCGCTCTTCAAACCGGATCACAGCAATGTTCGCACAGTACTGTCTGTCGGCTGCAATAGGCGCTGCGATATTACCTACCTAGACGGTTTATAGCAACAGAGACGCTACCAGCAGTAATAGCTACAGCGCTCTTCAAACCGGATCACAGCAATGTTCGCACAGTACTGTCTGTCGGCTGCAATAGGCGCTGCGATATTACCTACCTAGACGGTTTATAGCAACAGAGACGCTACCAGCAGTAATAGCTACAGCGCTCTTCAAACCGGATCACAGCAATGTTCGCACAGTACTGTCTGTCGGCTGCAATAGGCGCTGCGATATTACCTACCTAGACGGTTTATAGCAACAGAGACGCTACCAGCAGTAATAGCTACAGCGCTCTTCAAACCGGATCACAGCAATGTTCGCACAGTACTGTCTGTCGGCTGCAATAGGCGCTGCGATATTACCTACCTAGACGGTTTATAGCAACAGAGACGCTACCAGCAGTAATAGCTACAGCGCTCTTCAAACCGGATCACAGCAATGTTCGCACAGTACTGTCTGTCGGCTGCAATAGGCGCTGCGATATTACCTACCTAGACGGTTTATAGCAACAGAGACGCTACCAGCAGTAATAGCTACAGCGCTCTTCAAACCGGATCACAGCAATGTTCGCACAGTACTGTCTGTCGGCTGCAATAGGCGCTGCGATATTACCTACCTAGACGGTTTATAGCAACAGAGACGCTACCAGCAGTAATAGCTACAGCGCCCTTCAAACCGGATCACAGCAATGTTCGCACAGTACTGTCTGTCGGCTGCAATAGGCGCTGCGATATTACCTACCTAGACGGTTTATAGCAACAGAGACGCTACCAGCAGTAATAGCTACAGCGCTCTTCAAACCGGATCACAGCAATGTTCGCACAGTACTGTCTGTCGGCTGCAATAGGCGCTGCGATATTACCTACCTAGACGGTTTATAGCAACAGAGACGCTACCAGCAGTAATAGCTACAGCGCTCTTCAAACCGGATCACAGCAATGTTCGCACAGTAGTGTGTGTCTTTTACAGGTAGAGTGGTAGCGGCGATGTCAATGTGGTGTCATGGTGGAGGGGAGTGCCTGGAGGTGACCAGAGCGACACGTTTAGTGCACAAGGGACCTAATATCGGCATTGGACTACAGAACGGGGAATCCATACAAGTGATCGGTGAGACAAAGCATCGCTTGGACCTTTGTCCCGTCTCCTTGGCCGAGAGGAACGTCCGCGACTTGATGCAACGCGGTGGAATACGAGGTGCTGCAGCCGGGATGTGGGTGACGGTGACGGTGACGGTGACGGTGACGGTGACGGTGACGGCAAGTGCACCCGTCCCCCGCGTGGTGCCAGCGTGGACTGCACACGGAGGGTGCGCGGGTTACTTGCATAAGTTTAAGTTGAAAACCAGCCCGGAATGCACCTGCGACTGCAGTCGACAGGATATAGGATATACAAATAATGCAAATGGAACAGGAAGTAGACGACGGGAACTGACAGCGCACGGTCGTTGCGATGTTGGACAATACGAAAGAGATTTACTGACAATGTAGCAGATTCGATAAGAAGAAACGAAGATAAATATGTAGAGTAAGAAGCAGAGGAAGATGAGGAGTTCAATAAACAAGAGATAGATAAATAAATAAACATAACCCGAGCGACAATAAGTAAAGAAAGATAAACAAGAAGTGTGCATCAGGCCGAGGTAAGGGCAAACGGGAAGTGTCTGCTGCAATACCCCTGCCGACAGCAATAGCTACAGCACCCCTCAGTACTGCCGCTGGTTGGAGGGCGCTGTGATTACTGCAGTAACGAGACTTGGTATCTCGTGCTCTGCTGTGTCTCTGCTGCGTATATCGTCCCGCCTAGAGCACCAGAGAGCAGGTCGTATGAGCTCTATCGGCTACGGACAGGCGAACGTCTCGCAGGTCTTTGACGATGGTCACATCGGCCGACCGGCGCGCGCCGTGTACCGGTCACTCCGTCACCTTCGCTGCAGGGTGCTGCTTGTTGGTGGGAGCCGGTGCCTCTGCTGGTTAGCAGGGCGCACCACCAGCTGGTGAGGTCGGCGTGGGTGCCGCGAGCGGCGCGGACCCCCTCGCACCCTCGACGTGTCGCAGCGCGCGGCCCCGCGTACCTTGTTGTCGTCCCTCTTGGTCTTGGCGCAGACGCCGCACGCCGTCAGCGCCACCACGAGCAGCAGCAGCGAGCGCATCTTGTTCTGGAACAGGGGGCGAGGGTTATCCTTGCTATTCGTGTGGAACAACAACAACAACAACAACAATATATATATATATATATTTGATGAAGCGGCGAGACGAGCTGGGCGTTCACCCGGTGGTGACGCGGCCGCCCATAACATGACGCTAGTTAGGATGGTACACACTGCACCACATTGCGCTCGTCGCCTGATTTATAAGCTGTCGAGTCTCGTTACTCCAGTAATTAAACTAGCTACAACGCCTTTCAAACCGGATTACAGTATTGTTCACGCAGTACTGTCTGTCTTCAAGAGGCGGTACGGCGGTTCCTACCTAGACGTTCTCCGGCAACAGAGACTATCAGTTCAATAACTTCATTATCTACAACGCCCTTCAAACCGGAACATTATATTATAAAATTACTATGGGTAGGTCTCTCTTGCTGGTGACCGTCTAGACCGGTACCATCGCTGTGCCCATTGCAGTCAACAAGCGGCAGTGTTTTAACATTACTGTATTCTGGTTTGAAGGGCGCTGTAGCTGGTGTGATTACTGCGGTAACGAGACTCGACATCTAATGTCCTCGAGGCGACGAGCGTAATGTGGTGCTGTATATACTATTGTGACCCGCTCCGAGTTATGGGCAGGCATATCACTTATCATCAGGTGAACGTCCCGCTACTTACGTCACTTAACGGAACAAAAAAATACAGTGATCCGGTTTAAAGGGCGCTGCTAAAGTAATCACTGGAGTAAGGGGACTCGACATCGAATGTGTCAAAGCGACGAGCGCAACGCGGTGCAGTGTGTACTATCCTAACTCGCTCCGGGTTGTCATGGGCAGGCGTATCACTTAACATCGGGTGAACGACCGGCGCGCAGTTTCATTGTAAATAAACGTGCCCGGCTTAGAGAGCCGTTACTCGTGACGTATTTCGCGTAGCTTAGAAGTAACTTAACAGTAAATTTATCGGCGTCCGTGGACCCTCAAGTCTGGTTCAAGTTGAGGTGTTACTTGGCTTTGTAATGATGGTCACCATCACCACCGTGTAAGCCGAATAGAATGGATCCTTCGTAAGCGGTGCACACTTATATATATATACACTTGCTGATGGCGAGGACAGAGTAGCTACGTAGGTAGTACGCGGGACCAATCGACGTGGACATCTTTGAGGAAGGCCTATGTCCAGCAGTGGACGTTTGGTTATGATGCCGATGAAGTAGAGTCAGTCTTCGTACCACCACCACACATATTTGAGTCTGACGTCGTCTGATGGGAACGCGCTCTACCTAAAGAAGCGCCAGGTTAGATGTTTACACTGCATCCGTCGCTTTGAGATATGAATATAATATTTGGTCAAATAAATGTTTAATAATAATATCGACCAACAGCCGTAGACGTCCACTGCTGGACATAAGAGAAAGAAATAAAAAATTTCCATTTCAAATCCCGTTTCCGCCTGTGACTTGCGCCACCAGTTAGTAGGTCAGGAGTCACCGTGTCTAACTGTTCGCTTTCACCGCTCGCCGCGGGCCGCCATCTTGTCTCCGCGCCGGAAGTCGCCCGATGGCCGCCATCTTTTATTGGATTTTTAGGGTCCGAAAGGCAAATGTTAATAATGCGATGTATTTTACAAAAATATGCATATTTTTTTAACAATTTTTTTCTTTATAAATATTAAAATTATCATCACCATCATCATCAGCCGATAGACGTCCACTGCTGGACATAGGCCTCCCCCATAGATCCCCACACACAGTTGCGTGGCCTTCGGTACTGTTAGGCACTAAGGGCTGTTGTAAGTAGTGATTGGGTACGGAGGGGTATTTGGGCCATTTCCCACCACGCTGGCCCAATCCGTGCTGGTGGAAGCCGGCGCCTCGTTTATTGACCAGCAGGCTGCGCCACGAGCTGGTGAGGTTGGCGTGGGTGCCGGGGGTGCTGGACAGGACCCCTTACAGCCCAATAATAAAATATATTCTACAAACCGAGAAATGTTATAGCAATGGCTACAAGGTTTGTGTACAACATTACTATATTCCGGTTTGAAGGGCTGTTGCTCTTTAATGAATTTAATTTAAAAAGAGGGAGAGAGTTACACAGTATAATTACAATTGTTGCAGTGTATACATCTGAAGTATATTTATATGTACTGCTGATAAGTGTCTGTTGCTGGTGACCGTCTAGGTAGATACCACCACAGCGCTTATTTCTGCCGCCAAACGATTGTGTGCAAACATTAATGTGTTCCGGTTTGAAAGGCGCTGTAGCTAGAGTAATTGCGCGGGAACGAGACTTAACGTCTTGTGCCGCAGCCGATGAGCGCAATGTGGTGCAGTGTGTACCGTCCTAACTAGCGCCAGGTTGTGGCCAGGCGTGTCACTCTCGCCTCGTTGCTTAGTTAAACAATAACAAAGAGATTTGTAAAGAATATTCGTTGAACGTTTTTACTTATTTATATATTCATATCCATTGTCGGACATTTAGTGCTTAACTTCGAAGCACTAGCCTTAGTGTCGCCGGCGCAGGGCCGAAGCCGCAACTTTCTAGTATTAGTGCGGCTCGAGGTAGAAACTTTCTACACAAGTTTTCTAGACCTTTGTTCAGATAAAATTATAAACAAGATGTCGGATAACTTAAAAATATGGTTTACGGGGCCAGTACACTGATCACCTGATGGGAGATAGTGTTAGTCTGTAAGGAATTGATAGTAGCTCTCTTGTCGGAGCTCATCTACGTATGTAGTATGCAAACTGTTTTCCGGTTTGAAGGATGTTGTATTGTCAAATTACCAGCGTAACGAGACAATATATATATATATATAAATATTAATGTAGTGTATGTTACGGTTCTTTAACCTCGCCCCAGACGATTCGGGTCCACCGTGCGGCACACGCTTGACCCGCGACGACGTTCACAAGCGGGCCAGTGATGTAACGCGCTTCCGGTATATCGATTAATCGTTATACGGACTGCAGGTTCATTATAATATATATTTTTTATTCAATTCAGCCACAAAACGAGCGAGTCCTTCACCTGATGGTAAGTGATATACCCGCCCGTAACGACGTGGTGATAGTTGGAATGGTATACACTGCTCCACATTGCGCTCGTCGCCTGACACATTAGATGTCGAGTCTCGTTACCTCAGTAATTACTCTAACTACAGCGCCCTTAAAACCGGAACACGGTACTCTTGGCTGCAATACGCATGGCGGCGGTAATACCTAGACGGACTGAAATATCTATTCGGACGGTGCGAATCGGATTTTGTATAACTAAAAAGAGACGGCTGTATATGTATCTACGGCGTGTGCGAGTGAGACGGAACGAGTCCCTATACAGTGTCAATATCGCACGTCTCGTTCCCGCGCTCCGGCTGCAGCGCGCCAACGCACTGACTACGCACGGACTAGTCTCTATCTCTGTCTCACTCTAAACATACAAAGAAAGAAAGAGAGAGAGAGGGAGATATGTTAAAATCTATAGTACATTGTTCTTTTCATTCTTTCCGTCATACTTTAAACAATTACAAAAGCACTATCAATCGTTCTCTCTCCCTCTTTTCACAGCCTCCACGATATATCTATCTCGTTCACTCGCAAATGAAACGGATCACAAATTAAAATTTTATAGCGTGTGTACATTCATTATTTTTTTCAGTTGAAAGGCTAAGGATTTCTCCGTACAGTCTTGGAATTAATTGAGTTTTTATACTATTTAATAGTTTTAAATGCTCATTATAGCGCTGCACGTCTGCCAAGGACATGTGTGTGGTTGGCACAACTGGACCCCAAGGTGGAACCCACTACTTTATTGCAAGAAAGAGACGCAGATATGTTGCCGTCGATAGCGCGCCGCTTGATGGTCCCTCACTACTCTCATTTAAGTGCATCATCATCCTTTAACGAGATAGTCTGCGGCGACTGACAATATTTACTGCTGCTAGGTCTCTGATGCTGCAGACCGTCTAGGTAGGCACCACCGCAGCGCCTGTTGCAGCCGACAGACAGTACTGTGTCCCGGTTTGAAGGGCGCTATAGCTAGTGAAATTATTGAACTAATAGTAAGAGTCTATTGCCGAAGACCTTCTAGGTAGGTACCACCGCAGAGCCTGTTGCAGTCGATAGAAAGCAGTGTGCAAACAATACTGTGATCCGGTTTGAAGGGAGTTGTAGCTAGTTTAATTGCTGGAGTAACGAGACTCGACATGTTATGTGACAGGCGACGAGCGCAATGTAGTGCAGTGTATACCATCTTAACTAGCGCAATGTTATGGGCGAGCATATTATTTACCATCAGACGAACGGGACGTACGTCTCGTCGCTTAATTGTATTAAAAAAAGGTGTTGTGTATATATCTCGAGTTACTTACTGCATAGCTACAGCGGAAATCCGAGATGTAGCGTGACGAAATCGTAATCCGATTCGCAAGGTGCTAGTGAAATTACTGGAGTAACACGATATTTACACAACAGGCAACAAATGTTGCAGTGTAAACATTCTAGGTAACGCCGCTTTATTATAAGCAGGAGCATTAGTATGAGTCCAGCTTGTTTCACCGCTTCAATAATATAGGCGACGAGGACAACATGGTGCAGTGTGAACATCCTAATAGACACCTCGTTGGTATAAGCTATAATACTTGGTGAATTGATCCATGATCACAATATGGTGTAGTGTAAACATTTTAACTGTCCGTTTCGAATAGTGTATAAAATCGAAAAGTATGTAATATAAACGAAACGAACGATGCCCACCGCTGGGCTTGGGCTATTTAGGATTTAAATCAAATTATAGAAAGTGTACATTAACGTGTCGTGAAGAACTCTATGTCCCTCATATCAATTCGAAAAGTGCGTGTTGCAGTGTAAGTATTTCCTTTCGCCCGTTCGTATATTTACAGTACGTACCCGTCTGATCAGAGCTAAGATTCTTCCACAGCGTCTTCTTGACGTGAACATCGCTCACACTGCAACTTATTTTATATAAACGTTTTTTATCGGCAAAGGTCGGTCGTGCAATGGAGCCGGCGCGCGGGACGCGTTAGCGCTTCACGACAAAACAAAATGGCCGCCGCCGCCGACAACAGCTGATACACAGTAATTAATATATACTTTACAAGTCGCGGGAGAAGGGTTTTCATTTGATAGCCAATGGTGGCTCGAACATGGTCGGGATATTTACACAACACCACATCACCTCGGATACCATTAGATATAGTCCGCATTAAATTGCATGGTAATATTTGCACACGACTGCTCAGCGTCGCGCCCCAGCGTTACCAACGCGACGTGCAACGCAAAGATGACAGAGGCAGCGCCATTTTATTTTTAACATGTGAAGAGCTTGTGTAGCTTCTACTTATAAAAACGGTAATAGTGTAAAGATACGAAGTTGCTGGTAGCTCTTTGTCGGTGCAGCCGCAGCGCCTATTGCAGCCGACAGACAGTACTGTACGAACATTACTGTGATCCGGTTTGAAGGACTTTATCGTTAGTGCCTGTCAGTGTGCTGCAGTGTATATCATTCTAACTAGCGCCACGTTGTTAAGACCGGTGTGTCACTCGACATCAGGTGAATGTATATCTCGTCGCTTCGTTAAATAAAAAAAAAAACATACATAGACAAACACTACTGCATTACTTTATACACTAATCAATTGCTTCAACGGTTAAAGCTGAATACGAATACCCAGTTTTGAATGCATTTTTCCACGGAACCCTAATTGTTTCAAATGAAAAAACAATTTAAAGTTACTCCTCATATCTTCGGCTATCCACCAGCGGAAGTCTGGTCAAAATCGGTTCAACCGTTACGAAGATTAGCCGAAACAAAGACACCGCGCCCCGCTGCGGACCTTGCACGTTTGAACGCGAAGGTAGCTTACATGAAAGCTTACAACCGGATATATATACACAATGACCTGTCGCACGTATCTACGTGGACGGCTATCGGCTGATGATGATGGTGACATACACTCTTATAATAGTAGTGTGCGATCATTACTGAGATCCGGCTCGAAGGACCAGTAGCTGTCGGAATTCAGCAATGGGATTTAAATTGTCTCGAGGCGAGCGCGATGTGGTGCCGACAGACATTACTGCTATTCGGTCTGGAGGACTCCCTCGCTGGTATACTCGTAATTACTGGAGTAACGAGACAACGCGTGTCAAGGTGGAGACCGTGATATGGTGTGTCGTACTAAACAGCGTCACGTTATTATGAGTGTCGGGCACGGTGTTGCAGCGTACGTAGAATAAATAAGCCTAGACAATTGCGGGTACAGAGACCTACCGCCAGTGAGAGTATGGTCCTTCGAGCAGGATCTCGGTAAAGTGTGCACATCACAGTTTGGAGCTGCGGTTGTACCCGGACGGTCTCCGGGACAGACCTACCAGCAGTAGTCACCACGTCCCGAGGTCGATGACCTCGCGCGCCTAGTAAAACTTTACTGCCGATAAACTTTACTGGGTCAGAGGTGTGTGCGGCGCTTAGATAACTAACTTATCCAGTTAAATATAACTGTTTGCTAGTTACCGCTGTCTTTCCCGCACTGACTTCATATTCTGGCTCTGTTCTCTGATGATGAGCGCTTGGCAGGCATATTCACTCCCACAGCTCGCCTGCTGCCGGGCTCCGCGACCTGTTCCACTGCCCACGTGTTATAAATACTAAGTACATATATCCGACTGCTTCGACCTCGGACAGTCGCTAACACTCGCCGCCGTTATATCTCACTTTACGAAGCGACAGACGATCAGGACGTTCACCTAATGTTAAGTGATACGCCCGACTACGACGAGCTGGCGCTATTTAGGATGTTGCACACTGCGCCACATCGCGCTCGTCGCCTTGGGACATGGGTTTCATTAAACGCAGCATCACAAATTATAGAAGTAAACAGAGCGACGCTGCCACAGATTATGGATCTCGAACACTGCTTTAAATAACATATCTGTGTAAAAAGGATCTTAATTATCTTTTATATAATGTGGCGTCGGGACGATCAAGCCGCTCACCTGATGGTAGGTGATACGCCTGATTATAACATCACCATCATCAGCCGATAGACGTCCACTGCTGGATATTGGCCTCAAAGATCTTGTTAGAGTTCATTGAGGGGAACTGGGCTTCAACCCACCACTCCACCCCAGTGCGGGTTAGTGAGTGGTCAGAGCTTCGTCTGTTATATATATCCAGCAGCTGGTGCACCGCGTGCTGGTGGAGTTGACTTGGACTCCGCAAGATGTAGTGTGGAACGCCTTACACCCCTGACTATAAAAACGTGGCACTGAATAGAATGTTGCACATGGTTATATGTTACACCTCATTGCGCTTGTCGCCCTGAGACATAAAATGTAGTTTCGTTATCCCAGTAATTACACTAGCTACAACTCCGTTCAAACCGGATCACGGTAATGTGCGCACAGTACTGCGTCGGCTGCAACAGGCGCTGCGCTGGTACCTACCTAGACGGTCTGCGGCGACAGAGACCTGCCAGCAGTTTTATATAATATAGATAATATATTAAAATATATTACCTATACCATCTACATTATCTACAACATCCATACAACATTTAGACGCCATTCAATCATTGGCGTACAGATAATAATTAATTATTCAAACATTGGAACCGCGCGCGCGTGACTATTTTTTTTTTTAATGTCAATTATATTTTTAATAAAACGCATAAAGATCTTAATGCCACGTATTTAAAAAATCGCTGCATTTAAATGTGAGTGGTGTAGTAGTGTGTGCGTTTGACCGTAACAGACTAGACGACTGATTTTTTTTTAGTTAGTGATGTAGTCGTTAATGGTAAACCGCATTGGTAGCGCATTAAAAAAAGTTATTTCATATTAAAATCATATCAATCGGTAAGTGATGATTTATGTAAATACTTAGTGGTATGCGACCGCAGATCACGTAACTTAACACCAGGTGAGATCGTGCTTAGGCACTGAACTATATATTTAAAAAAAAATTGTAAAGAGCAAAAGCATAAAGCGATGAAACCAGTACTTGCGCGACGTATACAAAAATTTCGCTTACTTCTTGTTTGTGGAGGTTTTCCTTTTTTTTGTAATATTGCCAACAATGGCCGTCCTTGGGTTCCGCGCAAATGCACGCTCTCCTCGGAACCGGATTCGGGACGCGTGCACTCGGGACGCGGGCGGCGCGGCGACTGGGCCGCCGAACGCCGCCGTCTGGTTGCTAAAGCGACGGTCACACACTGACAGCGCGGTACAGGCGCCGTCGATTTACAAATATATATATTTTTATTATTATTCAGTACGCGCCAGACCTTCATCTGAAGATAAGTGATACGTACACCCAAAACAACGTGACGCCAGTTAAAATTGTAAAATCACATTTCGTTCGTCACCTGAGACATAAGTTGTTGTGTCTCGTTATCCCATTAATTTCACCAGCTACGGCGCCCTTAAGACCGGATCACAGTAATATCTGTCAACTGCAATAAGTGCTGTAGTGGTGTACCTTCCTATACGGTTTGTAGCATCGGAAACCTTCTATCAATAAAAATCCTCCTTATCCCCATCTGATAATGCGTCGGAATACACAACATATCCTAGGTATAAGATGTCTAAAATCTATCGCCTGTAAGACCTAGGTCTTTTAGGTATAGGTCCAGGACTCGCCTGATAACCATTATACAACAGGAGAGTATAGGAACAGCAGCAAATCGCAATGCTGGCGCTGCTCTACCTGCATGACTTCTTCTCGGCCGCCGTGGACAGTGCAAACGGTGCCTCACGAACATTGCTCGCGTGTCATCAGCAGAGGTCCGTGGTCAACTCGCGAAACTGACCTGGAACAGGTCAGCCCTTCGCCGCGGCCGGTCGGGTAAGTTCCTCTAGCTTTCACCTTGGGTGATCAAGCCATGTGCACTGAGCCCCAGCACCGATACGACTCACTTCATTAGGGGTAAGTCTTTATTATCGGAGACTATCTAACTAAGTATATCACTGCAGCTTCTGTTCCAACCGTCAAACGGCATTGTGCACATATTATCGTGTTCCGGTTTGAAGGGTACTGTAGGTGGTGAAATTAATGACACTCGATATCTTGAGTCACAGGCGACGAGCTCAATGCGGTGTACTATCAGGTAAATGCCATCTCCTCGCTTCGCTGTATAAAAAAAAGGTGTTTGTGTGTGTGCGCGACGCCTTACTCGGAGCCTACTTCGCGTCGGCAGCGAGCTTGCGCCGCGCTAGTGATGTGCGCGATGGACGCTGCTATCGATAACATTTGCCGCCAAAATTTATTAAGGATTTGAAGGTTATGTCAAACTATAGTTTGTTTTATTCTAACTAAGCACTGTTCGTTTTTATAAAACATCCATTAATCCTTTTAGCTGGTGGTGAAAGTGCTCAGCGATGCTGTGGAACAGTTGCTAGGAAAGATGGTTTATAACCAGGGATTAGGCCGGGGACCGTCTAGGTAGGTACCACTGCAGTGTTTATCGCAGCCGGCAGGCAGTAATGTGCAAACATTACTGTCATCCGGTTTGAAGGGCCAATAGATATTACTGCTGGTAGGTTTTTGTCGCCGGTGACCGTCTAGGTAGGTACGACAGCAGCGCCTATTGCAGCCGAACGACAGTACTTGGCAATCATTACTGTGGTCCAGTTTGAAGGGTGCTATAGCTAGTGAAATTACTGAGGTAACGAGATTCAACATTTTATGTCCCAAAGCAACGAACACAATGTAGTACAGTGTGTAACATTCTATCTAGCGCCACGTTGTTATGGGGGTGTATCACTTACCATTGAGTGAATGTGCCGCTGGTTGCTTAATTGATAAAAAAAATTAATGCTACAAATGCTGGACTTTGGGATGATCTTTCTCGCGGAGAATTAGGGCCATCACAGCTTGTTAAGTGATCATGTTGGTACAAGTCAATCTGGTTCGCCGCCGTTTCGGTAATATATATATAAAAGTTATTATTTTATTGATGCATAATTAAAATAATTACATTTATGCTGTGCTGTGTGTATATAATATATCTATGTGTGTGTGTGTGTGTGTGCGTGTGTGGACATTAATACAGCCGAGTCGTACTGCGCAGGCGCGCGGCGCTGAGCCCGCTGACGCACACAACGATACAAACGCGTAATGAATGCTGCGCGCGCACCTTCACTTGTAAAATCGTGTTTAGTTTTAATTACTAAAAAGAATTATGTCCTTTATCCTGTTTCAGTTTTAAATATATCAAAACGTCCTAAAGTTAGCTAAGCTATTTAGTAAAACGTCTAGATAAGCTAATGTTTTAGGGTGAACGATCCGCCTGCAGTTGCACGCGTCTATACGGAAATGTGTTGTTTGTTAACACAACTTGTTGCATAGATACACGAATGTAATTGGTATAAGTGCAATTGTCACAGGTAGAGGTGGCCCAGCAGATGGGGGCCGATCAGTAGTCTGCTATTTTTCATTTATTCTATGGCTTTTCACAATTGCCACGATGACAAAGTTAACGTGTATATCTGTAAAACGAAACTGTTGCTTGCAGGGGATCGCAAGAAGTGCATTCTCGCAGTTTGAGGCATTTAGGAAATGTAACGATCCGAAGCGATATTATTACGCACAGTGACATGTGCACTGGCAAAGTAGAAATTTACAAATGGCATTGATGTGGTCGAAGGTTGCTCAGTCGTAAAACAACATTGACATAACTGACCACGGGTATTTACTCTCTGGGCATTCGTGCCTTGCGAACGATGCGGATTCATCGTAGTAATGGCATTGCGATAAAAGAATTCTCTGAACTCTGCACAGAGTTATTGTGTTGTGAGAATACAGCGTGGGACACGTGACAGATTCGTGGTGCAGAAAATGTAACGGGAATATTCCGTTTTAACAAAAAATCTACAAAATGCGATTGAGCAAAACTTCAATGACGAACAGGCCAGTCGTTTGCAGAGGTGTTGGTTGAGGCTCAGAAGTGCATCATTTACTCCAGTAAATCAAACTACGACGGGGGACGGATAATTTAAAACTATCAATATATTGAAGAACCCGCTCTGCCGCCTTTACCCCACTATGCAGTGGGAGTCGCCATGCACGGGTTTTTTTTATTAACGTGTCTAACAAAATGCTAACGGTCGCACACCCCGGAACCAAAGGCGGTAACGGGGTAGTGTCGGACTCCAACCGGCTAAAAAGCTTCACACGGTATTCCGATCACTTCCGACGGTATGCACGAGGGTCACGGGATAACATCGAGCAGTTCTTCCGCAAGCCCTGATCGGCGCCCGGATCGAACGAGCCCGCTTCGGGGAGGGATGTAAGACACTCCTCCCGACAGACAATCCCTACATGGCGATGCGTCGGATTACGAGACGCGCCGCCAGATACGCTCCAGGAACCCTTTCCAAGCGGGGCGCTGGCCCGATGGCTCATGTCGGTCGCGGCGCCAGATTCCTCTGCCTAAGGAGGCAACCATGTAGGGGGTTTTAAAAAGTATAAATAGTACTTAATGTAGAAAAGTCTCCTGTAAAGAAAGCAGTGTCTTTTAAACCCTCTCTTCCTCATAACAATACTCTGTTGTTGTTGTCCGGACACCCTCTAGGGAAGCGGTGCAGCAGTAGCGGCTCTTATTGCAGCCGACAGACAGCAGTGTGCAGACATTATTGTGTTCCGGTTCAAAGGGCGCTGTAGCTAGTGTAATTACTGGTATAACGAGACTACATCTTGTCTCAAGCGACAAGCGCTGTATAGTGCAATGTATACCATTGTAACTAGCGCCACGTTTTAATGGGCGGGCGTATCACTTAACTTCAAGTGAACGTGCCGTTCGTCTCATCGCTTAATCGAATAAGAAAAAAATAACAAATAAGTGCAGTGATAAGCGCTCGTGTGCTCGCCGCGCTGCGTCAGCCAGCACACAGGCGCACGAGCACACGAGCACACTAAGTTGGCCTTGGGGGATTATTTACAATAAGATATATTGTATAACTTGGTCCTTATTAACTTCAAACTGGTGCTGGTCAAGTGAAGAAGAGAACAATGCTTATATCATCTCTCCTTCGATGCGTAAAGACCGCGGCCGTCACAGATTTTTAAAACGTTGTGAGAATATTATTAAAAGAACTACGGAAAAGAATGAAATGCAAGAAAGAAAAATAAAAGGTGCAAAAAAAAGAATTATTAATCTTCTACATTTAAGAGCAAAGAAATGGGATGGAGAAAGACTGAGAAAAGAAATGTGAATGATAAGAATGGAACGAAAGAAATAAAAATAAAAGGGGAGTGATAGTAGAAAAAAAATCGATAGAAATGTGTGAGAATAATAATTATTCCAAAACTAAATATTAAATAGAAATTGTTTCATCACGGCTCTATCGCTTCATCACGGCTCTATCGCTTCATCACGGCTCTATCGCTTCATCACGGCTCTATCGCTTCATCACAAAACTATCGCTTCATCACGGCACTATCGCTTTATCACGGCACTATCGCTTCATCACGGCTCTATCGCTTCATCACAAAACTATCGCTTCATCACGGCTCTATCGCTTCATCACAAAACTATCGCTTCATCACGGCTCTATCGCTTCATCACAAAACTATCGCTTCATCACGGCACTATCGCTTTATCACGGCACTATCGCTTCATCACGGCTCTATCGCTTCATCACAAAACTATCGCTTCATCACGGCTCTATCGCTTCATCACAAAACTATCGCTTCATCACGGCTCTATCGCGTCAACACGGCACTATCGCTTCGAATAGTTTATCTTACATAAAGTTAGCAGACGACGCAGCTTATGTTGAGATATACCTGGCCACGACTTCCAAGGTCCGGATCCAAGGGTGCTATGTCCCGCACTCGCGCTCCTGAAGCGGGATGACCTTAAACAAAATCTATACAAGAGCGCAGCGCTGGTTAGGATGATATACACAGCATCACATTGAGCATTTTTTTTATCCTACGAAGTGACGCAACGAGCGAGACATTCACCTAATGGTGAGTGATACGCTCGTCTATCGTTTGTGTTGTAAGGAGTCCTGCACGTCCACTCGCGGGATCCGAGACAAGCTCAGCAGCTCGTGGTGCAGCCTGCTGATCCACAGACGCAGCTCTGGCTCCCACCGACCCGCTTTGGGCCAGCGCGCTGGGAACCAGCCTGAATCCATCCATATGAATCTCTACCCGATCAGTGTGGGGATCTTTGGGGGAGGCCCATGTCCAGCAGTGGACGTCTATCAGCTGATGGTGATGGTGACACTCATCCATAACGTGGCGCTAGTTAGTATGATATACACTGCACCGCATTACGCTTATCGCGTTGAGATATAACATATTCAGCCTCGTTACCACAGTAATTTTATTAACTACAGCGCCCTTCAAACCGGAACACGGTAATGTATGCATACTAATTTTAATGTCGTATAAAGATTGTAACGAAATAAAACTACCGTGTGTATACATGTTAGTGGTTTATTTGTTTAACACGCGGCCCGGCCGCCGCCGGCAGCACGGCTGGCGGCCACGGCGTCCCCAGCGAGCGCCGCCACCAGCTCGCCGCGCGTCAGCAGCTCGGGGGCGGAGTAGCCCACGCGCCGGCTGCGGTGCAGCTCGTAGCGCGCCGGCAGCGCGGCGGCCGCGCGCCCGCACACCACCACCGCCGGGTACCCCAGCCTGGCGCACGGCGATACGGATTGGAAGCATGCGCGCGCACTGCCACATCGGCCGACACACGCCCACCGCTGGACGTCAATCTAGTGCTATGTATATCATCACAACCATACATTACTGTAATCCGGTTTATAGGACTTGTAGCCAGTGAAATTATTGAAGTAACGATGTATCATTTATGTTTGAGTACTGGACCTTCGAGCCGGATTACAGTAACGTTTTGGTTAGGATGACCGCTAAAACTACATGTAAGTCTCATTCCCTCAATAATTTTACTAACTACTGGTCCTTCAAACCGGATAACAGTAATGTTTGCACAGTACTGTCTGTCTGCTGCAATAGGCGCCGCGGCGGTATCTACCTAGACGGTCTGTAGCAACAGAGACCTGCCGGCAGTGATAGCTTCAGCGGCCTTTCAATCCGGATCACAGTACTGTTTGCCGGCTGCAGTAGCCGCTGTGCTGGTACCAAGACGGTCACTGACCTGCGCACGACCCGCAGAGCGCGTACCTGTCTGCCGCTTTCATCCTCCTGCCGATGGTGTGGTGGTGCGCGTCGTCGAGCAGCACCTCCGCGCGCAGCAGCGTCTCGCGCTCCAGCTGCTCGCCCAGCGCGACCACGCGCTCCCAGCCGTGGGCGTGCCACTCCTTCGAGCCCTCCTGTCACACCGCACCGGTCACAACGCGACCGCCATCACAGCGCAGAAGTTCAGCACTCTCTTACTCTTACTGAACTTCCGCAGCTCCGTAGCACTGAGCTCGAGCCTGGACTCAGGGACGTAGACACTAGATCCTCGCAAGGTCGTGAGGGTCTCATGGAAGAAGAATGGCTGTGGGTAGGTCTCTGTTGCTGGACCGTCTATCTACCACCGTAGCACCTACTGCGGCCGACAAACAGCAGTCTGCAAAAATTACTATGATCCGGCTCGAAGGACCACTGCCATGTGGAATTACTGTGGGTAACGAGATTTACCATCCTATGTCTTCAGGAGCGCAATGTGATGCTGTGCGTGCCATCCTAACCAGCGCCGCGTTTTGGACAGGTGTATCACTTAACATCAGGTGATCGCTCCACTTGTCTCGTCACGTAGTTGGATCATGAGATGACCTGATGAATCCTCCATGTCTTTATACTTCCAGTGATGAATCTCTAAACGTCTCGCTGATGCTACCTTCCTCGTGTCCCGTTCCGCGGGAGCAGTCGGCTGCGGCTTCGTACCTTGGGTCCTATTATCAGCAGCTGATACGGCGCTATGGCTTCCGGCCAGCGGAGCGCCTTGTCGTTGCTCATCGCCTCTACGCTCGCGGCCAGCAGCCTGCAAGTGAACGCACATCCTCATCCGTTCGCCTTCGGACCTTAGAGGCTGCAACAGGAGCTTCATAACCCTTATTCTTTGTTATAGTTGTTGAGGGTATACCTGGTGATCCCGATGCCGTAGCAGGACATGCACAGCGGTGCGGATGCGGTGTCGGGCGCGGCGTAGTGGGCGCCCAGCGCTGAGCTGTACCGGTCGCCCAGCACGAACGTGTGCCCAACCTGAGCGATGTCAACATTCATCAACTAGGGCAAGGTTTAACTTTATAAGGGTAGATATGCCGTCTGATGGTAACTCGAAACTGGATAGGTTTTATGTAATACTGTGACGAGGTGATGGAGTGGAGATGCTGCTGGAAGTGGCGCATCTCCCGCCCGCCCTAACCTCAACGCTGGGCGCGCGTCGCGTCGCGCCTCCGCACGCGGCGCACGCGCATCCGCCGTCCGGCCCGCCGCGCGCCGCCGCGCCGCACTCCGCGCACACCTCCACCTGGTCCTCGCCAGCATCAGCCAGCACCTGCCACTCATGGGACAGCGAACCGCCCATCGACCCGCTCGGCGCCGACACTGCGACCAGATCAACTTTCTGATTAACTAAATATACATACATATCATAATCAAAAAGAAGAATTATTTAGAAAATCAATGTGAAGATCTTTGCGGAGGCCTGTGTCCAGCAGTGGACGTCTGTCGGCTGATGATGATGATAATATATATACAAGTGTAAGTGTTTCACCCCTGTAGACGGGCAATTGCAAGGTGTGGAACAGCTTTGTGTAAGCGCTGGTGACCCTCGCGTATGTCCGCTCAGCACAGTCCGCTGTCGCGTGGGCGCCGTACGCGTCCATCATTGTGAACTCCCTGGACCTGAGCAGCCCGTGCTTGGGGCGAGGCTCATCACGGAACTTGCTGCTTATCTGGGGAGGTAGCATATTCTGTGTGAAAACAGCAAGTGCTGTCATGGAAACAGGTTCAGCTAGACATTGTTATGATCAGGATGTAGTAGTGTACTGATGGAACATTTCCCACCATCAACAGTGTCATCTTCAACATCACACAAAGCTGAAGTCTCAATAGAAAAAAAATAGTACTTGCTTCGACACTTCAAATTAGACTTATTCTTTTTTCTCTGGTTAAAGTTAATCAGCCAAGTTTATATTTGTATAGTAAAGATATGATGCCTGTCCTTAAAAGAAGAGAATCAAGACCATAATCCACCGCCTCGGTGAAGTAAAATCAGGGGATCTGCTACTTTACATAGATAATTGTTCCATTGATCATAAACTCTGGGATGTTATGCTAGTTTTACCTGATACAAAAGAAGCGGCAGCTGTTTGTATGAGAGAGGTCCAACATCAGAGAGAAGGTCCGCTACGGCCTCTTCATGTGTCTGGAAAGAAATTTCTATTTGAATCAAGACATAAATGAAGAAGTAGGATAAATATTTGTATAAACCTATTTCTATTATAAATATAAAATTCCACACATCATGATGAAGTCTTGCATTTCAATAATATTACTTGTGTCAAAGAAAACATGTCACTGAGACAAGATCTCAATGTAATATACATCTCTATATGACTAATGTAATAATATCTTCAACTTACTGGTGACAGTACATATTTCTTCTTATGCCGATCTTGAACATTTAATAATTCTGTACCAACATCTTCCAACCTTCCCGTTCTCTCCCATAACTTTGCTGCAGTCAGTGATGGTAGCGACATCCGCTGTGCTCCAGCTTCCTCCATGCAGCGGTGGACCAACGATTCGAGCTTGTCCATGACCCTCTGTGCAAGAGGCAAGAGAGCAAAGAAGCCTGCACCAGTCGGGCGAACTAGCCCACATTCTAAAAGGAGCTAGGAAAGAAGAAAGATAAATTAATTAGAGGGTTATTGCATTAATATTATTGTTATTATTTATTTCTTTAATATTTTTCTAATAGTTTTCGTTTGTGTATTGATTATTATTTTCACAGAAATGATGTGATATGAACTATAGGAAAAAAAATAGACTTAAGAAAGATGTTAATCTGATTTCTTCTTATTTAGCTATAATCATGCATTGTTCGTGCACTTTACATTAACTATTGTATGATTTACTTAAAGAAAATACTCCTTTGAATAAAAAATACGGCACCTTTTGACTTTTGCAAGTAATCTCTGTGTTCTTAATGACAGCGTCCCTCGGTATCGTTATCGCCGGCTGAAATATCTGAGACAGAAGTCGCATTGTTGCCGTAAATTACTTAAACTTTACTAAATATTCACTGTTGGTATTGTTTATTTATTCTCACAGACCCTCACATTCAGGTTATGCAGCACAGCTGATTGTCAGTGTGACAATTTCCCATTTTCGCTCCGATTTTCCTAAAATCTTAGTTTTCATTTATACTTTAACAATCATTTTTGCTTTTATATATTTCTGTTATTTATTCAATAACAGTAAAAATTTTTATTTAATCGCTGTTTTAAAATTTAATGTTATGTACTAAATGTTATTTTCTTATTGATTAGATTAATTGAATGAATAATAAATATTTTATTGACAGATCATTTTATTCGGTTTAATAAATTTAACTAATTATTATTCAAGTAAAGTATAAATTCTCATAATTACGTAGGGAATGTGGCAGTGGTACCGCCATCTTCAAAATAACAAATAATACTTTTGTCTTATCTGCAAATTTATTGGTATCGTCGGCAAGAGATGGCGCAACGTGGGAGATTTTTTGAGATGACTATTGTGTTAGTCTTGACGATTTAACAACTCCATCTGAATCCGGGCACGCCCGTCCAGAATCTACGAGCTAAATTAACAACAATGCCGAGTAGCAAACTTCATATGCCTTAATTGACCCAATTACATTGCTAAATGCTAGATATAGATAATGGAGCCTTAAATATCTTTCAAATTGTCTTAAGATTTTTAGAAATAATATATTATGTAACTACAATTCGTTTTTTGTCAATAATTACAACGTATATATATATTTTATATTTGTTTTTCACAATCACGTTTATATTGGATTCAGTTCAGACAGAAGTGAAGGAAATATTCTTTTCATTATTTAGTATACATGTTATTAATTATGTTATACACATTCAAAAAACGTTTCAATATATCCTAACACTTAAACTACAAGATCAAAGTTTAGATAATTTTTTTTTCTCAAATTACCTCTAACTATTTATTTATTTAACTTTATATACCTCGTGTAAAGGCGGCTTAATGCCATTGGCATTATCTTCCAGTCTACCTTGGGTAATGCAGAGATGATGAGGTAGGTGCATCAAATAAATACAATATAATATATAATACATGAATATACATATATTAAAAATGCATATAAATATATACACCTACCTATACTTATATATAAATATATACACGTACATACATATAAATACATACACATATATATATATATATATATATAGACACAGACACATGATATAACTAAATATTAAAAATGATTGCAAGGAAGACTACTCAGTCTTAATGGCATTGAGAAGAATTTCGCGTACTTTCTGTTTAAAAGTATAGCGATTAGTTACTGTTCTGATATTTAGAGGGAGTGCATTCCAGAGAAGAATAACTGGATAGAAAAGGAGGAGTGGACAATATCAGAGGTGTGGGAAGGGCACAAGAGAAGCTGGTTGTTAGAGGAGCGAAGATATTTGTCGTGGTTAGTACCTAAATACTTAAAACAGGAAATAAGATAACGAGGTGGTTTAGGAGAAGTGAAAATAGGAAATAAGGTGTTGAGAGCACGCAAGCTTCGCCGCTGACGGATGGGTGACCAGTTTAACTGTGAACGGAACGTGGACACGTGGTCATACTTACGAAGGTTGAAAATGAATCGAATGCAGTTATTTGGAAGACGGTCATACTTATTGAGGAGGTCTGCGTTCAGATCGAAATAGCACACATCAGCATAGTCGGTGATGGGGAGGATTGAAGGTTGTACAATCACTGTCTTAGCTCTTGGCGGGAGGAAGTTTTTCAAGCGGTGGACAGCTCGAAGAGTACCGGTTACTCTCCGGCTACCAGCAGCCACTTGTTGTTGCCAACTCAGTGTGGCGTCGATGTGAAGACCAAGGTCTCTAACAGAGGGTGCCAATTCAATCACGTTACCATCGTATATTATCGTCGGTAAAGTTGTTGGATCCAGTTTACGGATAGCCCGATGGTTCCCCACTATTATAGCTTGACTCTTGGAAGGGTTAACAGTTAGTCCAAACCTCCTAGACCAATCCTTAATGTACTCTAGGTGTTTGTTAGTCTCGCCTATCGCTACATCTGCACTATCCACGCTAGTCTGTGCATACAACTGCAACTCATCGGCATGTAGATGATACGCACATTGAAGATCACGGGTAATGAGATTAATGAAAATTGAAAACAGTAAAGGAGATAGAATACCGCCTTGGGGAACGCCAGCGTTAAGGTTACACCAGGTTGACGAAGTTTCATTGATGCGAACCATTTGCTGGCGTCCTTGAAGATAGGAAGAGAACCAATCCACGGGTGCGGAGGAAATCTTTGAATGAGTAAGGATCTGAAGTAGTACATCGTGATCGATGGCATTAAACGCATTGGAGAAGCCGATTAAAACAAGTACAGTGACGGTAGAGTTCTCTATGCCTGCCCTTACATCACCAGTGACTTTAAGCAGAGCCGTAACGGTACTGTGGCTTGGTCTGAAACCAGATTGGAAGGGGCTTAATAGATTGTTACAGTACACGAAATGCGATAACTGTTTGTGCACGCTGGCTTCGAGTACTTTGGATAGGAAAGGGAGTATAGATATACTGGTAGGTCCAAAATGACAGGGTAAAGAAGGATTTGCAGTTTTGGGCAAAGGGACAAGGTATGCTTTACGCCATAGTGAAGGGTATATTCCAGAATCAAGTGAGAAGTTTACAATATGTGATAGGCAGAAGAACGTGGTCTAATATAGAGATAATCATGCGACGGCTGATGTTGTCGCAACCTAGTGCATTGGACCTAATGGAGAGGATAATCTTCTTAATCTCTTCCTCAGTAACGTATGAGAAGTAAAATTGCTCGAAGTTGTGAATTGGTCGTGGTAAAGCCTTGATATGAGTTGTGGTGTCACACTTCGTTCGGTGGTCCAAGGGAGTATGATCGCAGAAATAGCTATTTATATCGTCTAAAGCGACTGTATTTGGAGGTTCAGCCCTATTCTGTTTGCCTAGGCCTAAAGTTCCTAGTAGCTTCCACAGAGCTGTAGGGGACGAGGAATGTGAGTGGAGGTCAGTGCGAATATGTCGGCGTTTAGCGTTACGTACCATCTGGTTGCAGCGACTTCTAGCAGTTTTATACGAGCACCAATTTTCTTCACAGCGATCACTTCTATATTTACGAAAGGCCTTATCTCTGTTTCTCATCGCGTTGCGTACCTCATGGCTCAACCAAGGCGCTGGCGGTCGCTTGATCTTCACTTTTTTGATAGGAGCATGTGTGTTGTACAAGTTTAAGAGGGCATCGTTGAACGCACACAGCTTGTCATCAACATTGCTAGCTGCAAGAACAGTTCCCCACTTTAAGGTAGAAGCATCCCTAAGTAATTTCTCTACATCCATGCGGCCAAAGCAACGTCTGTACAATACTTTAGGATGGGACTTAGAACGTTCTAAAACGTAAGAAACAAGAATAAGGTCATGATGGGAAAATGCAGAAGGAAAATGCTGACCATGGGAGAAGACAAGGGTAAGATTGGAGGTGAGATTAAATCAAGCCATGTGTCTTCTCTATTGACATTGTGGTGCGTGGCTTGCAAAGGAAGCACATGAACGCCAACTGACTTAATTATATGCAGTAACCTGGAGGAACGTGGCGAGGAATTAGTAAGGAGGTTTGTATTAAAATTACCCATGATGACGTGATACGAATATTCTGATCCTAAAGATTTCAGCATCATTTCGATACTGGAGAATACTCTTCAGAAGGTGTACTGTAAACAACGCCTAGAACAATGTATATTCCTAGAACACTAACTTCCCGGACAAGAAACTCTGCAGATGTGTTGTTAATTGGGGAGGAGGAAGCGATTATTTTAAAAGGAAAGTAACTGCGGAGGTATATAGCGCCTCCACCACCTCTTCTATCTTCACGATTATTGCGCACTGGTGTAAAGCCAGGGAGGCGGTAAAAGGTCGAAAGAGGATTAGGTTTGAGCCAGGTCTCTGAAATCAGAACAGCGTGAATATCGGCATCACTGAACGTCTCCTCCAGTTCGCGGCAGAGCAGGCGCGCTTTGAGCGTTAATGTGACACACGTTCAATAAAGACCTGCTTCGGTCAAACGTACTTCGCACTAAATCGCTCCACGTACATATATATATATAATGCAATGCTATATATGCTATAATAATGCTAATAAGCGCAATTAAAAATTACAATAGGTGTACAGAAGATATCACGTACTACCGTTCCGTCTCCGCACCGCCCACCAGCATACACAGTGGCAGTTCGCACAGTACTACATTTACACTACATTTTTAAAAAAAAGTAAAATTAAAATAAAAGACAAAAGGAAATAAAAGCGTTAAGCAACCACGAAGGAATGTTGTCCATGTACGACGCAGCCGGTGTCGCCATCGGTACTACCGGTCTCCGTTGTACAGCAGGAAGTTGTTACAAATGCTAAATTAAAAGAGATCCCACCGAACCTTCAAAATAATAAGTTTTTATTTATTTATAAGTGAACTCGATTGAGTAATACAAATATTCATTTAGTTATTGGACTTATGTCCGGTTCCCTCGCCATTACGGAACGGGGTTTCTTTTGAAAGCCTTGTGACGCTGTTACACCAAAATATTATTTGTCATCGAGTCGTGTAATGATTTTCGTTTTCCATTCAAGGGCTATCAGCTCGGGCGGATCTACTGGCGGGGCTTCACCAAGCGTCGGTGACGTCACAAACCATTTAACCAGCCGATAGCCCGCGAACACGATCAGCGACCTGCGCCTGCGGCCATGGTCAGAGGAAACAGCGATTTTCACTAGAAAATTCCGATTTTATACTTTTTTTATTTATTTAAAATCCATTAATAATTTAACTACTGGTATTAGATACACGCAAGACGTTCTCATCCTGATGGTAAGTGGTAACTCGGACCATGACAATGTCACGCTGGTGAGGATAATATACAATGTGCTCGTCACCTTGAGTCAGGATGTAAAATATTTTTACTCTAGTTAAATCACTAACTACAAGCTTTTCAAATCGGAACAGAAATGAGAGTCAAAAGTCCTTTTTTTATTCTACGGAGTAGGTACGCTACGGTGGTACCTAGGCTGCCTTCGGCGATTGCCACCTAACGTCAGTCATGTCGTAAATATCGTGATACGTAAATCCCGATAGGTAGTGTTGCGATGCGACCCGCTTCCGTCCGTGCGCTATGTTGGCGGTGTTCAGTTATCGGGTTCACAGGCCATTTAACGCGCCATTTTGCCGCGTTGGCGCGAAATCGCTGATGCACAGCGTGATGGCCGCTCACAAAGCGGGTTGTAATTAATATGTCGCCAACTCCGCTTATTCTGCTTATAATTTACTTTCACTTATTCATCACCAGACGACCAGACGCACGGCGAGTTTTGCTGTGCACATCCTCAGTTTGCGAACAAAGAAGTTCAGCTCCTCGTTCGTTGTGAGAACAGTAAAGCAGTGGAACGACTTTCCGGCGTCGGTATACCCTTACAAATAGGATGTGGACAGTCTGCAAAAGTGACTCCTTACCACAGATCACATGAACACTTAACATCTGGTGGCACTGCGGTCAAGCGCTGACTTACACTTATTTAAATAGTAAAAGTGATTTTGTAATCGCCAAAATGAAACAGCCCGCAATCACTTGAACAAATCGGAGAGCGTCCATGAAGTAAATTAAGTAAGGTTTTATTTAAATCATCAATAATTTATTAGAAAAATAGAAATATTTTTAAACAAATTTTGCGTGAATACCATCAGATGAGAGATATAATCGAAGAACTGGCGGAATACAAATTGAATAGAGCACATCATGATGATGAGGCTTTCAAATAAAAACTAGACTGTATGATCATAAGTCCTTTGCTTTTGGAAATAAGAAAATATTTTGATAGCAAAATGTTAATAGATGATAATTTTATGCTAAATGTAATTATTTATGCTTAATTGCAATTAAAAACCTATTTAATGCAATTAAATATAACAATTGGCCAAAAGTCAAGCATCTCCGCCGTTTTGTGGCAGAGAGCTGATCGCGGTAGAATAACATTAATTGTGATTAACGGAAGTGTCGTGTACACTATTAGCGGGAGCTGAAGCGCGTGCCGGCGGTGGCGCGGATTCAGTTGTAATTAATAACCTGGCGGGGCTCAGGCGGCTTAGGGCTCCAGGGCTCCGGCGGTGCGGGCGCAGCTGGCGCGTCCGGCGGGGCTCGCGCGTGATGGATCGCTGCACGCCACCAGCGCGCCTAGTAATTAACGAGCGACGACTCCTCACAGCGGCACCTCCTCAGACTGATGTCCATCATGATATTTATTAGAAACGTTGCTTTAGTCAGGATGCTATACACGGCACCACACAGACATAGGATGTTAAGTCTTGTTACTCCAGTAATTACACTAGGTGCAGCGCCTTTCAAACCGGATGACACTGGTTTTTGCACGTCGCAGTTTGCCGGCTGCAAGAGGTGCTACACGGCCCCCAGCAACAGAGACCTAGCAGCAGTAGACCCAAGACACTGCACACTAACTTAGTCAATTGACTAACTGGAAATAAAAAGTTAACTTCAGCGGATGCAGCGCCATTCACACCGGAACACGGTAACTATGGCGTAAACCGGATAAACCGGCGCAAAACACGATATTCGCCAGTATAATGCACCAGTAAGCCAACCAGTACAACAGTAATGTCTGCACACTGCAGCTGGGCGCCGGGCAGCACGCAGCAATGAATAAATGAATGTATTACTGTGTAGTGTGTTTACCCTGGTGGGAGAGAAGAATGATGAAGGGATTTTAAATCGAATCATCACTTGTGATGCAAAGTGGATACTGTACGATAACCGGAAGCGCTCGTCGCAATGGCTGAACCCTGGAGACCCAGCCAAATCCTGCCATTAACAAAAATAGACTCAGAAAAAGTTACTCGTGAGTGTTTGGTGGACCAGCGCCGGTGCCGTTCACTGCAGCTTTCTAAAATCTGGCCAAACGATTACGGCAGATATCTATTGTCAGCAGCTGCAGACCATGAAGGAAGAACTAGCTGCTAAACAACGGAGATTAGTCAATGCAACGTAATCCCCGGACCTTGCCGCAACAGATTACCAATTCTTCCGGAATTAGAACAACTTCTTACAAGCAGATAAATTCAACTCCGATGCGGCAGGCAGGCCAAACCGCTTTCAGAGTATTGATTTCCGCCCCCATAGTTTTTTTTAGTAAAGGGATCAATGAACTACCGGTGAGATGGCAATAGTGCATAGATAACAACGCGGTGCATACTTTGATTAATTAAATATATTTTACAAAAAAAAATTTACTTTATATTCCTTTCGCATAAAACGCCAATTTCATATGGAAGTACATAATATTTCATAATATATTTTGTATGTTTTTTTTGCCAAGAGACAAAACTCTCCCGGCTCCGGCATGTTGGGCCCGCGGCCACCCGTCAACGGCCGCGCAGGGTAGGGAGAGCGGCGCATCGCAACACCAACACTCCTCTCCCTCCGCGACTCCACCTCAGCTGCAAAAGGCAATATACACCCGCCCCCGCAGCCCACCGACACGCATCCGAAGTGAGCTCACGGAGCTCTAACCAGGAGCGGCCGCCTCGGGCCGGCCGGGTAGGTTCCTCTTCGGTTCACCGTGGGGAACCACGCCACGGCTACTGAGCCCCACTGCCACGACAAAGCGGGAACCTGTTCGGGGTGGAGCTGGTGAGGTTGGCTTGGGTCCCGTGAGCCGTTGTGCGGGAACCCTTACACCATATACATATACATACAGAATGTATTTGCAGTGATTTGTTTATCAATTTATTTGATTGATCCTGGAGAGCCAGGTGGTGGATGACGAGCATCCGGAAAGGATCGTATGAAGCGGTTCCTATTAATCAATCGTGACTCCTGTACATCAGACCGGGGGTACTGGTGAAGTTAATAATTATAGACCTGTATCTGTGTTGGCTGCCATTTCTAAAATACTTGAAAAACTTATTAACAAAAGACTTATACAGTATATTAATCGATATCGCATTTTATCGATATCGCATTTTATCGATATCGCAGTATGGATTTAGGCAAAATAAACGCACTCAAGATGCCGTTTTAGATTTAACTTCACATGTAGTTGAACATTTAGATCGGAAAACAAAATGCCTTGCTGTATTTCTAGATCTTAAAAAGGCATTTGATACTGTATGTATACCGACCCTTGTTGATAAGCTGGAGAGAATTGGTGTTAGAGATACCCAACTAGACCTAATCAAAGATTATTTAAGTAATCGCACTCAAAAGGTCAAAATAGGTGACTAAATTAGTAATGACCTACAAATAACCTTTGGTGTTCCTCAAGGAAGTGTCTTAGGACCTACATTATTTCTCATATATATTAATGATCTATGTAACTTAAAAATTGATAATAGTAGTATTTACGCATATGCGGATGACACTGCCGTGGTTTTTACTGGGGATACGTGGGAAGCAGTTTATAATACTGCAGAAACTGATTTGACTAAAATAGCAAATTGGCTAAATTATAATCATTTAACATTAAACACCAGCAAAACAAATTACATCTGTTTTTCTATTAATAGACGCTCGCAACCTATAACACAAACTCTCAAAATACATACTTGTGTAGATTATAAAAATACATGCGCATGCGCCAATATTGAAAAAGTAGCTTACACGAGATACTTAGGTGTCATGATTGACCAAAAACTTTCGTGGCACCGTCACCTAGAAATCACAACTGATAGAATTCGAAAACTAATTTATATCTTTAAGACCCTTAGAAATGTTGCATCAAATAAAATCTTAAATACTGTTTACATGGCCCTTGCTCCATCAGTTCTAACACACTGCGTTCCAGTTTGGGGTGGAGCTTCAAAAGCAAAACTTCTAGAGTTAGAACGAGGTCAGAGATCATTAATAAAGGTGATGCACAATAAACCCTCTACATTTCCAACTAAAGACTTATATCACATTAGTAATTTGATGAGTGTTAGGAAATTATATGTATTACGTATATTACAAGAGAAACATAAATCAGTATTAACGCATTATACAATTAATGAACGGCAGGAAAACTTATTTTGCTAGTCATCAATTTAAGAATCAATCCAACTATTTATATAATAAAATAAACAAAATGTTAAATATTTTCCATCTTAATATTTACAATCTTAAAATGTTAGTGACTAACTGGCTGAATGGGTTAAATTATGTTGAAGTTGAGGCTTTGCTGAATGTAACTAAATAATACTTAACATTTGTTTATGAATTAAACACACACGCACACACACTACAAGTAAATGTTGCGCTTGTACACTACATTGTAAGAACAGCAGCATGATACGGAGGAGCGGGGCATCCTGGCACAGGTACATATTTACTTAAAGGGATGCCCCAAATATACGATCTATTGTGTAAACAAATGTTTGTGAAAAGAATAAAATGTTTTTATTTATTTTATTTTATTTGTATTCGGCGGCGACGTTTCACTGTTTCTCGTTTCGCACAATTTCCCGGATCGCTGGCTGCGCGTGCCCACGCCCAGCCCCAACGCTGGTGTTGACGTTTGCGCAATTTTTCCATCGGCGTGTTCCCGCGCGTGAAATTTGCGATATCTCGTGTCAGCCGCAAGCGAGGAGCTCGCGCCGGAGCTGGAGCTGGTGCGTCCGTGAGCCCCGCGCACCCCGCTACACGGGTCGCGGGTTGAAAGGTTCCAGTTCACCGGCGCCGGGGTCACGCACCCCCAGCGCTCGGGTGGACGTGACAGTGGGAGCCAGCCCCGCGAACTGCTTCCGGTTCATTGCGCTTTAGTGACAGCTCGTTAACTGACTATACACTGCAATAACTGTCTCTGTTTATACAAGTAAGCGCCGGGACGAGCTGGAGGTGCACCGGATGTTAAGTGACACGCTTGCTCACAACAATGCGGCGCTAGTTAGAATGATATACACAACACCACATTGTGAGTCATTGAATCTCATTACTCCAGTTATTACAATATCTACAGCGCACTTCAAACCGGAACACAATAATATTTCCACACTGCTGTCTATCCGCTGCAAGAGGCGCTGCGGTGGTACCTACCTTTTTTTTGTTACGGGGAGAAAATCTTTGAAAGATACTCTGCTTCCGGAGGGAAGTCGGGGTTTTGTGAGATTCTCACTCACTAAACTCCCCTCGGTGCTCTGCATCAGTGCAATCGGAGAAGCTCCAGGATCTCTTATGGCCCCCACCCTCAAGGTCCGCGGAACTCCTAGACCCTTTCAGTGTGCTTCTACGACAGGCAGGGCTTGCCTTAGTCCTGTTCTCACGAGCTCGAGAGTACAGCGCTGGGCAACAGAGAGCTACCAGTACCATCAGTGAATTCTCTACAACCAGGTAGGGCAGCGGGTGGCGCGGTGAAACGTTTGAGGGACATTTGTGATGTTCGCGAACATTCCGCCCCGTCCTGGCGGCGGGCGGAACTGGCCGCGCCGCCGTCGGTCCCCCTCGGTCACATAAATGTCGGGGCCGGAAGCGCGCGTCTAATATTTTTAAATGTATGCGTTTGATTAAACAATCAAAGCACATTCCGCCCGCCCCGCCGCCGTCCACGGGCCGCCCGCCCGCCCCGCCCGCGCGGCTCCATTGCGCGCAGCCGCGTGCACGTGCGTTACTTATCCGCGCTTATCTCCGCTTAAACATAAACTTACCAAGTTAGCACCACTCACGTCTAGGTAGCTACCGCCGCAGAGTCCATTGCAGCAGACATACAGTACTGTGCGCACGTTACTAATATCTAATGAGTAGAGTAATATCTCATGTCTTAGAATGACAAGCACGATAACATCCCAACTAGTGCCACGTTATTTTGGGCAGTGGTATTAATTACCATCAGGTGAACCTCTCGTCGCTTCGTTGCTAAAAATAAAGAGAATATCAGAGTGCACGGCCCCGGAATCGTACCAGGGCGCCGTCGTAGTCACCGAGACGCAATAATAAAAATAATATAATTATTTTGAAAATGTGGCAGAATGGGAACGCGTCCGCGGGCTCGGACGTTAAAAAACATTAAAAGCGCGCGAGACGCGGGAAACACTTCCGCGGCAATTAGGGCGCGCGCTGCGGGCGCTACGCGGCGTAGCGGTGTAGCGGTGTAGCGGTGCGGCGGTGCGGCGGCGTTGCGGTGTAGCACTGTAGCGGTGCGGCGGCGCGGGCCGCTACGTGAGGTGTTTGCACAATGCGTAATTGTTTTCAGTTTTAATGTCTGCGAACGCGCGCACCGCCCCAACAACAAACAAACAAATAAACAAACAGACAAACACACAAACATATTCATGCGACGCTCCTTCCGGCGCTGTGCTCACATCCGTAATTTTAGCCGCTAATTAAATCGTAAACGAGACACCAAATTTGATTCGTTTACATTTCGCTGTGGATGAATAAATAACAAAATGGCGGACGCAGGCGACACGCAGCTGTCCACGCGAACACCTTCGTGGGATGTGTTCAGCAGTGGGCATCTACCGGCTGGCACTAAATAACGAAATAAACGACATTTACAATATCCCCACCCACTGCTGGGGCTCAAGGATTCATGTCATAAAGAGAGCCAAAGGTTTCATCCCCCAGTTCTTGGATCGCGTCGCTCTTGTCCCAATCTACTCGTATTGTAGCTGTAAGCTTGCGACCTCTGTTTCTTTTGGTTTGTGCCGACAAATATAAATTTATTTTACGTATTACTCCATTTCCGGAAGTTGAGCTCCGTCCAGGGTCACGCAGACGTATCGGAGCTCCCCAGGAGGTATATGACCTTAGGAACTTAACTATATCTGCTTCCTTAGAATGCTGCACTGAATGACAACTAAAATAAATAAATAAATAAATAGTTTTTCGCTCAAGTTATTTTCGTGCCGCGTGAAGGATGTTTTTATGCAGGTGTTCCAGCTGGTGGTGAGGAGTATGCCCTCAATAATGGTGCCAGTCACCAGTACCAGTAGTACGAAAGTATGAACTCTTCAAATCGGAACATTCTATCCCTTATTTATATACAGGCTGTACGGCTTTTCAGATTTTTTTCAGATCGGGCTTTAGGCTTTTTTCAGGCTTTCATCATCAGCCGACAGACGTCCACTGCTGGACATGAGTCTACCCCAAAGATCTCCACGGTTGTAGGAGTTCAAATGGAGGCATTCGGGTCGTTTCCCACCGCGCTGACCCAATGCGGGTTGGCGGGAGCCAGAGCCTCGTTCGTTGATCAGCAGGCTGCACCAGGAGCTGGTGCGGTTGGCCCGGGTCCCGTGAGTTGTGGTGCGGGACCCTTTCACCCCATGCAGACATAGACTTTAGAAATGGTGAAATATTCCCGTCTCCAAACGTCTGAAGTTCATAGGTACGGCTGCAGGGGCTACAGCTCCGGAACACGGCTGGTGGGACATGATGCACTAACGGTAGCTAGGTGGGTGCGCGCGCAGACCGTGTGCGCACACCGACAGACGATACTGTACGAACGTCATCGTGATTCGGTTTGAAGGGCGCTGTAGCTGGGATAACGAACGACACTCAATATCTTACGTGTAGAGGCGAGACGAGCATAATGTGATGCAGTGTATACCATCCTAAATAGTGTCACGTTGTTATACGAGTGTCACTTACCATCAGGTGAACGTCCCGCTGGTCTCGTTGTGGATTTAAAAACAAACTTTCTCTGCTTGTCTATGTTTTAAGACGCCGCCCGCCATGATTGCCGACATTTATCTGAACCGGTGACGTGACGTGACCCCGACGTGACGTGACCCCGACGTGACGTGACCCCGACTTGACGTGACCCCGACGTGTGACCCCGACGTGACGTGACCCCGACGTGTGACCCCGACGTGACGTGACCCCGACGTGTGACCCCGACGTGACGTGACCCCGACGTGTGACCCCGACGTGACGTGACCCCGACGTGGCGTGTTCCTGACAATTGTAATTCACACAGAACTGTGTATGTCCTGTAACTTCGTCACCACGTCCCCTCACCAGCGATACCTGTCTCCAGTTTGAGGGTCACGCGTCTCAGTGCATTATATTCTAGATAATATCTAGTTCTATCTTAATCAAAAACAATTGTCGTTTCAATACTATCTCTATCTGTATTCCTTCTGGTAATACAAAGCGACAGCACGGGACCTTCACCCAATACTAAGTGACACGGCCATAACAACGTGGCGGTAGTTAAGATGATATACACTAGACCGCATTGCGTTCGTCGGTAAAGACATTATATGTTGTCTCATTACCCCAATAATTACAATAGCTACAGCGCCCTTCAAACCGGATCACAGTAATGTCAGCAGTACTACGCAATAAGCGCTTCTGTGGTACCTACCTAGACGGTCTGCAGCAACAGAAACCTACCAATAGTAATAGATACAGCGTCCTCCAAACCGGATCACAGTAATGTCAGCAGTACTACGCAATAGGCGCTGCGGTGGTACCTACCTAGACGGTCTGCAGCAACAGAGACCTACCAATAGTAATAGATACAGCGTCCTCCAAACCGGATCACAGTAATGTCAGCAGTACTACGCAATAGGCGCTGCGGTGGTACCTACCTAGACGGTCTGCAGCTACAGAGACCTACCAATAGTAATAGATACAGCGTCCTCCAAACCGGATCACAGTAATGTCAGCAGTACTACGCAATAGGCGCTGCGGTGGTACCTACCTAGACGGTCTGCAGCAACAGAGACCTACCAATAGTAATAGATACAGCGTCCTCCAAACCGGATCACAGTAATATCAGCAGTACTACGCAATAGGCGCTGCGGTGGTACCTACCCAGACGGTCTGCAGCAACAGAGACCTACCAATAGAAACAGCTACAGCGCCCTTCAAACCGCATTAACAAAACCGACAAACACAGTGTTGCCCATGTCCTAAGAAAGCGCACAGCCTTAGTCAAAGTTCAGTCGGCAGATGGCACCGGTCGTACCAGCGTGCGTTACTCATCAAGGCTCTCAGACTTCGCTAATCACGGAGAACGCTGCTCAAATTCTAGGGTTGCGTAGGAAGAGTTGCAAGGGTTTTTTTTTTTTTTTTTGTTTTACGTAGGGGAAATGCCTACGCATACTCGTCCTCGCGGGGGCAAGGACGAGTTATGTCGGACTTGCACCGACTAAAACCCCCACGATGTTCCGCCTCATCGCCACGATGGCAGGGTCACGGGAACGCATGCACTCAACCGCGACCCTGCCGGCGCTGGCCGCTTGCGCAGCCCCACCTCGGGAGGGAGGGACGAACCCTCCCTTTCCAGGGCGCGCCGGAACATGCAGCGCGCCCCCTCCTCGACCTCATGCGTGTGCGGGCGACCGGTTCCCCCGAACCTGTCGCCCAGAGGCCATGGGAGCCACTGGAGAAAACCTCTCCCGGCTCCCCGCGGCGGAGAAATGTTAGGCCCGCCGCTACCTGTCAACGGCCGCGGAGGATAGGGAGAGCGGCGCATCTCAATACCGGCACTCCTCTTCCCCCGCGGCCCGACCGCCGCCGCATCGCCGGTGCGACACCGGTTGGCCGCAGAGGGTACTCCCTCCGCGACCCCACCTCGGCTGCGAGGGGCGGTATGACACCGCCCCTGCGGCCCCCGGCCGTTCCGGTGAGCTCCAGTTACCCCAACCGGTGCTCGAACCTGGAGCGGCCGCTTCGGCCAGCTCTTCGCCGCGGGCCGGCCGGGTGGGTTCCACTTGGCTTCACCGTGTACCGGACCACGGTTACTAAGCCCCTCCGCCACGACAAGGCGAGAACCCGTTGGAGGGGAAGAGTTGCAAGGGTGCTATAGTCGGTGCAGGAACCACAGAAACCAGTTGCCAGGGAGTTATGAATGTTTGTATTAAATCAGTTAATAATGATTTTCTTCTAAATGTGGATGTTTTTATTATGACCGCGCTGTTCATAACTTACCTCATCAGAGTTTTGGTAAAGCTAACTGGCCCAACATTGAAGACATACAACTAGCAGATCCGGAAGTTTATCGCAGCCGTTCCGTGGACTTGTTACTAGGGGCTCACGTCTACCCGTCCATCATTATGAGTGGTATCATCAGCTCTGACCCTGCTCCCATGGCGCAGCAAACTCGTCTGGGATGGATTTTATGTGGCAACGTAAAATCTTACCAATGCAATGTCGTGAGGTTGAATGTTGAGGATATACGTAAACTTTGGTCAATCGAGGATATCACTGATAGTAATGACACGGGCGACGAAGACAGTCCATGTATGAGGTTCTTCAAAACCACTACCAGGCGTAACTCAGACGGTCGACATGTGGTACGCCTTCCGTTACATCCCGATGTAGATAAAGAGATTGGAGAGTCTAGGCAGAAAGCAGTAGCTCAGTTTTATCAAACTGGCCCTAGATTATAAATCATTCCATTCGGAGTACGTCAACTTAAATCATATGCACTTAACATTAAACAATGAAACACCCGGCCGAGCGCGCCGAGCGGACCGAGCGTGCGGAGCGGGCCGAGCGCGCCGAGCGGGCCGAGCGGGCTGAGCGAGCCGAGCGGGCCGAGCGGGCCGAGCGGGCGGAGCGGGCCGAGCGGGCGGAGCGGGCTGAGCGCGCCGAGCGGGCCGAGCGGGCGGAGCGGGCTGAGCGGGCTGAGCGCGCCGAGCGCGCCGAGCGGGCCGAGCGGGCCGAGCGGGCGGAGCGGGCCGAGCGGGCTGAGCGAGCTGAGCGGGCCGAGCGCGCCGAGCGGGCCGAGCGGGCTGAGCGAGCCGAGCGGGCCGAGCGGGCCGAGCGGGCGGAGCGGGCCAAGCGGGCGGAGCGGGCTGAGCGCGCCGAGCGGGCCGAGCGGGCTGAGCGGGCTGAGCGCGCCGAGCGCGCCGAGCGGGCCGAGCGGGCGGAGCGGGCTGAGCGCGCCGAGCGGGCCGAGCGGGCTGAGCGGGCCGAGCGGGCGGAGCGGGCCGAGCGGGCGGAGCGGGCCGAGCGGGCCGAGCGGGCGGAGCGGGCCGAGCGGGCCGAGCGGGCTGAGCGCGCCGAGCGGGCTGAGCGAGCCGAGCGGGCCGAGCGGGCGGAGCGGGCCGAGCGGGCGGAGCGGGCTGAGCGAGCCGAGCGGGCCGAGCGGGCCGAGCGGGCGGAGCGGGCCGAGCGGGCTGAGCGCGCCGAGCGGGCTGAGCGGGCGGAGCGGGGTGAGCGGGCTGACTCCACAAGAACCGCGCGGCGTGTTGTGTTCAATGCTTCGCAGCCTACTTGGAATGGCTTCAGTTTAAATGATGCTTTGTACCGGGGACCTAACTTGCAACAAGACCTTATGTTACTTGTAACAAGGTGGAGACAGTACAAATATGCGATTACGGCCGATATTGAAAAAATGTTTAGGCAGGTTTTAATTCAGATCGATTCGATGATCGTAAATATCACAAAATTTTAGGCGTGACACAGAAAATCAACCCTTGAGAGAATATGAGTTAGCGACTGTTACTTATGGTACCAAAGCCGCACCCTTTCTTGCCATGGCGGCTCTCATGTACAGTCTACAAAACAATTACAGTCAGATCGTGTCAAACTTCTCCAATTAGCAGGGTTCCGTTTACGCAAATGGCCATCGAATAACCCAGTATTCATAAACAATGTTAACGTAAACCAAGAGGATGACTTCGTTTTTAAGCACAAAGAATCCACGAAAACATTAGGATTCATTTGGAATCCGAAGGATGATGTATTCACATTTCAGTGCAGGATGTCAAAACACTTGGACAGCAATTCTACGAAACGGGTTCTCTAGGTGAGATTTCGAAAGTACTTGACCAGCTAGGTTGGTTAGCTCCAGCTGTAGTCCAGTTAAAGTTATTATTTCGAGACGTTTGGGTAATCGATCTCAAATGGGATGACACCATTCCTGATAACTTAAACACAACTTGGAATAAATTGAGGTTAGATATCGAAAACATAGACAAAATAAAGATACCTAGGTGGCTCCAATGTGCTGGAAACGAGACCATACAGCTGCAGGGTTTCTGTGACGCTTCAAATAAAGCATACAGTTGTGTCATATACACGCGAGTGCAGAAGCAGAATACAGCATCTGTTGTTCTTCTAGCAGCCAACACTAAGCTTGTACCACCTACTAAGTCTAAATCTTCTTCACAAGAAGTTTCCTTGCCAAGATTAGAGTTGTGTGGTGCGCATTTGTTGTCGAAATTATTGCAAAAAATGGTGAAGAGTCTGCCCCAGCACAAAGTTGAAGTATATGGTTGGTGTGATTCAACGGCAGTACTTGGCTGGCTTTATGGTGAGCCTAATTGTTGGAAGCCTTTCGTGGCAAACAGGGTAAAGGAAACCGCAGAAGTGATGCCGCCACACACTTGGCGTCATGTTAACACTAAAGAGAATCCAGCTGATGGCGCTGGCCGTGGCATGCGCGTGGAGCAGTTCCAACATCATGAGCTCGGGTGGAATGGGCCTTTATGGCTAAAATCCTTTGACAGTCAAAACTATAATCAGTTCTCTATACCCACTACAAATTTAGAAGTTAAAAAGGTTCAATCTAATATTGTTCAGGCTGACGGTACGATTAAAAATAATAATATTATAGCATTGTTAACAAGTAGGTATAGCAGTGTTACACGACTCATGCGCATGCGCATACTGGCATGGGTAATGCGATTCGCGTTGCGTAGTCAGCATAAACATTCTTATTTAACGTTGGACGAATTGGAAACAGCTCGGAACAGAATAATTGCATACGTCCAGGGATGTGACTTTTCAGAAGACATTTATCACATTAAAAACATGGATCAGTACGTTCAAGTAGTCGTTTGTTGTGTCTATATCCGTTTTAGACGATGACGGGTTATTGGAGTCGGAGGAAGACTGCAGTTAAGTAATATCGATTACGACATGAAACATGTTGTGGCAAATTTGTTGATAGATTACGCACGTAAAAGTACCTTCCATGGAGGAGCACGGCCTACGCACTCATGGCTTCGACAGCAGTACTGGATTTTGTCAGGAAATAGAACAGTTAGGGGACGTTTGCGACAGTGCGTCCTGTGCAGAAGACATAATCCGAGCAAGCACCAACAATTAATGGGTAGTCTGCCCGAATCAAGGACGAACCCACACGACCATTGCAGCATACAGGTGGTGACTACGCGGGTCACATTGATGTACAATTAAGCAAGGGCCGTGGCGTAACAACGTCGTAAGGCTACGTTGCAGTTTTTGTATGCATGGTCACGAAAGCAATTCATCTGGAGCTGGTGTCAGACCTGTCTTCATCAACCTTCTTAGCAGCGCTTCGTAGACTGGCAGCAAAAAGAGGAACCCCACGTCACATATACAGTGATAATGGTACTAATTTTGTTAAAGCACAGAGGATTTTATCTGAAGAGTACATAGACTTACAATCAATATTCACCGACAGCTTCTTCACGGAAATAAATGAGATGAGAATCAATCGGCATTTTAATGCACCGGCATGGCTCAGTGCCGGGGGTCTATGGGAAAGTGCAGTCAAAAGCCTCAAACGTCACCTATGCAGCGTACTCGGTGACCAAAAGCTTACGTACGAGGAATTTTCCACTCTACTATGACAGCTTGAAGCATGTCTTAATTCGCGACCACTGTGGGCCCTATCCGAAGACCCAGAGGACATAAATTATTTAACGCCTTCCCATTTCTTGGCCAGTGGACCCAATCTTACCATTTATGAAACTGAAAGAGATGAAAGAACACGATGGCAGTTGACGCAAAAACTATTTAGCGATATTTGGCGAAGGTGGAGAACTGAATACCTTGTACAACTCTCAGCCAGGAGTAAATGGCAAAGGGTTAAACCTAACTTTAAACTAGGCGATATCGTTGTGATTCACGAGGACAACCTGCCGCCCGGCAGATGGGCACTAGGCCGCATTGTCGAGCTGCACCCTGGGGCCGATGGGCACGTCCGCGTAGTCAGTCTGCAAACGAAAAGCGGCACCCTTAAACGACCGATAGTTAAACTATCTGTGCTCCCGGTGAACCAGCACGAGGAAGAAAGCATAAAACCTGAAACACGACACCAACAGATAAACTCAAGCGGACCAAAATCGAACTTCGTATGATTGCCGTTATCAATATTCTTCATTGTAAACTTAGTGTCGTCGGCCTTTGGATCCTATAACATAACAAATGAAACGACACTAGGGGACTCTACTTTGATAAGGTTGCGAACATGCCAATCATTCGAGATGATTGGGAGGTCATAGTCTACTACGACATGACACCCTATTGGGAAGGGCGGAGGGCTCTTGAAAAGTACTCAAAAACACTTTTTAATTCTTGCGAAAGTACAGTTGATAACATACACGTGCACTGCAACGTTATATTGTCTCAATTAAAACCAGGTACTTCAGAATTACAATATTATGACCGCATGCTCCTTAACCAGGAGTTCTCGCCGTATAGCAGACACCGTGACAGACGAGGTCTTATCGATGGTGTAGGTCGCATCGCACATTCATTGTTCGGGGCATTAGACGATCAATTCGCCGAACAATACAAGCGCGATGTAGAACTTTTAAACAGTAATCAGAAACATTTGGCTCTTTTATGGAGAAATCAAACGTCAGTTATCGAAGCGGAGTACAATCTTCTTAAGCGGATGGAAGACTCTATGATCAAGCAACACAAAATCATTAATCACCGTGTTAACAATTTAGAAAGAGCAATCAATACAGTGACGTCAGAGTTACAGAAAATAGAGACTGTGAATGACTTTATTCTGTCAACTATAATAACTAACAATTTATTATCAAAACTCAGTGATATACAAGACTCGTTACTTGACATCGTAACAAATGTACACAACGGAAGGTTTAATGTCCACTTGTTGACACCAGGGCAGCTTCGGGAACAACTAAGCATAACCTCCGGTCAGCTGCCGAGAGATCTCTCTCTACCTTTAAATAATATTCAAACCGATTTACAACTCATTTATAACCTTTTACGAGTAGAGCAAGAATGACGAAGTCTTACTTATATTCGAGGTAAAAATTCCGCTCATCGGCAGAGAGGAATTAGAGATTTACAAAGTAATTCCCGTTCCACTGCAAGTTGGAAACAATGCTATCAGTGTAACCCCAGTCTCTGATACCCCCGCAATAAATCTACATAAAGATCCATGCCTACCGTCGCCAGAGATAACATTTTGTTTAAATTCAGACCCACATACTTACCTGCGCTACGACCAAGGTCCAGTTTACCACCTAAATTCCGATGTCAATCTTTGCTTATATCAAGCGCACGGCAACTGTGTAAGGGAAACCGCACCCTGTAGAAACACGTGGACAAAACTAGAGACCCCAAATACCTATTTGTACTTCTGCTGCAATGAACGCTCATTGCGCATCATATGTGATGATCAAATATCCGCACAAAAGATCAGTAAAACAGGCATCATCAGTCTTAGTGGAGGATGTATTTTAAAGAGCGACAGTTTTACAATATATTCACACCGACAGCTATCAACTGCGCTGCGGTCAGAACCTGAGGTGTACGTTCAGGAAAGTGCACCCATTAATCACGTAATAGATATTCCACCTCCAATTTATGAGAGGGAGTATGACGACACAAGCATAGAAGAACGCCCTGACTTAGAAACAATTAAAGCGCAAATTGAGCAGATGAAAATGGAACAAAAAAAAGACGTTTTAACAGACCGAATATCCTGCCATGATGTACACCACTACGCCGCTATCTACTTGGTCGCAGGAGTAGTCGTCGCTGGTGGAGCGGTGCGTGTGTGGCGGCGCGTGCGACGGGCCCGCCGCCAGCGCCGTGTCGGCGCCGTGTCGGCACGTCAGCGGCGATGTCAGTGTAGTGGCAGTGGCAGTGGCAGTGTCAGTGGCGATGTTAGTGGTAGTGTTGTGGGAGTACACTACAAAAATAACAGTGCCCGATTTGTTAACAAGGCTTCGTCGCCTATTTTTTAGATCACGTCTGGGTTTAGAGACAATAATTTTGTGTTATTCTTATTAATACTGTCATACTTTATACTATATTTACAATCAACGCATACAGCATCTGTTCTCGGCGGCGGAGCATGTACGGGGTCGTACAAAGCGTCACGCGTCTTCATTGCCCGGCACCGCTTCAGTTCCGGACGTAACCGCGTCCGCGATGAACGTGCGCTCGTTCAATCATTAAACTTAAGCAAATATCAGAATGAGTCTACCGTTTCAAATGCACGCGGTGTGTAGTGTAAACTATGCAACATGAATAATTGTAACGAAAACGAAGGCAACTCTCATAACTCCAGTGATACATCATTCTTTTCTCGCTTATTATTAAAACTTAAAAACTTAAAAACATAGTTTTTGCTAGAGAACGATCCACGGAGATAACATTGAGAAGTGTTATTAAAATTTGCGTCGACTGTCGAATATCTTGGATATCTAATAGTATAAATGATGTCTAGATTTTAAATTTCAACAGTTATGGCTAAAATATCTTTGCAACATTTCAATGTGATCCAGAGGAAGGCGCAAACCATTAAACCTAAACGTCCAGCTTTTGAACAGTTACTATGCCAAGAAATGATTCAGGTAGCGGTATTAAGCGAAACTTGGTTGATTGTGAACAGCAAAGACAATCTTAATATTAATGGATATATCGTTTTCCGCCGCGACCGATCGGACTCGTACGGAGGCGTTGCCGTTCTGACTCTCGCTCGTTACAGGCGCAGATGGTACAAATTGGAGACATAAATGAAGGTACTGAAGGCATCCATGTCGGGATTTTTAACTGTAAATGAAATATCATTGGGATCTACTGCCCATCTTCAATTCGCACAACGCAAGGCGATTGGGACTCAGTCTTTTCCTTAGCCACCCAAAAAACCCTAGTGTTGGGTGATTTTAATGGCCACCACTCTAACTGGTGCTTAAGAGATGATGCCAGAGGCAGCCAAATTTATGACGCGCTAGCAGAAAGCAATTTTGTCACATTAAATGACTGCAGTCCTACTCGCATTAGGAAGGTTAATAACACTGTACAGAAAAGTTCGCCGGATGTCTGCTGTGTCGTCAGATATTTCACTATATTTTCAATGGATTGTTGCAAATGAGTCACTTGGCAGTGATCACTTGATGTTAGAAATAGCCACTTTTATACTAATTACCAGGCCAACTCGGCTATAAAAAGAAATTTTAAAAGAGCGAACTGGGAAGCTTTCCGTAAATGTATCAAAATGGCTTTACACAATTATAAACCTCCTTCCAGTCCACAAGAAGCTTAAAACTCACTAATCAATATTCTCAACCAAGCTGCTGATAGTTCCATACCGGATTATATAACGAGATCTACTCCAGACTCTATATTTAAACCTAAACCTTACTGGACCCCTGCTTCGTCAAAAGCTGTAGCAGAGCGGCGGTTAGCTTTAGTTAACTTCCGGAAAAATCCAACACCTCAAAATTTAGATATACTTCAAGGTAAGATCTCTTCTTCTCAAAGATTAATCAGAAATGCTAAAAGAAAAAATTGGCTAGAATGGTGTTCTTCGATAGACAGTAACACTTCATCATGTGAGCTGTGGCGCCAAATGAAGTGCTTAAAGAGCCAAAAAACCTCTCGGTTACATGTAAACAGCGAAACAGCTAGCAGCCTTCTACATAGTCTAGCGCCAGATTGTGTATCTCCAGAACATCCCTCGTTTGTTTCAGTCAGTGGTAAACTAGAAGCGCCAATTACTATAAAGGAATTAGAAAACTCTATGAAAACCACGGATACTTCTCCAGGATGTGACAACGTATCATTTCCTATGATTAAAAATCTACCTAAGGAAGCAAAAAGCTGGTACGATCTTTATATAATATTTTTTACAAGCAGGTTTGGTCCCCAAGCAGAGGCGTGGGATACGTGTAATTCCTGTTCCAAAACCAGGACGTGATCCTACGTCACAGTCATCTATACGACCAATTTCTCTCATGTCCTGTCTATGCAAAATCTTTCACTCTATAATCAATAAAAGACTTGAGTGGTACTTCGAGCCTCGCTTGGTTTCAGAAGAGGGAGATGATGCCTGGACAATTTAAGTATATTGGTTTCAGGAATTCAGTTGGGTTTTTCAAATTCTCAATCAACTTTGAGTTGTTCCATTGATACCAACAAAGCGCATAACATGTGAATATTGTTTATATGTTGAATATGCTGGGTCGTTTAGGGGTAGGCCTAACAGCGGTACGTACCCTTGGATGTTTTTGAGTGAAACAAACTTAAACATAGATATTAATAACTTAAAACTACGTCGATGCACAGGACGTGGCTTGGCACTAGGGGGCCCGCTCTGCCCTTTATTAATGCGGCTACTGTTGAAACTTGTTCTACCCGTGGTCGATACTGTCAAATATCTTGGCGTGCGGTCGGACCGCTCGCGGAGATGGAGGAGGACGGCGACATATTACTGAAGTCTACCAACAGTACCAACAAACTACAAAGTGTTGAATTTATTTAAAGCTCTCTCTGGATCAAGTTGGGGTGTACGCCCTAAGCATCTACGGGCGTTATATATTTCTATTATTCGCAGTCGCATAGATTATGCCAGTTTTCTATACGATAATAGTGCACTTTGTATCCTACATAAGCTTGATAAATACAAAATGAAGCTATGAGGATTATTGGTGGTTTTATTAAAAGTACACCTATCCAGTCCAGTTATGGAAAGTGAACGTAGTTTGCAGCCACTACATATCAGACGATTATATTTAGCAGGGAAATTTTATCTCAAATCCCCGTCATTTCAAAATAATGTACTTGTTGAAGTACTCAAAGAATTATCATGCACTGGCATTCCAGGTTACCGGAAGTCTAAACGAAAGCCTCTATTGTTAACAATTCACAGCCAGTTTAATTCCTTGCCTGTACACAAACGTCACACCTTACTTGGGTGAGCAACATCAACTTAGAAGACTGCGTCAACACTAGTGTTATGGAAATGGAAAAAGCCAAACGCAGTTATAACGCACTTGAGCTTAATCATGTTTGCGATAAAGTAATTGATACCACATTTAGTAGTTTCATAAAAATATATACAGATGGGACTAAATCTGAAGATACACGAGGAGTTGGAGCGGCTTTCTTTGATTATAATTCTAATATTGCAACGTAATTGAACGCTAAACGCGATGTCTCAGTCATGTTCGCAGAGCTTTTCGCTACGATGGAGGCCTTGTCATATATAAAATCACTTAATTATGATAAATTTGTTATTTTATCAGATTCCAAAAGCTCCCTACAACACGTGGCTCGCTGTACCTCGACTTTTCGAGGGTTACCGATAGCCTACACAATTTTAGAATTATTACTAGAAATACAAGCAGAATCCAGAACGGTCATTTTGCAATGGACCCCATCTCACGTCAATATTTTAGGCAATGAAATAGTATATTTACACCAAAATTTGCCACCGGTGCAGGTGTGCCAACAGACATGTTACCCCCTTTTAGCGAATATATTAAGACAGTAAAATTGTTTTGTTACACAAGCTGGAGAGAATACTTTGACTTAAGATCTAGAGAGAAAGGAGTATGGTATAGAACGATCCAGCCACACCCTTTACGTTCGCCATGGATTACCGACTGTGCACTAAGTCGACTAAACACTATAATCGCGTTGAGACTGCGCGCCGGACATGCGCCGGACATGCGCCGTGTAATAAGTTTGCTTATTTACTGCGCAGGGTGTCTTCACCGATGCTCTAACTGCAACAGAATCGATGATGTTCATCACATCCTCATAGAATGTTCCAAAAACCAAGGTTATAGAGATGCTTTCGATTGTAGTGTTTCGCTTCAAATTGGTAGAGTTAACACAATCTTGACGAAACCAACGTCCGGTGAAGCCAAACTACTTTACGAATTAGCTCGTAGGCGTGTTTGTGATCAATTGTACTTGCATTATATTTGTATTCAGTATGGGGGCGGCGCCATCGCACCAGCGATGAAGCCCTGGCAATAAAGAGGCAACAAAACAAAGTATTCAAGGTGATCAGTGTCGTTAAGTAGATATTCCCGAACTTTCTGCTTAACAGAACACCGATTAGTTACTGTCCTGACATTTAGAGGGAGGGCATTCCAGAGAAGAATAGACCGGATAGAAAAGGAGGAGGGGACAATATCAGAGGTGTGGGAAGGGCACAAGAGAAGCTGGTTGTTAGAGGAGCGAAGATATTTGTCGTGGTTAGTACCTAAATACTTAAAACAGGAAATAAGATAACGAGGTGGTTTAGGAGAAGTGAAAATAGGAAATAAGGTGTTGAGAGCACGCAAGCTTCGCCGCTGACGGATGGGTGACCAGTTTAACTGTGAACGGAACGTGGACACGTGGTCATACTTACGAAGGTTGAAAATGAATCGAATGCAGTTATTTGGAAGACGGTCATACTTATTGAGGAGGTCTGCGTTCAGATCGAAATAGCACACATCAGCATAGTCGGTGATGGGGAGGATTGAAGGTTGTACAATCACTGTCTTAGCTCTTGGCGGGAGGAAGTTTTTCAAGCGGTGGACAGCTCGAAGAGTACCGGTTACTCTCCGGCTACCAGCAGCCACTTGTTGTTGCCAACTAAGTGTGGCGTCGATGTGAAGACCAAGGTCTCTAACAGAGGGTGCCAATTCAATCACGTTACCATCGTATATTATCGTCGGTAAAGTTGTTGGATCCAGTTTACGGATAGCCCGATGGTTCCCCACTATTATAGCTTGACTCTTGGAAGGGTTAACAGTTAGTCCAAACCTCCTAGACCAATCCTTAATGTACTCTAGGTGTTTGTTAGTCTCGCCTATCGCTACATCTGCACTATCCACGCTAGCCTGTGCATACAACTGCAACTCATCGGCATGTAGATGATACGCACATTGAAGATCACGGGTAATATTTTGGTGGTGGCTGGAGCCCAGGCGCTGGCTGCGTATGTAATGATGGGTCTCTGTTGCTGCAGACCGTATAGGTAGGTACCACTGCAGCGCTTGTTGCAGCCGACGGATATTACTATGCGAACATTACTGTTGTCCGGTTTGAAGGGCACTGTAGCTAGTGTAATTACTGCAGTAATGTGACCTGTTATATTTTCATCATATGGCCTTGGCCTTAGCCACGAGCACAACGTGTATCCCTAACCAGAGCCAGGTTAAGGTCGGGCGCATCACTTAACATCAAGTGAAGGTCCCGTTTGCTTCGCCGCTTTCCTGTATAAAAGAATACGGAAATGAAACCGCTAAATAGCTGGATCAGTTTCCCGTCACTTACAGTTAAGTAAAAATAATGCTGCAGACGTCAGCTTACTGCAGAATAGTTGAGTCACGCCTACTGCCGTGCTTTGACTGTTACGTGACTAGTTATATTACTACCCCTCAGTATGTAGTTATGTACACCCACGCGCACGCGCACGCGCACGCGCACGCGCACGCGCACGCGCACACTGGCGATGCGTCATTGTTAGTTACCACGCCTCTTTGTATGTTTGTACAGGTTTGTTTGTATTCCAGGAAGCGACGAGACGAGCGCGGCGGTCACCTGATGCCAAGTGACACGCCTGACTGTAACATGGCGCTACTTAGGGTGATATACACTGCATTACATTGCACTCGTCGCTATAGACATAAGATGTAGAGTCTCGTTACCCCAGTAATAGTAAAACTAGCTGCATCCAGCGCTGGCCGAGTAGTCGAGGGGTCGGTGCATGTCCGACATAACTAGTCTGCCCCCGAGAGGGCAGCTCCGCGAAGGCAGTGCCCCACGTAAAACAAAAATAAATAAGAGGGTAGGTTAGGACACCGCCACGCGCACCCGTTTCAGAACAGCCTCCTTCTCCATTCATTCCGCCGTAAGAAACGGATGCAAAGTTATGTATTAAATTACTTTTATTTATTTCCTCGTCTCATTGCTCATCATCCTCCTCCTCCTTCTCCTCCTCCACAATCCTAATTACGTTTATTTAAAATTTTATTGCTCGTTTAGTCACATCGTACACAGTATCCAACCTGCGAATGTTGTGTATGTATACGAGGTTGTTGTTATGTTCCTTAGATTTAAATATATCTATGCTGCTGCTGCGGGACCGATCGATGTGAAGATCTTTAAGAACATTATGGGCGGTAGCGGGATGACGCCATCAGTCCATCTGGAAGTGTTTTCATGAGGCCCATGTTGAATTGAATAAAGATAATAAAAACCGTACGTCCAGCAGTAGACGTCTCTGGGCTGATGATGATGACGAGGCTGTTGTTGTGTCTTATTAAATGAAGCAGTTGCTCAATTCTGTTCTAGGTCTCTACTGCACATCGACTTGCAGCAAACGAATGAAAAGGTGAAAAAAAATTACTTCCACGTTAACAAAACGTCATCTATTGGCGAAGTATTACAATCACAATATTTTGAAAGACGAAAAAGTATAAGACATAGGCTGCCAATCCCAGCAGTGGGATATCAGTAGCGTTATCTGGAAAAGCGACTAACGGTACATTCAGATGGGAGCGTCTCCTTGATTTTCCGAACAGGATCAAGAGGATTGAGTAATGCAAGGATTATTTGGTTCGTAATTGGCCCCCTCCCTTGCCAGCATGGCCGCGTTCCGGCCGCCAGCACGCGACGCCAGCAGCATGCTCCACCTCCTTGGTCCTCGTACCCTCGGTTCCGTTCACCTCAGCGGCGAGTGTCGCGTAAATGAAACAACGTGTCGAATGTAAACCATTTATTCGTTAAATAATTGTTTATTTCAAACCGTTTGAATTTCAAAACGCAGCGATGTCGCCGTCGCGCGGCTCCACTTCCGGCCGGAAGTGAACGCGCCGCCGACATAGGCCGTAACCATCGTGTAGATAAATATCCAAAGCTAAGTTAAAACTCTCAATACATATATCTTCATATTTAAAAACTACGCTCCACTAGTTAGATAGAACCTTGTTCGGATACTTCCGGCGCGTGCGGTCAGCCCCGAGAGGCCTCTGTGAAGGGTTGGGGTTGGAGACGTCGCTCGTGGTGTTCACGGCACCAATGAATCAAGGTGCTTTTTGTAAGGTATACACGGTACAGTATCTTTACGGCGTCTCGGAGGGTTGTACATTAGTTTGCAGATGTGCGAGCTCCTCCACCGGAAGCGCCCGCGCGGAGCTGACCGCACCCCCGGCTGCGTTACGATATAATCAAATACAGTAAAAAATCTATACATTCTCGACAAAAGGATGAATTAATTACAAACCACGTTCTACTTCTAATATGTAAATATGAATTCTCGGTTACGTCCTTACAATAATGTTACAAATTCGTGGCGGTACTCACTTCGATAATAAACTGTCCCAACTAGACGACGGGCGGCCGCCGGCGAGCTGCTTCCGGCGGGCACTTGCTTGTATAATTTCAATTTAACTACTTGTCGATTAATATTAAAGTTCGCCCCGATCCGCCCCCACCGGAACACCCCGCCGCGGCCCGACCGCGCAACTACAGCTCGGAAACAACTCTATTTAGTCAAATCTCAAATTTCCAACCAAGAGACTAGAGAGAAAGTACCTAATCTATAAACACACCCCTCACCCTTTCCCCCCCCCTCCCCCTCCCCTCCGCGCGCTCCATCTCCATCGCCCAGTGTGAAAGGGTAGCGTTCAAATTACGCACACGTATATATTAGAATAACATTTCTTACGCTAAGATATTTACACGGTGTGAAACAGCTAAACGGGGCGGCGGTGCGCGGCGGTGCGCGGGGGTGCGCGGGGGTGCGCCACCGGCCACCCCGACCGCACCCCCGCACCGCGCCGCCGCCGGTACAACTGGCAAAGTAAATAAAAATGAATAAAACATACTCTAAACTATAAACTCGCTCCAAAACAAACTGGGGGGGGCTCACCAGCGCCCCGCCGACTAGAACGAAACTGAACCGACTAGAGAACCGACCTGATATGTGGTCGTGATGATCACGGGCATCACAGATCGCGTGTCCGTCGTTACCACGACTTATTCGTCTCCCACTCAATGTTCCAGATTAGATTTACAGCCTCCGGCTGAAGGCCAAGCGTCAACTAAACTCGTTAACAAGCAAACGATATGGTGTTGGTGGTGGTGGTAAGAATAAATGCGCGGACACCGTCAACGGAAATGCGTCATCTAATGGTATTGTCACTTTGTATCGAGGCACTCTGCGTTAGTCTTGCGTTGGGGTCCCACGTCCCACGTCCCACTACTGAACACTCGTCGCACGTCTACTGAAGAAGCACTTTTTTAGACCGCGACTCCACTTCCGGCTGCGGCGCACGTGGTCAGATCGAGGTCCAAACAAGCGCCCTCGCACTGTCTGCGGTTACTCCGTCTACGTTGTACCAAGTCTAGTGCATCCCAGCGTTGGGACAACAATCGGGAGCCGGGAACGGTACGCGAGGGGTGACTAGCATCAGTCTATCGTTCACGAGGAAGACATTACAAATTACTTAGTTTAGTTTGTACCGGACGGCGGACGGTCAGCCGCCACCGCCACCGCCGCGCCGTCCCCTCCTCATCCTCCACAAATACTCCTCTAGAAAATACACTACACCGACTAAAGGGAAACGGAAACACCTCTAGCGCTTTATTTGTTCCGAAACATCAACAGAACGATAAAATTGTACAAAAAATATTGTCTCCATATCTCCTAGTCGTCAACTAGTCGTGATTGGTCCTCGCTCTGCGTCCGGAGGCTCGCCGGCGCCGGCGGCACTCGTTTTTACGGGGAACGAACTAAATAAGGCACAACACCGTCGGTGTACTTCCGGCGGCCCGCCGCTGCGCCCTCCGGGTCCACGTCCACGTCCACTAAACCCGGCTACCCCGCCCCGCACTACGCGCACTACGCGGGATTCATTCAAAAATAAACTCTCTTTAAAGCGTTCCAGTGAACTAGTCGCTAGTAATGTAGTAAAGTCGTATCATTCAACTACTTAACAGTAAATACAAATACGATATAAAACCCAGCACCCAAAGTTATGACTAGTCCTCTACGGATATACTAAGTTACTGGGATGCACTTCTATGGAACTGGATACAAAACAACTAAGCGATGTGACAGCGTCGCCTGCGACCGCGCCGGAAGCGGCGCAGCGCAGCACCTCGCCGCACTGCGCCGCTTCCGGCGCCGTCGCGCGCGGTCGGTAATGAAACCCGTGGATCCTCCTGGTGGCGCGGTGCTCCGGCCGCGCCCATGCACTCCCGGGCCGCGCGTGCGTGTGCGGTTGGTTGCGACGTCACCATGCATCTATGTCCAGTAGTCGAACATCTCCAGTGTATACCGTTCGTAGCTGGCCCCCCCGCCCGATCGCACAACAGAGCACCACAGAGCACAACCCGACAGAGCGTCGTGTGCGGCTACCCGCCGTATACACTGAGAGAACATTTCTCGTACTACCCACATCACTAGAAACTACTAAAAAATTGGGAGGAGTCAAGGTACGGGAGCTAGTAAATAGAAACCGGAAACCGGCGCCCGAAGCTCACTACTGTTTCCGTATCGAAAACAAAATCGTAAAAATAATAATATAAACTAATTAAAGGTACAAAAAAGCGATAAATGAAAGATCGGCTGTGTTTATTACCATTTATTTCTAATACTTGACTAAGTGAAGATGAACCATAGAATTTTTTTTTTTACTCAAGGCTTCGAGGGAGGCGCGCGGCCCGCGCACTGCTGCGCCCCCGGGGCTCTAGGAGCCCCCGGGCGGCGGGGCGCCCTCTCGACGCGCACGGAGCGCGGTGGCACTATGATTCAACCCCCGGCGCGCGGGCAGTACACAACTACGGGCACGGCGGGGCACGGCGGGGCACGGCGGTGCACGGCGGTGCGCCGCGTGCCGACCATTACAAAAACATTCATAGTCTTAACAACAGAAGCCACTCGTACTAGAGATCCCTTCGCATAGAACCGGAAGCGTCCAATGGCGGCGCGGAACGATGCAGTGAAAACAAAGTATGGGAAGAAGCGGCCGCCTAATAGTAAATTTATTGTCTATAGCTAGGCCGTGCCGGTGCTGGCTGCGAAAACAAACCGCCTCCTCTATGTCTATGCTCCAGGATCCGTTTTAAGTAAATCATATGAAAATCTACACACCTACAACTGCCCCCACCCCCAGCTACGGCCACAACCCCCAACATTATACAAACGAGAAAATCCAATACATATTGCACAATGTATAAACTGTAGCAGTCAGTGTAGATAAAACAAAGAAAAAACAGCCCATATCTACTTGTCTATGGTAAGGAAACTAACTGTATCGCAACAGGTACACTACCATAAATAATAAAATGCGGTTACACAAACAATGTACACGGGGGGATGGCGGCGCCGGGCACGCTGCGAGCCGCCGCGCCGGCGCCCCGTCAACAACTTCTATATGCGCATGCGCACGCGCACGCGCACGAGGTTTGGCATTGCCTTGCCGGCAACAGTACAGCGAGTCGAGAAAATCCTATGCCGCTGTGCCCTGCTCTCGACGCGATGCTCCCTCGCTCCCCCCTCCCCCAGCCCCGCGCACAATAGCGGGTTAATCGCAGTTTCACTTATCAACGAGCGTTATCACGATATCCAACGTTTAAAATACATTTAGTAATTCGGTGCAGAGTACACCGACACCCTATTATACAAAAATATCCCGCAGGAGGCGGCCGGCGCTGCCACCGCTGCCACGGCTGCCACCGCCGCCACGGTTACCTCGGCTACAGTAATGTTATTGCTTTCGGTTAGTTATACTTAACACGCTACAGTATTATGTGTATATATATATACACATATTATATATTCGAATGTAAAACTTCAAAATCCACTACAACTACTGCGCACACGCCAGCGCCCGCCGCACTCTGCGCACGCTGCACACGCTGCGCCGTGTGTGTGTGTGTGTGTGTGTGTGTGTGTGTGTGTGTGTTCGTGTGTCCCCCGTCGTCCACCGACATGTACACACTGACAACATACCAAAAGTTTGTATGTCGATATATCCGTGTATATTGTAACCCCCTACGTAATCGTGAATTATTCTGTAACATTGGTCCAGAGAGCCTGGAGGCGCAACAAGCCGCGGGCGCGCAGTGGGCGCGTATGGCACCTACTCTACTCTACTCGAACAGTAACCACTACCAGCCGAGAGGGAGCATTGAGCAAGATTACATTAACATTTAAGTTTTTAACTTGACAACCGCAAAACACACGCAACAACAAAACGTCTTAAGTAAACAAAATGACTAGAGAGGAATGTAAGTTTCGCGCGGCGGCGGCGCACGAGCCCACTTCCGGTCGCAGTGCGCCCGAGCCCGCCCGGGACCGGCTACCATCAGTCGCGGCCACTTGAGCAAACACGGATCAGTTTTGGCGCGACACATTTGGCTCGTCGTCGGCGACGATTCATTTCACTTCAAGAGTGGGAAGACTGCAAGCACTCGCTACCAGCTCTACACTACGCGGCTACGGAAACAATACCCAGAGAATACTTGTCCGTGCCCCGACCGAGCCGGCGGTGGCGCGGGGGCTGTGCCGGGACTCTCCACCGCCGCCCTCGCTCAGGGCACGAGCTCGGAAGAGAACACTAACAGCACGTTTCACAACCGATGTGCGGCGAGGGGCCGCAGACGAACCAGACGGGCAGTGGAACCTGGAAGACGACCCGGAGCCGGCGCGCCCGAGCCGCGTGTTAGTCACGAATACATGGTACTCACTACTCTACGCTACATATACAATACAATACAATACAATACAATACCATACAATACCATACAATACAATACATACAGTGTAGTGTATATATATATATATATATACACGCATGCCGCAGTCGAGATCGCCACTCCGCCAACTTACCCGCGCGTGCCAGCGCCCGCACCGCCCCCGCTCCATACTTACCGGGTGCGCCGCCGCCGCCGGTGGTGGTGGTGGTGGTGGTGACTCGCAAACAGAATCTACTCGGCGAACGGGATAACGTGTTAGGGTAACGTGCAAGCTACACTATACAAGAGCGCACTGTGAAGGAAACAGAACCAGCCCCCGCCGCGGAAAGGTTCGAAGCCCACTCGCGGAGCCAAGCGAAATAAAACACACAATGTATTGTTCTAATATTAATAATGTAATGACACATCGTCGGCTACCTCTAGCTGCTCCTCCATCACATCACATACAGTATATGTACGAGCAAACACTAAGTCCACTAAATACACAATAACTACGGCCGGCCGCCGCCGCCGCCGCCGCCGCCGCGTCGTGGCCGCGTCGTGGCCGCGTCGTGGCCGCGGGGCAGTCGGCGTCGGCGGCGGAGGCGGCGGTGGCAGCGGCGGGCCAGTACAGGTTTGAAAAAATATAGAAATAAACTGTACGCTCCACCGGCCTGCGAAGATCCCCCCCGGGTCGCGGGGGATCCCCGCAGCGACATATACATGTTACTTTAAACAAACAAATTAAGTACACCTTAGAAATGTGGCGCCCCGCTGGGGCGGAGCGCCCGCCGCGAGTCGGACATCACAATCAATAAAATTATCAACCATCTAATACTGCTGAGAGTTTCAGGAAAACGCTAATATACAAAAGGTGTTAGGGGCCGCGCGCCGCCGCGCCTCCCGGCCGCGGAGCCCGGCCGCGGCGCCGCTCCTCGACGGCTTGGCAAGAGGTCCGAGTCGGCACGGGGCCGGCACGGTGCCGGCACTGCGGGGAGGGGCGGCGGCCGCGAACTAATCTCAGGAGGCTCTAACCTACTTATAATAATACGAATACTGTTATATAATAGTAAGGATAGGTTGTGTACATGTGGCGTAGCATCCGGTAGCCCTGGCGCGTGCAAGCGGAGCCCGAGCCCGAGCCCTGCCGCGAGGCGCTCCGCAGCGCCACGGGTACGCGGGGTGTATTCAGGTAATGACTGGACTCACTGGGGAGGACGTTCCTCTGGGGGAACCAAGGGGCAGTTTCCACCCGCCAGGGTTACAACCTGTGCGTCGGCCGGCGTGGGAATGTGGCCGACAAAGCTACCGCATGCATCTGGCTCTACAATCGCGCGCGCCTTTGCCTGGATCGTCCCGATGTCGATGTCGGTGTCGGTGTCGGCATCGAACTCCTTCGCGACGTGGAGCTGGACGCTCCACTGCGAGCCCGGCGGGGAGTTTCACTTATCAGTAATATCTTTTCCTAACTTATGAGCATTTTCAGATCAGGTAAGCTACGAGAGAGTCAACTTAAACCCGGCCGACGTGGACCAACAATTTTACGTTAAGTACGTGTAAAGTTAAGTACTCCGGAGCCGAGGTGCTGTAATACTGCAGAGGACCATGTCCCCGAAAAATTTCGACTTAAACCTACGAATTGCACGAACACAACCTTATATCGTCTTTTATTAAATAATTATCGTATAATACTCCTCTAATCACAGAATGTAAGTAATTAAGTATTGCTTTTAAGTTTCTATCATATAAAGTCTATCTAATACTACGGCGCCGTCGACGTGAACAACAAGCGCGGGGTGGCCGAGTGTCTGCTGCAAGCTGCGCGACTGGGATTGGCACTTGGGTTGTACAAAAATTCAGCATGCACCGCCGCGTCACACTGAAGGCGGGCGGGGTGTCCGGGGTGTCCGGCGCACCGGCGCACCAGCTCGCGCCAAGCCGCGGCGCTGCTCCGGCGGACGTGCGGGGAAGCGCCTACGCTACAGAATCCAACACGGTAATGACGTGTACAAAAGTGTATATATATATATATATATATGTTTACGTACATGGATACGTAAAGACGCCGACGCCAGGATCCAGGCAAAGCCGCGCGGCGAGGACAATCTACAGCGGCTTATACTAAGCTTATTGTCACGGGACACTCGGGTGTTAGTCTGCATTCCCTCAACTGCTACACTAGTTCCATTACACGTACACACTAGGCGGCGGCGGGCGCGGGCCGGCGGCCGGAGCGCCCGCCCCAGCGCCCGGCGGCCCGGGGTCGGGGGTCGGGGCTCGGGGCCGCGGGCCCGCGCTCGCATTAAACTACCAAGACAATAATAATGCTACATGAGATTGCTTTCCACTCGAGTTAGATATGTATGGGGAGTATCGCGACCGGCTCGCCGGCTTCGGCCGCGTGACGCGCTGTACGCCATGTGCGCGCGCGCACGCCCCGTATAAAGCCACTGGCATACAATCACTGCCAACGAGCAGCAAACGTTTGAATATTTAACAAAAATCTAGACTTTTCCTTACATTTCAGAGCACTCTGGCAACGCGTTCAGCTCGACATCGGTAACAATGCGCGCGCGCAGTGCTCTTGCTGACAGTCAGTCGTTAAACAATAAAAATGGATAGAGACTGTCTGCGTGATGCGTATTCAACGACATTTGGCACAATTTAGCTGTCACGAAAACGATGGCACCAAATATTAATACTGATTAGGAATACGCGCGTGCGCACACAACATGGCGGCGGGCGGCCAGCGCCCACAAGATGGCGGCGAGCGGCCTCCGCCGGCAGCCGATTGATGTCGATCGGTATTAAACATGAATAGAAGAGTACAGAGCTGCGTGAGATTCATCGAGTATACATTTTATAAATAATATTAATAATATTTATTCTCCAACAATTCGTGCACTAAACTACGTTAAATCCAAGACAGATAGATACACGAGAAATTAGTTTCGTCCAGGCCAAACTAAATTATTTGAGATCTTCGCCTTATATTAAATTTTTTAATAAAAAAAGGAAATGCGTATCTTTGCGTGAGCTCCCAATACGGGAGCCGCGACATATTGCTTGTCGAGTTCTAGACAATTGACTTAACCTACGCCGATGAGCCGATCGCCGTGAAACGAACCGAGACAGTGAAGGTCCCCGCGGCGCGGCACCACGCGACCCTAACTCCGAAGGTACGTAGGAACTATTAAGAGAAAACAAAATAAAAAGCGGCATCAACCTAACCTCTTTAGGCGGGTAGGGCTTCGCAGATGGCTTAGATGTACATGGGCAGGCCATACATGGCGCTCCAGTCGACGCCCTGGAAAGAAGACATATCGACGCCTGCCAGCGAGTACGCGGTCCCGAACTGCGGCAAGGCGGGCGCGGGCGCCGGGGTGGGCGGAGCCACCAGCGTCCCAGGCGTGGGCAGCGCGTACGGCGCATAGCGGTACGCGTGAGTACCCACCCCCACCGCACCGACGGCGCCGACCGCAGGCACGGCACCCACGCCGCCGTACACCAGCCCCCGGCCGGGCCGCAGCACGAGCCGCTTGCCCAGGGCGAGCGGCGCCGCTGCGACTGCCTCCTTGGGTTGAGCTCGCTTGCATTCCACTTTCTTGTTCTTGATAGTATGGAAGTGTATGTCGCAGACACGCTCCACCGCCTCCTCCGAATGGAACGTCACAAAGCCGAAGCCCCGGTGGCGCTTAGTCTGTTGGTCCATCAGCATCACGGCGTCCTCTACAAGGCCAAATTGCGAGAAGTAGGCGCGGACCTCGTCTGCGGAAGTGTCCTGGCCGACTCCGCCGACGAATATCTTCTTCGTCTTGGCGGGGCGAGGGGCCGACTTCGGAGTGGCGTGCTTCGGGTCGATGCGCTTGCCGTCCAGCGTGTGCACGGGGACGGCGAGCACTTTGTCCACGGAGGCTGCCTCCTGGAAGGTAATGAAGCCGAAGCCGCGCGAACGCTGCGCGCGGCCCCGCTCAGTACAAACGGCAGCAGGACACTACGGACTACACAGGACTGGATTCTAGTGATGGCGATTTATTACAATGACAGAGTGGTGATCGGGAGCGCTGCACGGATACACGGAGCTGTAAGCTCGTGGGGGTTCAACTAATTCTATTGCTTTACCTAGGTGGGGTCTCATCACTAAAAGAGCTCCAAACTAATGGGTCCTTGTTAATCATTTAAAAGTCCAAACGCACATCACACAAACTAGTTCAACATAGTTCAACAATGTGACAACTTCAAGTTATAAACTCGCTTGCAAACATTATTCTACGTTAGTGTTGCCACATTTGAAAACATACTGCTCAACTGCTCCAACTGATAGTACGGATTGTTAAGGGTTGTTGATTCTATTCACATGTAACGACAATGGTATACAAATTATCTAATTGAACAACAATAGAGGGCTGAGAAGACTGCATAGAAACACAATTATAATATAGGTCTACCAAAAAGAATTTTCTACCAATTTGTTAATAAAACTACTAAAAATATTCATGTTATAACATATAAACAGGTGATTTGAAAAATATAAGCGGTTAATAAGTAAACAGTAAGGAAATTACAAAACTTCAAAATGTTATTTCTGTGTCCTGATGTCCGAACAAATTACCAATAAAGAGCTATTATATGGCAACATATAAGATAGGTCTAGAAACTATCTAGAATACTGTTAGTGGATCTATAAAGAGCAATCATAGTGCCTATTTAAATAGACTCGTCTAGATCATTAGTGTTTCTAGCATGCCAGTCTGGTCTAATAAGATGAATGTTAGTGTCCAAAATCAACCATAGCCAAACTGTTATTGTTGTACCATAAACAACCGTTTCATTTCCATACAAACAACCAAAAACTGCTAATGGAGAACTTGGCTCCACGTTAGTTACCCTGTGGATTGACTGACAAATTGAAACTATTGGCAAATATTTACAGCAACACATTACAACCAAGTAGCCACAGCCACAGCCGCGTACACCTCATCAGTGTTTGGTAGAAACTTGTATTAGTTTATGGTACAACGCTGACCCTAAAATCACTTAGTATACATTACCTACACACTACCTATTCCAGACAACCTAATAACCACATTGCACAAGCAACACTGACCGATAATCATTGATGACTTCTTCGACTACCCCTACACTGCACTCTCCGATGAAACAAAATGTTTCTTTTAACCTGAGATCTCATCACACAGTGAATTTATAACATTTTACATTGCACATTAGCGATAGATTGGCATGTTTGAGATTTGAACCATGTTTCTGATAGCAAGCCATCTTAGGTCTTTCCATGGCCACCCTTGACAACTTAGATGGATTACTGTTGAACAAACAAACTCATCATTAACATCTCGCAAGATGTAAAGGTATCAAATTAATTTTAAGGTTCATTGTCAGCCACTACAGACCAGTAGGTGTAATGGTGTATTATATCATCATATAAGAGTATGACATCATCGTAAAGAGTGATTGGTGTTGCTGAAAGTAAAAAAGTTTCAGAAGACTATTAACCACGATGTTAAACATCAATGCTTACTTGTGTCACCGGATCCTTCATAATCAGCACATCAGTAACGGGCCCAAACATAGCAAAGTATTCCCGGAGCTTCTCTGAGCTGGTCTGCCAACTCAGACCACCCACAAACAGCTTGCTTGGCGATGGTGAAGTTGTGCCAGTTGATGTGGCAGTGCTGTTCACTGTAGCAGTCACTGGTGTGGAGCGCCCCGATGATGGTGATGTTTCTATAGAAATGAAGTACATAAATAGTTGTTAAGTGAGATAGTTTGTTTATTGGTACCAGGAGTGTCCTGAGGAATATCTTATTAGAATTTCTTTAATTTCACAACAGAAAAAGTTTTGTGATCTACATAAGTTTGATTCTAAATTATAACATCATCATTATACTCTACCAGAATAATGGTCTACTACTAAATTAATTGAATTTGTTTGCATGTTCTAAACTTTACACTATTGACATGGAAATTATAATACTATTTCCATCTGACTAGATCCATATTCTTTTAAATACAATTATATAATTTGCATGCTTACACTAAATGGATAATGTTCACAATGTAATAAGTAAACAAAGTGATGTGCTGGTCCATATTAAATGTTAGTTACATTAGGTTCCCTTAACACCCTTTAAAATAGATATCAGTAAAATTTGCATAATACTGCTTGATGTGAGGGGAGAAGATGTTACACTGCTACCAATCTAGACAATGTATGGCAAGATAAGTGTACAGTCATGTTTATAAAAATTATTCAGTATTTCTCCCTTCAGAAAAATTACCAATTGAAAATATCAAAGGGAATTATAGTAAAGTGGAAGAAAGTAGTAAGAAAGCAAACCCTGTCATAAGACAGGATAAATGCTAAGAATAAAAAACACAAAGAAAATAAATCTTAAACATTGTACATAGCATTAACACATATGAAACTTAGTATTTCAATTTAAATACATTAGAATTTCTCATTAATTTTTGTCAACTATTTAGTATGAATTTCAATTAAATGCTAATTAAACACTTTAAATCTCTTATGTAATAACAAAAGATAAGAACAAGTTTCTAAATATTTAATAACTTTACAATAGCAAAGGATAGTGTAATGAAAATAATTTATATAGTTATTGTTTATAAAAAAAACTGAGCGAGTATTGTAATTAATAATAATTATCAAAAGGTGGGACTTACTGATTTGTTGTACAGCAATCTGTTGCTGTTGCTGCTGGTGCGCGGCCGCGGCGGCCGTGGCAGCAGCGTGCGCCGCCGCCTGGGCGTTCAGCACGTGTGCAGTCAGCTCCCCGCCGACCAGCCCACCGTCCAACACCTCGACACCGCCCAGCGCGCCACTGGAATAAAGCCCCATCATCTTACACCGGTCACCGAAAACTGTTGCGACCGAAAAATCAACAAGTCAACAAAAAAAAAACGTCAACTCAATTGAACCGTAAACGAAATCGATCTGCATTTAAATCCGAGACGCGTTAATTTGTTACACTTTCACCGAATTGACGCTTTCAAGTCGCGAAAAGAAAAGAAAAACTTTTATCGGGGAAAACAAATGAAGGTTTCATTTCAAACCAGCGGCGGTTCCAGCGAATCAATCGGATTATTTGAAAGATTGTTTGTTTTTATCTAAACAAAACAATATTTCTTACTAAAACGTCAGCTCGATCATTTCTTTCTACCTCGAATGTAGTTTTAATTTTAAAAACAGGGGGCCGCCATTTCCTCGCTATTGTTTATGGTCGACAAGGGCATTCATTAATAACGGAAATTATAAATGCGAATATAAAACAAATTAGAATAAAAAATATTTTATGCAATTTATTACAAAAAAGCAAAGTTTAAGAGATAATGCCATGACGCGTCATCGGATTTAAAGAAATTTAACTCATTATTGATAAAATTTTGTGCAACGTTTAGGCCGACGTCTATTATTTTTGAACGGACGGCGTAACAACGCGCCTCTTGTTCTATAAAGCCATTTTTTTATTAGTTGCAGCATCACCACAAATTTTGTTTATTTTAAAAGAACAAGAGAACGAAGAGACTCAATAAAACAAAATGGTTTTAAATGGTACACTAAATATTTAACTTTTTTATGAGAAAAATATAAAGAGGAAATATTCAATAATTACCGACGACAATAAATAATATTTCTTCGGTAAAACCTTTCCACGTACTAATATTGAGTACCGTTTAACTGTTATTTCATGTTTTCACCATTCCTCAGCACACTTCATATGAAGGAGACTATACAACGAAGACTCAAGAATAAGAAAACAGTTTTATTTAATTGAAAAATTAATTAGTTTTTTATCATAGTTGTAATTTTTTATAATGCACTGAACATATTTAAGTAGATATATTTAATATTTTTAACCACCATAAAACTTTAGAAGTTCCATAATCTTACTTTGACTTCCTGTTCGTACGATATTGTCAAAGATATTTATATCACCTATATATTAAAAATGTTTAATGTATATCTCTCTTTCTCCTAGAAAGAGTTAACAATTCAATGATATTTGATTATTTTTAATATTAATGAAATGAATGAAATTTGCTTAATTATAACCAATAAATTTAACAAGAGTAATTTTTGTTACGTATTACGACTACAGATGCTAGAGTATACAAGTGTGTTTGGAAATTGTGTACGTTTAGCGGTCGATGGAGCAAGAGCATCACCACAAGATAGACAAAGCATCTGATGAAGCTCGTAGAAAGCCGCTGGATGCAGGCACTCCAGGATCGAGCGGTGTGAAGATATTTGGATGAGGTCTATCTCCAACAGTGAATATTTATCGGTTGGTGATGATGGCACATAAACGGAATTTTGTATAAAAATTAATTGTTGAAAAATTAATGGTACTATTTATTTTTAAAACGCAATATTGCGGTCGTGTATGGTTCGGAGGCGGAACGGCACCTGCGTTTCCGGTAAGCGCGGTAAACAGGATTTACGTAATAAATGCTGAAAGAACGAAACAAGTATTGGTGTAATCTCCCTTCAGAAACTTACGCCGCGGACGGAATGTACTTTTTCTTTGAGGAAATTCCTTTCGGGCGATAAATCAGTGCGGCGCGGCCATTTATCTTTTCGGGGAGCACAATGCGGGGAGCCGGGGAGCCGGGGAGCCGGGGAGCCTGCGACCTCGGACCGCTCCTTTCCGTTCCTCTGATAGTGCTCCAGCCCCGCGCCAAATCAAATAATATCATTAAATTCACATAAATAACGTGTCTTTGTACACTTTTGATAAATTCTACCCAAAATGTGTGAGAGTGTATTCGGGGCCGTTAGCATTTTGTAAAGCTATTTAAAAGTTCCGCCAGCTAACCGCCAACCGCCAACCGCCGACCGCCAACCGCCAACCGCCAACCGCAACTACTGAGTGATTCGTTATCGCTGGGTTGAGTGACGAAACATTATCCTGGTTATTAAACAAAGCGATAAGAAGACATCGGCTACCTGGTGATCGAATGAGGACTTTGTAACTGCCGGAGACCGTATCTCTAGCGGCAAACAATAGTGTGCAAACATCACTGTGTTCCGGTTTAAAGGGCGTTGTAGCTTGTGAAATTACTGGGGTAACCAGCGCAATGTGGTGTAGTGTATATCATCCTAAATAGCGCTACGTTGTTATGATCAAACCTATCACTTACCATCAAGTGAACGTCCCCGCTGGTGTCAGCGCTTAATTGAACAAAAAAACATTTAATCGATTTAAAAACGGTGACATCACCATCGCGATGGTCACCGAAGAGGCAGTAGTCCAGATAGATCCCGCCAGCTCTTTATTTAAAGAATTCAGTAACTTGGAGACGGGCGGTGGAAATTGAAAAACTATAAAAAAAAAACCGCACGAGATTTTATCGCGATTTTTGCAATTATGTTGCATTAAATGGGTCAGAGGTTCAGCTGAAAGCCGGCAGCGGTGAACGGGCGGTGACCTGGCGGTGAACGGGCGGTGACCTGGCGGTGAACGGGCGGTGAACTTAATCACACCGAAACATATTTTCCGGGTTGTTACACTTGAAGCGCGGATTTCTATCTTGTTTTTGGTTCTACGAAGCGACGAGAGGAGCGGCGCGTTCACCTGATGGTGAGTGACACGCTAGCACATAACAACGTGCCGCTAATGAGGATGGTATACTCCACTCCACACCACATTGTGCTCGTCGCTTTGGGATAAGATGTTCAGTCTCGTTACCACAGTGATTACCCTAGCTACGGCGCCCTTCAAACCGGATCACAGTAATGTCCGCAGAGAACTGTATGTACTGTGTGGTGCAGAGTGTACCAACCTCACCACCGCCATGTGTGTGCAAATGTTCTGTAAGACAGTAATGTTAGACGCTAGGGATGGACGCCGTGTCTAGGCTGGGACTTGTGGCGAAGAGCTGTCGATCTGTTTGCGCTGCGTGCCGGTGGAGGTAGGAGGTTGCCGCAGCGGAGGTACGGAGCTGGCCAAACGTTCGCCAACCAACTCGAACGGACCCCGCGCGGTATTTGTATCTATTCAAAACGGCGGCCGACTGCTCACAGCGATACCGATTGCATTTCATCGAGATTCTGCAGCCGGGAGCGGTCGCCGGCTTGTGCTTTTGCCTATATACATATACATATACATATACATATACATATACATATACGTATACGTATATAACGAACGTGGCATCCTCCGTTCGCCGGTCACGTCGGCGTCAGACGCGGAATGATCTGCACACGGCTGCAGGCTAATTGTCGTTCGATTTGTGGCACGCGTCGTGATACGTTTGTGATTTACTTTTATGAACATTTTGATTTGGTATTATTTATGCGGTTGCTATGGCAACGGTTACTGTACAAAGTCATCTGCGGTTGCCGTCAAGGGATGATTCAATTTCAAGTTTGATTCTACATTACGGTCAGCGGAGCGGGCGAGGAACAGCTCGTCACCTCAGTACTGATACAACACATTCACCAAGTACTCCAGTGATCCATCCTTATGCACTTCGGCTACATAATGCGCAGGGGCGACGATCGTCTGGACAAATTGATTGTCGTCGGGAACACCGAAGGCAAAAGATCATTTGGTCGTGCATCAACCAGATGGGCCGATCAGATTAAAGACTCGTCGTCCTCTAAATTTGACACAGCCGTAAGAGGCGCGCTGGACAGGCACCGGCGGCAGCAGTTCGTCCGCTCCAGACACCAACGGTAGCACCGACCACGATCCTCGGACATGAGGGATCGACTCTAGAGAGAAATAAGTGATAAGTCTATCCAACATAGAGTGACACTTTCCGCCTTCAGCTGACGAGAGGATTACTCCAGCAATTTTTCTGACTGGAAAAACTGTTGTTTCTTTTTTATTCAATCCAACGACGGGACGAGCCGGATGTTGTAACATGATGATGATGATGTCACAAGGTGGCGCTAGTTAGTATGTGTCACTTTTGCACCGTCACTTGAGGCCTAAAATATTGGGTCTCGTTACCCCGGTAATTACAGTAGCTACAGCGCTCTTCAAACTGCATCACAGCAATGTCTGCACACTGCTGCCTGTCGGCTGCGGTGGTAACCACTTAGACTGTCTGCAGTAGTAAGAGACCTTCCACCAGTGTCTATAGTTCTGTTCAGCGACAAGCTATCACCAAGTTGGTGATGTTACCGGTCTGCTCACTCTGCGTACAACGGACTGTATGTAATTAAAAGCCGCTGGTACTCCGTGATGAGTATGTATTAAAGACATCAGCCAACTCCGATCCCACGTTACCATGGTGATGGTTACTGGAGGTTGACCGGAAGCTCAGCGAACTTTTCCCGATCTTGTGCCAAGCGAAAAAGTTGTGCTAAGCTGGCAACGTTTGTCCATTCCCGGATGTTACGTAACCAAGACATTTTTCTACGTCCAGCGCGCCTTCTGCCCGCGACTGCCTCGAGTTCTGTCTTTCAGAGTCCAGGCTCCCCAGCCCACATTACCACAGGCCACACGCAACACTGTAATATTCTCCCTCCGAGCTCTGTTGATAATTGGCGACCACGTAAAACTTTACCCATTTTCTGCAATGTGGCTTGGGCTTGGACAATTCCGATCCGGTTACCAATTTCTTGTTCGCTCTCCCATTCTTCATTGACCCATGCACCAAGATATTTGTACTTCCTCAGCCGCTCAATAGTTGGAACAGCAACACTAATACTGGGACTTAGGTTTTGGCGGGTCTTTGCAACAACTAGACATTTGCAACCCTGCTCTCAAACTGCACTCATGGACCTTGTCTAATAATGTCTGAAGGTCTTGCTCTGATGATCAGGCTGTCAATACAGTATCATCAGCGTATCTTAAATTATTTACGACTTTGACGCCAAGTACAGATTCCTCCGCGCATCTGATATTGCCTCCGATTACAAATTGAACAACACGGGCGACGGACCGCACCCCTGCCTGACTCCACGGCGTGTTTCCAAAGTTTCCGTGTCCTCGATTCGAATCGTAGCTGTTCGGTTCCAGTACAAATTCCTAATGATTCTGATATCTTTGCCATAGAAACCAGCGCCGATGCAGCGCTGCAACAGTCTCGTGCTTGACGCGATCGAATGCGCTTCCGTAATCGATGACGCAGAGTATAATATCAGTCTGCATATCCTGACACTTCGGCACTAGAACATTGTGGGCAACCTGACCGGAAACCAAATACACTCTCTCCCAATTGCTCATCGCATTGTGCACGTATCCTGTCACGGACGACAGCCAGGGAAACCTTGAGTACGTGGCTCATCCGACTGGTCCTTGTAATTGCCGGGACAGTGAACTGATGGTGTCGACGCGATCATGTCCGCGCACACCCACATTGCGTCACACGACCAATGCTCACGCTAATTTAAGTGATCGGTGTGCAATATTAAATAAACAAATCTAGTCATTCACACTGCACCAGATTTTTCCTAGGTTATACAAACTAGTGCTAGGCTACCATCCACTCACAGTCTTCGCGCCTGGGTCATTGCCGGGAGCTGGCAACATACCACAGCACAATACCTCTAACCTAACTATCCGTCAAGTTCATAACTGCCAGTTGGTAACAACCAGCACCTGACCAGACACGGCAGCAGTACTCCGCACGCGATCGCACCTAGGGCTTACGCAGGGTCACAAACTGTTAAGTGGGTTACTTGGAGAGAACCTATTGTCGCTTACTCAGCTTTTCTCAGAGCTGGTCACCATGTTTAGTTCGCGTGACTACAAACACTTCCTCCCAAATTACCGACTTTATATATTTATGGATTTTAAGTCGACTACATTTTCATATGCTGGAAAGTTTGGCCAGATCAGATCTGACTGGCAGAACCTGAAGAGTGCAAGTATAATCATGACGGACAACTACATACATGTAATAGTCTAATCAATAAATCTCTCGGCGTCAGAAAACCCTGGTGTTGAGGTTTACTTCCTCCGTGTGAAGGAAGATCTCTCGTGAACAGCGAGGAGAATGAATCGGAGGAGCAGCGCAACCTGTGCACCAAACGCAGTAAATAAATGGTTCGGTTATATAAACTACGACTATGGTTCCTTCTAACTGCAAACCCTGGTGATGCTGAATCCGCCTGGCTTGCGGTCACCCTCGCTTTGTTGGTCTGCCACGACAACAGCATCGCTGTGTTCCGGCTGTCAACTAATGAGAGTAGTTTGGGAGTAGTTTGAACGGTCAAACCAGCCACCAAACTCCACGAGGTAGGACGTCGGAATGAGACCTGGATCCTCCGCATGGGCTGATGAAACCGATTATTAAACGATTACTGCGACTGCTGCCAGTCGCCACGTGGGCTCGCACGTGACCAGCTCCAGCGGGGCCCATCACACTCCAACTGACAAATGAATATTCATGAGTGGCGTGTGCTCCGCATCAGGGGGCGCGCGCCCAACCCAAAACCAACACCAGCACCAGCACCAGCACCACAGGATATACATACAATACTCCACCGGCTCCTTCCCTCCCGTACGTACACTGTGATCGATGTGTTTCAGAGTTCCGTGCAAGTGTACGAGACGGAGGGATCGCGGAGGCCCGTCCCGCCGTCGCCGCTCGGAGGGAAGCAGCCTCCCGGGTCGTCGACCCGTAACCTAGTTACGCCATAGACAATCCCGCACGCTCTATTCAATGTTCGCACTAAGGCAAAGGCGAATGATGTTATTCGGCCTAGTTTAATGAATACAGATAAGGAATTAACTGCTTTTTTTTTTGTAAAAGAAAATCGATAGTTGATTGAGGGTGGTGTTCATTGAGGGTGCGGAGTGAGCGGCGCGGGTGTGCGCGGGTGTGCGCGGGTGTCGGGGTGTGTCGGGGTGTGTGCGCGGGTGTGCAGGGCGTGCAGGGTGCGAGTGCGCGTGCGCGCGGCGCGGCGCGGGGCGGCGGCGGGCGCGTCGTCCGGCCGCGCCGCCACGCGCGCTCCTCACACGCCGACCGACGCCCGCCGCCGCCGCCGCCGCCGCCGCCGCCGCCGCGCCGCCACCGCGCCGCCACCGCCGCGCCGCGCTCGTCTCCGCCATATTGTCCTGTCACAGCAGTACGTCCTGGTTACTGCTGCGCCGGGACAAGTCGGCGGGGGCGTAGCACTTGCCACGCTCCGCTCCCGGACGGGACCGCCGCCGCGCCACCACCGCCAGCACACATGTCCGTGTTTCGCTTTGCTCTCGTGTACTCTGTCCACAGGTCCAGCAGACGCAGGTTGTTGAACTTTACGGGTGCCTCGCTGCTCGCTGCTTGCTGCTCGCTGCTTGCTGCTCACGGCTCACGGCTCGCTGCCAGCCCAGTGTTGTGTGTGCCAGTGTAACATGCTGTGGAAGTGATCGCCACTGATGCGGTTGTTTTAAAAATTTTTTAAATGTCAGTTTGATGTGAGATTAATGGCTAAACCGCCTGAGGGTGCATGTATCGAGCGAGTCACGACGCATGCGCCCGCCATCTTTCACTGCATCCGATGGTGGCCATTTTCTCGTAGGGGTTGATAATGTTAATAAAACCGCTCGCTTCCCACCCTTCCTTGTGGCCGTCAACGAAACTCGAATCTTAACTCTTTCAGAACACGTTCCGCCATTTTATCTTTTTAATCTGCAAGCGGCCATAGACACCATAGACACCATAGACACGGGACACGCCGCGCCAAACTAATCTATATAACCTGTAATACCTAGCTTTCTCAGATCCAGTGCACCTACGTAAGAGCTCACGCGGCGCCAATTTATGAAACAGAAAAAAAAACGTTTCCTTTTATTGAAACAATGTTTAAAACATTCATGTTAATAATAAAATAAAGTACACGGAACCGGAGTAGTCCACAGAGACCAGCTCGGGGACAATGCGGAATCAAGTTAGTTTCTCATACACATGAGGGAGAGGATATGAAGTATATATTTAGCCTAAGTTATATTAGTACTTAGCCAGCAGACGAACAGACCCTTCCGCCGTGGACAGCCGCTGGGCCGAGGGGCGGTCACATTCCCTCACTCGATCCACCCACACCGTGACACCAATACGGAATACCCAAACCAGTGTACCAGGTATTCCGATGAAATACCAACTTCTTAGAACAACAACAACAACAACTTCAAAATTTAGTAATATAACTAGATGTCACGCTCCGCTAGTGCGCAGGTGCGGGAACCGACGCCGGCAGACGGGCCGGTCGAAGGTTAGGAGACAGGAAGTGAGACATCGGGTGTCATCCTCACTGCTGGTGTAGGTCTCTGTTGCTACAGTGGTGTGCAGATACTGTGTTCCGGTTTGAAGGGCGTTGTAGTTAGTGTAATTAGTGGGCTGTTGCCGCGAGACTTGTATAACAAGCCGATGAGCTCATCAGTTCAGATCAGATCTGATGTGGAGCAGCACATTGTTGCAGAAGGGAATGTGTCGCGGCCAGGCGGCGCTGCTGCTCTCGTTGCTGTGTCCTGCACAGAACTGGGTCAGCTCGCAACGAGGGCGTCGGGCGAGGGCGCGAGCGCGGGCGAGGGCGCGGGCGCGGCCGGCGCACCCGGAGAGTGCCGCTTGCAAACCAATTAGCGAGCGCGGGGGCGGCCATTTTGTTTCTGTTCTTTGTATCACTGAGCGAGGAGGCGGAGCGGGACGTTCACCTGATACCATCGCAACGCAGCGCTAGTTAGGATGATATACACAGCACCACATTGCGCTCGTCGTCTGAGACATCAGATGTTGAGTCTCGTTACCCCAGTAATTACATTAGCTACAGCGCCCTTCTAACCGGATCACAGTAATGTCTGCACACTGCTGCCCGTCTGCTGCATCAGGCGCTGCGATACTACCTACCTAGACGGTTTATAGAAACCGAGACCTGCCAGTAGTAGTAACTATAACGCCCTTCAAACCGGATCACAGTAATGTCTGCACACTGCTGCCCGTCTGCTGCATCAGGCGCTGCGATACTACCTACCTAGACGGTTTATAGAAACCGAGACCTGCCAGTAGTAGTAACTACAACGCCCTTCACACCGGATCACAGTAATGTCTGCACACTGCTGCCCGTCTGCTGCAACAGGCGCTGCGATACTACCTACCTAGACGGTATATAGAAACCGAGACCTGCCAGTAGTTGTAACTATAACGCCCTTCAAACCGGATCACAGTAATGTCTGCACACTGCTGCCCGTCTGCTGCAACAGGCGCTGCGATACTACCTACCTAGACGGTATATAGAAACCGAGACCTGCCAGTAGTTGTAACTATAACGCCCTTCAAACCGGATCACAGTATGTCTGCATACTGCTGCCCGTCTGCTGCAACAGGCGCTGCGATAGTACCTACCTAGACGGTTTATAGAAACCGAGACCTGCCAGTAGTAGTAATTATAACGCCCTTCAAACCGGATCACAGTATGTCTGCATACTGCTGCCCGTCTGCTGCAACAGGCGCTGCGATAGTACCTACCTAGACGGTTTATAGAAACCGAGACCTGCCAGTAGTAGTTACTATAACGCCCTTCAAACCGGATCACAGTAATGTCTGCACACTGCTGCCCGTCTGCTGCAACAGGCGCTGCGATACTACCTACCTAGACGGTTTATAGAAACCGAGACCTGCCAGTAGTAGTAACTATAACGCCCTTCAAACCGGATCACAGTAATGTCTGCACACTGCTGCCCGTCTGTTGCAACAGGCGCTGCGATACTACCTACCTAGACGGTATATAGAAACCGAGACCTGCCAGTAGTAGTAATTATAACGCCCTTCAAACCGGATCACAGTAATGTCTGCACACTGCTGCCTGTCTGCTGCAACAGGCGCTGCGATAGTACCTATCTAGACGGTTTATAGAAACCGAGACCTGCCAGTAGTAGTAACTATAACGCCCTTCAAACCGGATCACAGTAATGTCTGCACACTGCTGCCCGTCTGCTGCAACAGGCGCTGCGATACTACCTACCTAGACGGTATATAGAAACCGAGACCTGCCAGTAGTAGTAACTATAACGCCCTTCAAACCGGATCACAGTAATGTCTGCACACTGCTGCCCGTCTGCTGCAACAGGCGCTGCGATACTACCTACCTAGACGGTATATAGAAACCGAGACCTGCCAGTAGTAGTAATTATAACGCCCTTCAAACCGGATCACAGTAATGTCTGCACACTGCTGCCCGTCTGTTGCAACAGGCGCTGCGATACTACCTACCTAGACGGTATATAGAAACCGAGACCTGCCAGTAGTAGTAATTATAACGCCCTTCAAACCGGATCACAGTAATGTCTGCACACTGCTGCCCGTCTGTTGCAACAGGCGCTGCGATACTACCTACCTAGACGGTATATAGAAACCGAGACCTGCCAGTAGTAGTAATTATAACGCCCTTCAAACCGGATCACAGTAATGTCTGCACACTGCTGCCCGTCTGTTGCAACAGGCGCTGCGATACTACCTACCTAGACGGTATATAGAAACCGAGACCTGCCAGTAGTAGTAACTATAACGCCCTTCAAACCGGATCACAGTAATGTCTGCACACTGCTGCCCGTCTGCTGCAACAGGCGCTGCGATACTACCTACCTAGACGGTTTATAGAAACCGAGACCTGCCAGTAGTAGTAACTATAACGCCCTTCAAACCGGATCACAGTAATGTCTGCACACTGCTGCCTGTCTGCTGCAACAGGCGCTGCGATAGTACCTATCTAGACGGTTTATAGAAACCGAGACCTGCCAGTAGTAGTAACTATAACGCCCTTCAAACCGGATCACAGTAATGTCTGCACACTGCTGCCCGTCTGCTGCAACAGGCGCTGCGATACTACCTACCTAGACGGTATATAGAAACCGAGACCTGCCAGTAGTAGTAACTATAACGCCCTTCAAACCGGATCACAGTAATGCCTGCACACTGCTGCCCGTCTGCTGCAACAGGCGCTGCGATACTACCTACCTAGACGGTATATAGAAACCGAGACCTGCCAGTAGTAGTAACTATAACGCCCTTCAAACCGGATCACAGTAATGTCTGCACACTGCTGCCCGTCTGCTGCAACAGGCGCTGCGATACTACCTACCTAGACGGTATATAGAAACCGAGACCTGCCAGTAGTAGTAATTATAACGCCCTTCAAACCGGATCACAGTAATGTCTGCACACTGCTGCCCGTCTGCTGCAACAGGCGCTGCGATACTACCTATCTAGACGGTTTATAGAAACCGAGACCTGCCAGTAGTAGTAACTATAACGCCCTTCAAACCGGATCACAGTAATGTCTGCACACTGCTGCCCGTCTGCTGCAACAGGCGCTGCGATAGTACCTATCTAGACGGTATATAGAAACCGAGACCTGCCAGTAGTAGTAACTATAACGCCCTTCAAACCGGATCACAGTAATGTCTGCACACTGCTGCCCGTCTGCTGCAACAGGCGCTGCGATACTACCTACCTAGACGGTATATAGAAACCGAGACCTGCCAGTAGTAGTAACTATAACGCCCTTCAAACCGGATCACAGTAATGTCTGCACACTGCTGCCCGTCTGCTGCAACAGGCGCTGCGATACTACCTACCTAGACGGTATATAGAAACCGAGACCTGCCAGTAGTAGTAACTATAACGCCCTTCAAACCGGATCACAGTAATGTCTGCACACTGCTGCCCGTCTGCTGCAACAGGCGCTGCGATACTACCTACCTAGACGGTATATAGAAACCGAGACCTGCCAGTAGTAGTAATTATAACGCCCTTCAAACCGGATCACAGTAATGTCTGCACACTGCTGCCCGTCTGCTGCAACAGGCGCTGCGATACTACCTATCTAGACGGTATATAGAAACCGAGACCTGCCAGTAGTAGTAACTATAACGCCCTTCAAACCGGATCACAGTAATGTCTGCACACTGCTGCCCGTCTGCTGCAACAGGCGCTGCGATACTACCTATCTAGACGGTATATAGAAACCGAGACCTGCCAGTAGTAGTAATTATAACGCCCTTCAAACCGGATCACAGTAATGTCTGCACACTGCTGCCCGTCTGCTGCAACAGGCGCTGCGATACTACCTATCTAGACGGTATATAGAAACCGAGACCTGCCAGTAGTAGTAACTATAACGCCCTTCAAACCGGATCACAGTAATGTCTGCACACTGCACACACCAGCGCACCAGCGCACCAGCGGTACCAGCTCCGCCCACCCGTCGAATCACATCATTGCCAACATGGTACGGAAGCTGTTTATCCGGGATCCGTAAGTGCCGATCGCGTTCCAGCGTCAGAGCTGCAGGCCCCGTCGCGTGCGTTCGATTATTTACACAGCACAGCTGGAGGTGATCTTAGCTAGGGGTAGGTGACGGTGAGTTGATGGTGAGCTATATGGTGGGTGATGAGTGGTGGTAAGTCTCTGTTGCCGGAAACCATCTAGGTAAGTACGGCAGCAGAGGTTATTGCAGCCGACAGACAGCAGTGTACACACATTACTTTGATCCGGTTTGAAGGGCGCTATAGGTGGTGATATAAGACTCGACGTATAGTCTCAGGCGACGAGTGGAATGTGGTGTAGTGTATATAATTCTAACTAGAGCTACGTTGTTGCGTACATGCGTATCACTCACCATTAGGTGAACTTCCCGCTCGTCTCGTCGCTTAAGTACATAAAAAACATATTATTGTATAAATTAAAGTAAATTGCGCGCAGTCAGCGCGGGCCGGGCACCGCGAGCCGGGCACCGGGAGCACCGGGAGCACCGGGAGCACCGCCAGCCGGGCAATGCGGGCAGACGGCAGACGGCAGCGCCGCGCTTCGCGTATCGATAACAGTAAATCGATTCTCGATTTAAGCTATTAATTTCTTAATTGCGGTGCGGCACATAAACACCGTAATGGCGGTCTTATTCCATAAAATGGCGCCGTTAAGTATTATTTACGCGCCGCGTCGTCAAGATGGCGGCGAGGCGCGCGGCCACGTTAACGTTGCACCGGACGCGTCGGCCGCGCCGCGCACGCGCACGCGCACGCGCACGGGCACGGGCACGGGCACGGGCACGGGCACGGCGGAGGCGAGCTGCCAGGTGGGTGCGTACCGTTCACGTTATTTCAGTGTTGCCAGAATAATTGCGTGTGCTGTAAATAATTCACATGCCAACGTTTTTGGCCCATTTATTTAAGCGTCTCTATAAAAATTATGGTAGCAGCCGTAATTCTTAACTAGATGATTGTCAGATTTTTAATAGAGTTTATTAATGTAGGTCGATCTTCAAGGCAGTAAAGCAATTGTCATTTTTTTTTATTCAATCAAGTGACAAGAAGTGAGAAGAAATTGCGATTTTGTACATTAAAACTCTCTGTTGGAATCAGTTCGTGCAGCGCACCTAGGTTCCATTTGAACCTGACCCGGCGCTCGCCCCGATGCGTCACACAAAAATACCATGTAACCATGTACGCGAAGATTTTAAGACGCGAATAAAAAATATATTTTAATAATTAAAATTCTGTTTTTGTCTTCATTTATAATTATATTGATTTTAAGTAACATGTATGTAATGCCCGTGTGAAAGCTGTTAAGTAAATAAATATATAAATGAAATTATAATAACGTCATGGCCAACAAAACAAAAAGTATAAAAGAAATTGTTGAGACAGGTGGGGACCAGAAATGTAGTCACTACTGTAGCTACTTGCTGGTGAGCACTGTTCACGAGTTCGGCGGGGCAGCAGGTGGGCGCGGGCGCGGGCGGCTGGGCGGCTAATGGATCCGGTTCGGTAGGCGCTATGCTGACGAGCGGAAGCGTCTCGTCTCCGCAGCAGTAAACATACGTTTGGAATTTTTTTTTATATTATCACGCCTTTTTCCCCAGTAGGAGTAGGCCGATGCGAATAAACACCCACTTTTCGCCAGATGTGGTCAGATTAGGTCCCATGTAACAGGGGGCGAGCCTGTTGCCAGTTTATTGGGGCCACCACACACACATAACGAAGACTTCAGTGTGAGGGTTCCTCGCGATGTTTTCCTTCACCATTTTGTATTTCGCTGTTGTTACTAAAGTTCACAAATGTACATAACTTAAATATTAGTCATCGGCACATACCGAGATTCGAACCCGCAACCTCCGGAATGGAAGCCGCTCGCCCTAGCCATTAGACCAGCGAGCTACCAGAGCTACGTTAGGAGTATCAATGCATAATTTGTCGCGTTCCTGTCACAAAAAGAATAAGTCCTCATGTATAAATGTGTGTGTGTGTGTGTAAAGTTGTAGTACAACACACACACACACACACACACACACACACACACACACACACACACACACACACACCCAAACGTGTGGCGCATTAGTTTCTTACGAAATAATATTTATAACATAAAAACAACGTAGCCGACGGCAACGGAATATCTGTGAATCGATCCAAAGGTCCCGTCGATGCCCGCACCCACTGGCTTCCCTTCCCGCCACCTTCACCAGATCGTTAGTCTACTGCATAAAACATGCTGTAATCATTACATTATAATTATAGATAAAATCCGTTCCGATTCAGCCACCGCGCCGCGAGCGGAGTCCTGGCAGTAAGTCAATCGACCTTTGCCGCGTTGATAAAAGAACAAACAATGACTCGTCCGACAGGGCGGCGGCCATTGCGTGCACGGCTGTCACTGTCATCGCCGGTGTCAGCGCGGGCGGAGTTCCCGCCCTAATTTCCCTCGAACAAAAAAGTGTACATCCCGCCGCTGCGGAAACGAGCCCGGTGACGCGACGCGGGCGGCCGGAAGCGGCGCGTCATGCAATCGACACTATTAACGGCTTTTTTGCGGACGATAAATGTACGATGTCGCGGGAAATCAATCTCATTTCTTTTGCCGACTTTTTTCTAAATCGATTGAATCGTTACGTGAATGGACAGGTAATCGAGTGCGGCGAGTGTTTCGCAATGATTTGGAGTTTCCAATGCATTTTTTTTATTTATTTTGTATTCGACAAAGAGGCATGGCGGTCACCGGCAGGAGAAATCTACGACCAGCACTGTTGACATCCGGCGCGTGGCGCAACAGCACCAACACTTTCACACGGGCGGGATGGCAGCGCTGTGCACTAATCTCATTTTGTTTATTATCGGTTTGAGTAAAGTTTCGTAGAAAATTAAAAGTTTTACAAATTTATTTCACACATTTTCCTTTTCCATGTTTATTTCTGCAAAACCTGTTACGGCGAGGATTTAACATGTTTCCATAGAATTTATAACACACAAAGATGTTCGTTTTTATTTCTTCAGCATCCGAGTGCACGAGAGTATGGCTTCGACTTAATCCAAAATGTCTCAAAATATGATAATGTTAGCGTTGTATATGCCTAGATTCTAGATTTTTAACTCGGAAAAAAATTCATGAACCAAATCAAAGCGGTGTACTACTTTGGAAGTAACGTGAAATGGAAAGGAATATATGTACGCGCGAGGGGGCGTCAGGGGGAACTGCACAACTCGCGGGATCCAAGCCAAGCTCACCAGCTCGTGGCGCACCCTGCTAATCAACTAACGAGGCTCTGCCTCCTACCAACCTGCATTGGGCCAGCGTGCTGGAAAACGGTCCGAACCCCCCTTATAATAAATCTTTACTCGATCGAGCTGATGCTGATGAAGTGCGCGGTAGGAGCTCGTTTAGTTTTATCGTGTGCACTCCGCGGATCGCGCCGTCTAATTTCATAATCTGCGGAGAGTGGCCGCCCGGGGGCCGCCCGGGGGCCGCTCGGGGGCGGCTCGGGGGCGGCGCACCATTCCGGGCCATTAATCCTGTCATCAGATGCAGGCTCGGAGTGAATAGGGTTAGCTCAGTACTTAACAGTCTGAGGACACAATTAAACCGATTAGATAGAAATTGTCTATGGACACCCCGCGCCTCGCTCCAGCCCGCCCACGTCATTATGTTTTTTATTAGCACCGTATATATATATGTATATATATGTGTATACCACGTCCGCGACGACATTCGTCATGGAATGGAAGTACAGAGAGTAACAGTACTTACGTCGCTTGGTTTCAGTAATGCCTGTGCCTGTAACACCGTCCACTTCGACATCGTGCTAAGTATTCTGCGCACTGTCTCTCAACTTGTCTCCGGTGGTTATTGACTCGTGTCATAGTTACTTGTTCGACCGTCAACAGCGCGTCCAGGTGCAGAATTACTTCTCCACCTGGTTAAACACCAATGCTGGCGTGCCTCAAGGCGGCGTGTTGTCTCCAATCCTGTTTTGCTATGTTCATCAATCCTGTAACCCACGACTTATTTTCTTCTTACCACTTGTACGCTGACGATCTCCAAATTTACACTCAAGCTTCTCTTGGTCCTCTCTGTCAGGTCGTCCACAGCATTGACTCTGATCCTGCTTGTGTTACGGATTGGTGTAAATTGCACGGTCTGAACGTAAACCCTAACAAGACACAATCAGCCATAATCGGAAGCTCTACACTACTCTCCAAAACGAACTGGTCCGGTGTACCGCCTGTTATTGTTAACGGTAACGTAATTCCTTATAATAGCAAAGTTAAGGATCTAGGTATTTACGTTGACTCCTGTCTATCCTGGGCGCCGCAAGTTAACAGGTCAGCAGAAAGATGTATGGGGCTATAAGCTCCTTGCGCAGACTCCGCAATTTTCTTCCAACAGCCACCGAGGTTGCGCTCGCTAATTCTGTTCTTCCGCCTATTCCCGCCTACGCCGCTGTTTGCTATCTTGACTTAACTGAAGCGCAGCTTGGTAAGCTTGAGCGTATTCACAATTTGAGTATACGGTTCGTATTTGCGTTACGCAGATACGATCACATCACAGAATTTCGCAAATAACTCAACTCGGCTGCCACTCCGTCTCCGCAGCAGTACTCACATCTCTCTGTTCTATACAAGATATTGTTCAATCCTCTAACACCTTCCTACCTAAATATACAATTCGAATTTATTTCCGGTTGCCACAGTCGCACTCTCCGCTCTTCCAAAACTCCTCATTTTCCAATACTCCCCCCTTCCGGCGGCTCGCTTGTGGAACTCTTTACCGGGCCATATTTGTACCGCCGAATCCCTATTTAGTTTCCAGCTATTTAGTGCACCACGTATCTTATCCCTGCCTTTAGTCCACGTCCTCCTTGCCAACGGGTCGTCTGGAGGAGTTGCTTCCTGAGCAACAAGACCGCCCCCTGTACACCTGTGTATACGAGTGTATAATGTATTCCATGTCTTGTAGCTTGCAGCTGGTGTGCAATAGAGGATAAATGATAACGGTAACATGTCCCACAGCGTACCGCAACTGGCTGATGATCTTGATGGGTACGTAGCTAATGTCAACGGAGTCAGCAGTGTATAGTCATTACCCACAGCGTGCGGTCAGCTCACGCCTACCTTCCACGAGGTAGAACTGAACTTGGCAAATAAGTTATTACTCTATTTGATTTTATTTCTGCTGCTGCTCGTATACATTACTGTATTCCGGTTTAAAGGGTGCTGTAGCTGCGGAAATTACTATGGTAACAAGACTTACCATGTTACGTCTACGAGAAGAACACAATGTGACCAAGTGTACATCATCCTAACTAATGTTATTGCTGTCTATCGAAGGGCGCTTCGGTTTGTGAAATTACTGGGGTAACTTAAGGCGGCTGCTGTGAGCAAGGGTGTTACCAACTGGTGAATGGTTCTGCTCGTCCCGAGATTTCGTTCCTCTTTATACAGTTAAGCGACGAGACGAGGGGCACGTTCACCTGACGGCAAGTGACACGCGCGTAACATGGCGCTAGTTAGGATGTTATACACTGTAACGCGTTGCGCTCGTCGCCTGAGATGTAAGATATCGAGTCTCGACACCACGTTATCTTCATTACTTACGGCACCCTTCAAACCGGATCACTATAATGATTGCTCAGTACTGTCTGACAGCTGCAACAGGTGCTGCGGTGGTACCTACCTGGACAATCTGCAGCAACAGAGACCTACCAGGAGTTAATTTATCATATAAAGTAAAATAATGACCAGGTTCCTCAGACTCACCATTTAATTAAAAACCTATGATTGTGTAAATATGTCAGGGACGGGTCGCTGGTGGGCTGGTGGCCGGTCGCCGGTCGCCGGTCGCCGAGCTCCCCGAGTCGGTTATGATTTATGTCGGAGGAGTTGCCAGCGGCAGGAGCTCGTAAAACGCACTCCACTCGAAGGGCACTGCGACGCGCCCGCCGCCCCGCCCGCCCCGCCCCGGCCCATCGGACACCTGCCACGCGCTGCTGCGGTTGGCACGGCCAGATTAATTGGTTCCACTTCCATCCTGGCTCCCATTACGTAGCTCATCATATCATCATCATATACATTTGCATTATAGCAGTTTGTAATACACTGCTCGAGAGTAAGGTTCAAATGTTGGTCAGTAAGGGAACCTTGGAATCTTGGAACCTTGGAACTAGATCTCACTGCAGCATCGATTTTAGTTCTCAAGCAGTATTGTGGAAACATTAGTAAGCATTAGGCAGGCGCGGTAGTTAGTGTAATTAATTTTACTAACAAAGAAATATTTATTTTAAACAATTAAATGACGAGACGGGCCTGATGATCACCTGATAGTGAGTGATGCGATCGCCCACAACAACGTGATGCTAGTTACGATGCACTGCACCACATTGTGCTCATTTTGAGACATAAGACGGAAAGTCTCATTACCCCAGTAATTTCACTAGCTACAGCTCCCTTCAAACCGTAACACGGTTAATGTCTGCACACTGTACTGTTTGTCTTATGACTTTATATATTTTTATTTTGTATAATATGTGAATTGCAAAGATCATATTTACGCTTATGAAACTATGAAAAAGGTAATTAATTAAAAAAAAAAATCGACGGCCGCGAGACAAAGAGTTGTGCTCAATCTGTGGACACGCCGCAGGGACGACAAGATGGCGGGCGGGAGGCGCCGCGCGGGAACGCGCGCGGTGACCCCGATACGCGCGCGATTGACAGCCGCCGCCATCTTGTCGAAGGTCTAGCGCTGCCTGCTCAACGGGCTGATCAGTAAGTCGCGCAGTCCGCCGGCACTGCGCTCTGCTTCGCGGGCTGCAGACTGCACGAGCTCGCGGATCGACTGTCGTATCCGCGCGGACACGACACAGTCATTGATGCACGCCAATGCACGCCCATGCACGCCAATGTACGTCATTTATTTTTTAATTTTAAGTTTAGCTCGGGCACAGCTCACAGGCAGTAAGGTGCAGCCAAGTTATATATATGTATTTAATTTCTCCTTTAGTTTCTGTTCAATCATTTTAGTTTAAATAACTTTTGTTGCTTTACTACTAATATTAAATTTGACGCAAGCCATGTGTTTAATCCTTTTTAAATTTCTTTTTTTTTTATTAAAATTGTTAGTTTTTTTTTGACGGTTTTTCTCCGATTACATAAGTGTGGATGTCGTTGAATCAAAGTATTTGTTAAACTACTTTCACTACACTACAGCAGTTTCTAAATAAAACAATATGATTTGTTTATGAACTCGTCGCAAGCAAGATCTGCACCGGATATAATACCGCTGCGGGGTATAAGGAAAGTTCTGCCACTCTAGCCGAATAATTCCCTTCCGTGTCCTCCAATAACTTAGATACGCATATATATTTACGCGCACCAAGTTTTAAACTAGTTATTTGCTGTCAAGTTACACACACTCGGTGCCCAAGCAAAGATACTGTCCAGTATTTAATACTTTTAAGTATTTTTGTGCTATTTTACGAGACACGCCCATTTCTAAAACACTTTTTTGTCTGGTTTATACATTACATACTTTTTATTAAATTCGTTAAATTATTGGATTATGTACGCCGGTAGTTAAATTTACATAATAATAGAATAAAAACCGGAAAAAGCTAAGCTTTGAGAGGCGCTTTCGTTTGGAACAAGTGAATTTGCTTTTTATTTTCTTAAGTAAGATTTGATTTTGGAATGTCACACGAAAATACTTCAAAGTTTTTGGAACAGATATTTATAAATACTTGTACTGGCGCGCCGCGCCGCGCCGCGCTTAGCAATACGTCTCACGGCTACTACGGGAGCGCTCCAGCATCACCTCTGTACCTGGAACAGAAGGATATATATATACATAACACGTAAGCTGTTGGTGTAACGAATGAACAAACACGCATTTAAATGACCGCCACCTCGAAGCGGGCCGGGCGAGCTCGTAGCCGGCAGTAGCGCGGCGCGGCGCGGCCCCGCTAGAGCGCGCTGTCCTCAACTACCGGCTCGGGCCGGAGTATTGATCGGGCGCGGGGCGGCGCGGGGCGGCGCGGGGCGGCGCGGGGCGGGCAGCGAAAGGAACTGGTGCGGCCGGGGGGGAGAGGCCTTTGTTAGCAGACGAGCTGTAGAAATCCGGCTCCGCATTTGTATGTCGCGGGGTATATTTATTGCGGGAGCCGCGTCCCATTTAGCGATCGCATTTCAATATGTAATTACACGGGCCCGCTCGCCCCGCACTGCGCTCCTCTCCACTCAACGCTTTATTGGAAACTCAATCTACATGTAATATCAAATATACACACAGACGAGTGACATCGATATGATTTTAACTACAACTACCAATTAACCTCGATATCTCCCGTGTGTAGCGATTGGTAGCAACTGTAGCTATGTGTTTACATACAAACGCGGACTCCATTGGTTTCATTCACTGAATCGGAGCTTCCCAATCGTTAGTTCTGCTACCCCTTGATAAATCTTTTCATTTATTATGTAACTTAACTACTTTAGATTTATAATATTCCCGCCATTCCCGACAACTAGCACGTACCTCCAATCTCGCCCCCGTACGCCCGCACCCTCGCACCCTCGCGCCCCCGCACCCCCGAGTACACGGACCGCAGTTTGGTAACCACTGATTTAAAAGAAACTAATTTACAGCTTTCTCTATCTTTCCTGTTTGTCTATCTATTTATTTATGTATCCATCCATTTATCTCTCTCTCTCTCTCTCTCTCTATCTCTCATACATTTCTAATCCAAAGTCCCTGAAAGCAATTTGAACTTGATCACCAGCTCGTCGCTCGTCGCTCGTCGCTCGTCGCTCGTCGCTCGTCGCTCGTCGCTCGGCGCCAACAGCGACATGCCCGCCATCACTATATAATGCCGCGTTACGATTGTTGCGCGCCTAGCGGCGTGCCGATCACGCCCTTTCCAGTGATACAACGCCAAACACACACGCCCGTGGAATTAGGGTCGCAATAAAACTGCGGAAGCCCGCGGACCGGAAGCACGTCATGGAGTCGGCTTATCATCTTTGTTTCTTGACGCAATGGCGCAATACGTTTTTACGAGCTCGCCTCGCGCCGGCTTTGTTATTTCTGTATACTCACACACGCGCACGCGCACACACGCACACGCACACACACGCACACGCACACACGCACACACACACACACACACACACACACACACACACGCACGGCATGTTCCACACGAGTGTTGTGACGGGCGGCAGCAGCACCGCGGCGCTGGTCAGGATGCTTACACTGCAATTTGCTCTTGTCGCATTGACATACGTTATTGGTGCAGTACCAGCGGCAACTATCTGTTGCTGACATTGCTGAGATCCGGCTCGGAGGACCTGTAGCCAGTGTAATTATTGTAGTAATGAGATTTGAGATGTAACGTGTGAACGCGGCGAGCGCAGTGTTGCTCCCGCAGTGCACACCAACCTAACCAGCTCCCAATTCAATCGGCAAACATTTCCTCGATCGGGTTCGGAGGACCTGTACAGCGAGACAGATGTAACGCTGCCTCGTGGCATATATGAGTATATTGGATATTAAACTGTTTAAGAGCACCAGCGGTCACCCATCCACGTGCGCCTCGTGCGCCTCGTGCACCTCGTGCTGCGGGTACAGCAGAGCGACGGCCGCCGGAAAACATCTGACTATGTGGCGCATTAATAGAAGTCACAAGAGCCGGCAGTACGGGGACAGCTCTCGCGACCCCCGCACCGCCCCGCACCGCCCCGCCGCGCAGAGCAACCCCACCACACCACTCCACTCCACTCCACTCCACTCCACTGGGTGACCGGTGCAGCCCCGGCGGCGCGAATTTATTTAACATAAATATTTGCTTACTCACAATTCTGGGAATTATTAACATAAAGTGGACCTTTGTACGAAACCTCATGCCAACGAGCTCGAGGGTCCGCAGGGCTCCCGATTGATGAACATTCTGTGTCTTTACTGCCCGGGGATCAGCAGCACCAACTTGCGGCCACAGACAGCACAGATTACACTTTATCAGATGTAAACGCATCAGTCGTGTTGAAAGTCGACTTCTTTCGATTGATGAACTTAATGGTTTCTTTGATGTAATTGTCTATATAATGTAACTAGTGTATTGTGTACACACACACACACACACACACAGACACACACACACAGACACACACACACACACACACACACACACACACACACACATGTAAATACAAATGTATCGTTCAATATCATAACAGCTTTACACTGGACGCATGTGAATTCCTTATGTACACGTATGTGTGTGTGCTCGTTCGGTCTCAGTCCCGAAACGGCTGAGCCGATCTGCACGGAGCCTCCGGCGGCAGGTAGCCGGAAGTGTGTGGGGGGGGGGGAGGGCCGATACCGGCTAAGTATAATTAAAAAAATTACGAGGGTTCCGCGCAATTTGAGATAAGAATTCGGATCAGTTTGTAAGGAACGCGCGGGATTCTTGCCGCCAAAAATCAGTGTGACAATATTACTGTGCTCCGGTTTGAAGGTCGTTGCGGTCAACCAAAATACTGGTGCAACGAATTTAAAATATATATATATTTCTAGACAGCGTTTTAGTCTCTTTTTAATGTGTTATAAATAAGATTAGACGAAAATAGTGTCATACGCGGCAGGATACTTTATATGGTGGTTGCGGGAAAGCGAGACGGATATATAGCGGCGGCGGTGAACAGAGAGAGAGGGAGTGATCGATCGAAAATTTTGTTATTAATCGATATAAGATATATAATGAGTAAAATAATATGCTATAAATTTCAACATTCTCTCTCTCTCTCTCTCTCTCTTCATATTGTTAAAGTAAGACAGAGATAGAGGCTGGTCCCGCGGGTTGTTGGCGCGCTGCGGCCGGAGCGCGGGAACGGGATGCGCGACATAGAATCTGTATAGACACTCGTTCCGTCCCACTCGCACACGCCGTAGAGACATATATAGCCGTCTCTCACTAGGCTTCAGTATAATAACTGTTGCCGCGGCGCGCGATGTTGGCGCACTCGCAGTACCAACATTAAATCAGCTGAGTGCCGCCGGCGAGTAAATCAGTTTCGCGCCCAAACAATATAAACTGCACCGGCGTACGGTAAACACTGCGCCGCGCTAACGTCCCACTGTTTGAACGCGCCACATACATTACTACCGACTAGTTAGTAGTTATTACACTGCACACGAGAGAGAGAAATGCATTACTATAATGTATTTACTCCTAGCAGTGGGAACATTAATTAGAGCCCTTATCAACGTAATGAAAACGCTCGGAACTCTCATAGAGTAGTTCCACAGATGTTTTTTTTCTTAATCAAGAAAAGGATACAGGTCTTTTAAGACATTCAATCTCTATGGTCTGGCAAAGTAAATTTTAATTCCGGTTGCGGTGATTTCAGCGAAAACTTTTTTAAACATTAGAAATATTATTAAACAATATTTAATAACATTAATTAGTGATCTGAATAGATTGAAATATTCCTGCCGCCATTTTGACTATATCGCTAATTATCAGAGTAATACTTTCACCGTGCGTGATGAATACCAGGTTGTGATGGTAAGGTATACTATCAGCAGCATCAAGTTGAAATGATGGACTATGATGACGGCGAATGACCATCTCCATTATTCTGCGCTGGAGACGGACCGGGGACCTCTGTTACTTTAAGACGGTGCGAACAGCTGATGGTTAGAAATGATGTCTAATTATGAAGTAGTGAGTTGGTAAATGGTGGTGACGTCAGCTGAAGACGACAGGGTGTACACATTGCGACTGCACAGGGGTGAAACTGTTGAACTGTGTAAATGTATTTACGCTGTCAGGTTCACCAGACCCGGCCACGCGATGACATAACTAACCTGTGCAGTAAACAAGAGAGCAAAGAGCGGTGTGTGCGTGTGCGCATGTGCGCGTGCGCGTGTGCTACCGGGGAATAGAACCCGCACATCGTCGCCGTCACCGTTGGTAGAACCACTACGACGCGAGTAAAATTAAGTGTATATTAAAATAATGATGCCCCAGTTTGGATGTTCACACTATACCAAATTGTATTCGCTTTGATATAAAATATACTGTCTTAGGAGACCAAAGAGGGAGAGGAAAATGAATACAGACGATAGCATTAATTACACCTTTGATGATGGCACGGAAATAAAATCGATTCTGATTAAAAAAAAATAATGTTTAAAACGTTTTATTAGCATTGTTTACGCTCCGTTACGTCAGTGCAGTTAAATGAAACGATCGTTGCATAAAAAATACATTACTTTACTAAAAACAAACCAGCAATGAAACACAAAATCAAAGACAGCTGATGGTCGGATCGACGGCAGCTCGTCATGTGTTCGGTTTCAATTTGTACCTTACTCCGTAGCGACGCGGCGCGTTAGGCTGGCAGGCTGGCGGCCGGGCGCGCGTGCGCGTGCGCGTGCGCATGCGCGTGCGTCGATCCGAGCATCGGCTGTCTTTGATTTTGTGTTTCATTGCTGGTTTTTGTTTTTAGTAAAGTAATGTATTTTTTATAAAACTATCGTTTCATTTAGCTGCACCAACATGACGGAGCGTAAACAATGCTAATATAACGTTTTAAAAATATGATTTCTTTTTAATCAGAATCGATTTTATTTCGGTCCCATCATCAAAGGTGTCGTCGGTAGTATCGGTCTGTCTTCGTTTTTGGCAGCGATCTCCTAACGCACAGTATGTCAAGTGTAGCCACTTCAAGAATTTGACTAGCTACTGGTACTTCGAGCCGGATCACGGTTATGTTAACGCAGTGCCGTTTAAACTAGTTAGGATGATACACAGTGCATCTCACATTGTGTTCTCCGTTTTGACACGTAAGATGTCACGAGTCGTTAGCGCAGTAATTCTAATTGCGCCGCGTGTGTGGTGCTGGTGGTGGTGCTGGTGGTGGCGGAGGGTGAGCGGGACGGGCGTGGAGCAGGAGGAGCAGGAGGAGTGTTGCGAGGACACTGTCCGATCACGCTAACGACGCGCGTCCGGCGACGCGTGCTAAAAATTAATGATACAGGTACTCATCCGTTTGATTAACGAGCCCCGGGGGGCGCCGCCTCGTTAGCGGCACCTGGTGGCGGGGCACGGCGGGGCACGGCGGGGCACGGCGGGGACCTGGTCCACCAACGAATGACCACCAACACTTCTATTCCACTCCGTCACGTCTCCGTTATCGCCGCGCAAGCACCACCGCCAGTTGCAGACACGACCCTGACCCGGTTCGACGGACTTACCTAATAAAATTAGTAACGAGACTTGATATCTTATGTATCAGAGCGGGCGCAATGCGGTGCAGTGTATATCTTCCAAACTAGCCACCATTTCTACCCCCAAACGTAGTGGGCCAACATTACTATGATCCGGCGGGCGGGCCCGGCGCCCACCACCAGGGTAATGTGTTGTCGCTTCCTGGAATGGAAACAAGTCGACTGGCTGAGTGTTTTCCTAGCCCCGCATAGCATCGACTCATCAGCCCGGACTATCCCACGCGTGGGACACCGATCTGTAATGGTTATTAAGTATTAAAGAATAGAGTATGTAACACCGTCCCTCGTCACCGTCAAGGTGGTGGTGGTGGTGACCACAACATGTTTACGTACAAAGCGAACTAATTGTGAATACGCGTGGATGTTGAGACAGAGAGTGGGAAGAAAATGAACAGCTCTATTAACGTTCCCAACGGTGGGATCCGCTTTCATTCACGAGGAGATGGTCAAGTGTGAATTTCAGAAGCTGTCGCTCATGCAACACGTCGGCTTACTGACCGGAAGCTCGCCGTGACCCCGACGTCGTGTGCAAAGATACAGGGTGTTACATTTCTACTATATACTTCTATATTTATGTTAATTTGTGTGTTTATGTATTTCTATATAATTAATTAATTAATAATAATAAGTTAATTATAATGGGTAAAGTTTATGGAAAACGAAAGGTGGGGAGCAGGAAAAAGTCATGGTTGAGGGATGTCAGGGAATGTAATGGCATATCTGAAGCGTGGGAATTGTTCCGCCGTACCGGAGACAGGCCAAGACTGTATCACCCTGGGCGCCGACCGTCACCACCTGGAGAGGCGTTTTAAGAAGAAGAAGATGTATTTCTATATTTTTATGTATATTTCGTATAATTAGTTATTGTCTGTGCGTGTGCGTGTGTCTGTACGTGTGCGTGTGTCTGTGCGTGTGCGTGCGCGTGTGTCTGTACGTGTGCGTGTGTCTGTGCGTGTACGTGTGTCTGTACGTGTACGTGTGTCTGTACGTGTACGTGTGTCTGTACGTGTACGTGTGTCTGTACGTGTGCGTGTGTCTGTGCGTGTACGTGTGTCTGTACGTGTACGTGTGTCTGTACGTGTACGTGTGTCTGTACGTGTGCGTGTGTCTGTGCGTGTACGTGTGTCTGTACGTGTGCGTGTGTCTGTGCGTGTACGTGTGTCTGTACGTGTACGTGTGTCTGTACGTGTACGTGTGTCTGTACGTGTACGTGTGTCTGTACGTGTGCGTGTGTCTGTGCGTGTACGTGTGTCTGTACGTGTACGTGTGTCTGTACGTGTACGTGTGTCTGTACGTGTACGTGTGTCTGTGCGTGTACGTGTTTGTGCGTGTGTCTGTGCGTGTACATGTGTCTGTGCGTGTCTGTGCGTGTGCGTGTACGTGTGTATGTGCGTGTGCGTGTGTCTGTGCGTGTGCGTGTGTCTGTGCGTGTACGTGTGTCTGTGCGTGTGTCTGTGCGTGTACGTGTGTCTGTGCGTGTGCGTGTACGTGTGTCTGTGCGTGTGCGTGTGTCGTGTGTCGTGTGCGTGTGTCTGTGCGTGGACGAGTGTCTGTGTCTGTGCGTGTACGTGTGTCTGTGCGTGTGCGTGTACGTGTGTCTGTGCGTGTGCGTGTACGTGTGTCTGTGCGTGTGTCTGTGCGTGGACGAGTGTCTGTGTGTGTGCGTGTACGTGTGTATGTGCGTGTGCGTGTGTCTGTGCGTGTGCGTGTGTCTGTGCGTGTACGTGTGTCTGTGCGTGTGTCTGTGCGTGTACGTGTGTCTGTGCGTGTGCGTGTACGTTTGTCTGTGCGTGTGCGTGTACGTGTGTCTGTGCGTGTGTCTGTGCGTGGACGAGTGTCTGTGTGTGTGCGTGTGCGCGTGTCTGTGCGTGTGCGTGTACGTGTGTCTGTGCGTGTGCGTGTGTCTGTGCTTGTGCGTGTGTCTGTGCGTGTGCGTGTGTCTGTGCGTGTGCGTGTGTCTGTGCGTGTACGTGTGTCTGTGCGTGTGTCTGTGCGTGTGTCTGTGCGTGTGTCTGTGCGTGTACGTGTGTCTGTGCGTGTACGTGTGTCTGTGCGTGTGCGTGTACGTGTGTCTGTGCGTGTGTCTGTGCGTGTGCGTGTGTCTGTGCGTGGACGTGTGTCTGTGTGTGTGCGTGTGCGTGTGTCTGTGCGTGTGCGTGTACGTGTCTGTGCGTGTGCGTGTGTCTGTGCGTGTACGTGTGTCTGTGCGTGGACGTGTGTCTGTGTGTGTGCGTGTGCGTGTGTCTGTGCGTGTGTCTGTGCGTGTGCGTGTGTCTGTGCGTGTGCGTGTGTCTGTGCGTATGCGTGTGTCTGTGCGTGTGTCTGTGCGTGTGTCTGTGCGTTTGTCTGTGCGTGTACGTGTGTCTGTGCGTGTACGTGTGTCTGTGCGTGTGTCTGTGCGTGTACGTGTGTCTGTGCGTGGACGTGTGTCTGTGCGTGTACGTGTGTCTGTGCGTTTGTCTGTGCGTGTACGTGTGTCTGTGCGTGTACGTGTGTCTGTGCGTGTGCGTGTACGTGTGTCTGTGCGTGTGTCTGTGCGTGTACGTGTGTCTGTGCGTGGACGTGTGTCTGTGTGTGTGCGTGTGCGTGTGTCTGTGCGTGTGCGTGTGTTTGTGCGTGTGCGTGTGTCTGTGCGTGTGCGTGTGTCTGTGCGTGTGCGTGTGTCTGTGCGTGGACGTGTGTCAGTGTGTGTGCGTGTGCGTGTGTGTCTGTGCGTGTGCGTGTGCGTGTGTCTGTGCGTGGACGTGTGTCTGTGCGTGTGCGTGTGTCTGTGCGTGTGCGTGTGTCTGTGCGTGTGCGTGTACGTGTGTTTGTGCGTGTGCGTTTGTCTGTGCGTGTACGTGTGTCTGTGCGTGTACGTGTGTCTGTGCGTGTGCGTGTGTCTGTGCGTGTACGTGTGTCTGTGCGTGTGTCTGTGCGTGTACGTGTGTCTGTGCGTGGACGTGTGTCTGTGTGTGTGCGTGTGCGTGTGTCTGTGCGTGTGCGTGTGTTTGTGCGTGTGCGTGTGTCTGTGCGTGTGCGTGTGTCTGTGCGTGTGTCTGTGCGTGGACGTGTGTCAGTGTGTGTGCGTGTGCGTGTGTGTCTGTGCGTGTGCGTGTGCGTGTGTCTGTGCGTGGACGTGTGTCTGTGCGTGTGCGTGTGTCTGTGCGTGTGCGTGTGTCTGTGCGTGTGCGTGTGTCTGTGCGTGTGCGTGTACGTGTGTTTGTGCGTGTGCGTTTGTCTGTGCGTGTACGTGTGTCTGTGCGTGTACGTGTGTCTGTGCGTGTGCGTGTACGTGTGTCTGTGCGTGTGTCTGTGCGTGTACGTGTGTCTGTGCGTGGACGTGTGTCTGTGTGTGTGCGTGTGCGTGTGTCTGTGCGTGTGCGTGTGTTTGTGCGTGTGCGTGTGTCTGTGCGTGTGCGTGTGTCGTGTGCGTGTGTCTGTGCGTGTGCGTGTGTCTGTGCGTGGACGTGTGTCAGTGTGTGTGCGTGTGCGTGTGTGTCTGTGCGTGTGCGTGTGTCTGTGCGTGGACGTGTGTCTGTGCGTGTGCGTGTGTCTGTGCGTGTGCGTGTGTCTGTGCGTGTGCGTGTACGTGTGTTTGTGCGTGTGCGTGTGTCTGTGCGTGTGCGTGTGCACGCGACGCGTTGGCTAACGCGCGGTGTGTCCGCAGCTTTATGGATCTGATGTTCGCGTGGGCCGGCCGTGAACAGTTACCAACTAACTGTGGAGACGCGGGGGGATCGCGTGCGGGCCGGCGGAGACGTCGCCGCCGGCCGCCACCAGCCGCCACCAGCCGCCGCCTGCCGCCGGCCACCAGCCACCGGAGACGAGCGCACGGAATACCGCAGCACACTGAACAATGAGTTGAAGTGACATCAGCTCGGACTGTATGCTGTACATCCCGAGCATGTATTGCCGGAACACGGAACTCCTCGCCAGTTCATTCTCTCTACTCAGACACTCTACTGCTGCTAGGTCTCTGTTGATACAGACCGTCCATCGACAGACACTACTGTGCAAACATCTCAGTGTTCCGGTTTGAAGGGCGCTGTAACCAGTGTAATTACCGAGGTATCGAGACGCGACATCTAATATTCCAACGCGACGAACACAATACGGCGCAGCGTGTGTCGTTCTTGTGGACTGTGTCACTCAGTATCAGGTGAACGGTTCACCAGCCCCCCGCTCTGTCGCACAATACTGTCCGGGTTGAGGTGTGCGTGAGCGTGATCGTTTGCAGGACTGCAGCAGTGAGGAGACATCCGTTTGAGGCTTCACGCAACAAAAGTTCAGCTGTTAGTCGTACGGTCGGTGACAGGCGCCGGCACCACCACCACCACCACTACCGGCACCACCACCGCCACCACTACCGGCACCACCACCGCCACCACTACCGGCACCACCACCACCACCACTACCGGCACCACCACCGCCACCACTACCGGCACCACCACCACCACCACTACCGGCACCACCACCGCCACCACTACCGGCACCACCACCGCCACCGCCACTACACGGTTATGGTTAAAATTTTTATAAGAATGCATTTTTTTCGCAAAAGCGTTTAGACAAGTGACACGTTCACTTAATATTAAGTGATATAGCCGTTAACGACGTACCAGTTAGGGTGACGTACACTGCACCTCGTTAACCCTCGCCGCTTTAGCGCACTACTACTGACTACCCCTCCGACTAGAATGCGGCACTGGTGCACAGGCAGACGGGGTCGGTGCCAACTCTCTGTTGCCGGAGACGGTCTAGGTAGGTACGTTAGTGTTGTCCGGTTTGAAGTGCGCTGCGGATAGTGTAATTACTAGGGCAATGAATCTGTTTGTTTACTAAACTAACTAGCATCGTTTTTTTTAAATTAAAAAAGTCCCCCCCCCCATGTGAGGCTGGGGCGCAGTTTACTCTTTTCTTTTCTCTTTATTTGCTTATCATTCTCTTATCCTATTTCTCGGTTTCTTCTTTCTCTTCACTTTCTATACCTCCCTTTACGCAAACTTCCTCTCTCCTATCTTCCTCCATTCTATTTCCTTCTTGTATCCGTCTTCCTAAATAACCACAACTTACGCTTCTTTATTTTCTTCTGCTTACATTTTTCCTTATTTATTTTCTTATTATCTCCTGCTGCGTCTGGTTCTCATTTCTAACTCCCTCTGTTACCTCTCTGCAGAATGTTATGAATGTGAGCCGCCCGTTGGCATCACCCACCCGTCAGGTAGGCAATGCACCAGCGCTTATGGTCCTCTCCAACACCGTCCCACATTCGTAGCGCTTCTTTGCACACTTATGTGAACAGCTCGTGATCAAGTGCGCCACGGTCTGGTGCACCGCCGGGTCACAAAGCCACGAGGGGCTCTCCATGAACTTAAACCTGTGAATGTACTCGGAGAATCCCCCATGCCCCGTGAACATCTGTGCCAGTACCGTGTCCAGCTCCACGTGGAGGAGCGCTCGGTACGCCGACGCAACGCTCCGGAAACACATCCGCCTCGTTGCAGCCCTGGTGCCTCGTCGCGACTCGTGGTGCTGTCAAGCGTCCTCAGCCTTAGCAGTCGCTTAACGAAGGAAAGGAAACAGGACACCCCTCATATACCGGTCACCTCTTGCTCTTCAGGGCCGCATCCTTGGCCAGCTGGTCCGCCGTTTCGTTGCCCTCCGTCGCCGCGTGCACACTTACCCAATATAATCTTACATCTGTCCCTTTCTCTCTCGCTCTCTTCATATTCTCTTTAACTCTTAACGCTAAGGGATGGAGGGTGCCGGGTGCTGCGACCGTGTCCAGGGCGATGCGCGAATCGTTCAGAGCAGCACACGACCGGAGCGGCTCTCTGGCCGTGTACCCTGCCGCTTCCACTAAGGCCAGCAGCTCTGCCTGGTATACTGTGCAGTAGTTGCCCAACTTGAGCTTGTTGTTGGTTACCTCTGCGGCGCTCTGCACCACGCTGAACGCCGCACCCACCCTGTCGTCGCTGTGGCTGCCGTCGGTGTAAATGGCCGAGTCGGCAGCCGAGGTGCCAAGTTGGACCTCCTCCGCACCTTCCCCAGGCAACTCCACACCGATCTGTGCAGACGGGTGTGATAGTCTCAAGTCTCTTACTGGTACCTTCAGCTCTCGATCTCCTAGTACTTCCTGAAAGTGCCCACGTTTCACCTCAAATTAGGTAGCTGCTTCTTGGACCCGAAGGTTCAGAGGAAGCAGCCCAGCAAGCACGAGGGCCGAGTGCAACGACGCGGATCGGTGGGTTCGCGCAGTCTTCTGCAAGAAGTCACGCTGGATCGCGACGAGCTGCCTTCGGAGCAGCAGCTTGTTAGCCGCCGTCGCCCATGCACTCGCCGCATACAATGTGGTGGGCTCCAACCCCGCCAGGTACATTGTCCACAGCTGACGATAGTGCAGTTAGGCTTTTTTACCCGTGCAGGTTGAACGTGAGCCGCCGTCAGCTGTGCAGCCGCGTGTCCGAACCTCACGAGTTCGACAGGGGGGCTCTCCACCCATACGCAACATTGGATCGTCGTACTTCAACTTATTGGTTAGCACCATCACCTTGGTTTTGTGAGGTGCAAACCTAAATTTATTTCTGACCCCCCAAGCGTGAACATTGGCGAGCATCGTTTGCCTTCTTCGTGATGCTCCCGGTTTCTTGCCCCGAGAAGATCAGTATGACGTCACCTGCGAACGATTGGCAGCGTGTCCCGCTCTTGGCCACCCCCTCCAGGAGTGGATTCAGCAGGAGGGTCCAGAAGGTTGGGCCACCAACAAGCGTCACGTTTTTATGGGCAGGCATCAGGTGAACGTTTCGCTCGTCATCAACGTCATTTGAGGCCAGTGTGCTCGGCGTAAAGCGACTTAGACCGTCTTCGCGGCCCAGGAGTTGTGCATATTCAAATACTTCAGCGCCGGAGACTTGAACATCATTTCACAATTAACGTGCACCAACTTGCGGCAGATGGTGCTGCGTTAAACTCGCGTCGAAACTCGCCCCCACACCCCACACCCCACGGCCCACACCCCACGGCCCACGGCCCACGCCGACGTCACTTTTTGTACGTCGCAGCGATGAAATACAAATTAGCGAGGAGTTAACTTCGGGATATATTTTAAGAAATGAAGAAAAAAAGGTTACAATTTTTTAGCGTAACGTTCTAAATTTAAATAAATAAAGCGCAACCACTAAAACTAACGACAAAACTAAAAAATATGCTTTTTTTTTTAAATCCTGTTACTCTTACGAACTTCACAGAACACAGCTGCCTGCCCTCGTGTACTGTCACGAGCTGATAAACATCAGCGACGGACACTTACGGATAATAATTATTTTTAACCAATTAAGCAACGAGATGAGCGGGGCGCCCACCTGATAGTGAGTGATACGCCTGCCCACAACAACGTCATACTAGTTAAGATGATATATATTGCATCATACTGCGATCGTCGCCAAGGACGTACGGTGTTGAGTCGCGTTACCTCAGTAATTACATTAGCTACAGCGCCCATCAAACCGGAACTCAGTTATATTTGCACACTGCTGCCTGCTGGCAAAAGAAAAGTTCAAAACGATGAGAGATAGAGCACGCGCGTGGCGGCGCGGCGCGGCTCCGCGCCTCGATCCTTGTTTATGGTGACAGGAGCTGGTCCGCGGCGCGTCGGTAATAACGCGAAGCGAGTGGCGGCGCGGCGCGCGCTGCGACAGGTTCATCCGCTGCGGGATCTCCGCTGATGCCGGAACTGACGTAAAGGAGCATTCAGGGGATTCGCCGCCCCTCCCGGTTTATTCTCTTTATTTTCGAACACGATGCAAAAAATGTTGGCGCCTCTTTTATTTTGTTTTTGTCTTTGGCTCCATCCAGCACACACAGCTCTACCTTAATGGGCCCACCATTAAAATAAAGCTGTGTGAATAACGATTGTTGCCTTTTCGTAAGCTGTGCCATGTACCCATGAGCCTTACTTAACTCGCAATCTAATTACTTAAGCAACCGATTTTTTTTTAAAAAAATTACTTCATAATTTTATTTAAGAATTTTTACATGTTACTCTAAGAGTGAAAAGGACGGAAACTATTTTTTAGCTGGTATGAGCAGCGCGCGCCCGGCGCCGGAAGCAAGTGGCGGGGGGTGGGGGCTCCTCACAGCGCGGACCAATTAAAAACAAACCCCGCGAAAAGAATATACTTTGCGAATCAATTTGACGACAAAATTTATAAAATATATTATATGTACTTTTCCGATTTTTTTTATTTAATTAAGCGACGAGACGAGCGGCACCTTCACCTGATAGTGAGTGACGCGCGCCTCGGCCCCAACAACGCGGTTATACACGCAGCACCACATTGCGCTCGTCGCCTGACACACAAGATGTCGAGTGTCGTCACCCCGGTTGCATATTGTAAACAGTGCTGTGTGTTAACGTCACCGTGATCCGGTTTGAAGAGCGTTGTACCTAGTGTAATTGCTGGGGAAACGAGACTTAACATTTTTTGTCTCAGGCGAGGAGCGCAATGTGTTGCAGTGTAGTATACCAGCCTAACTGGCGCCGCGTTTCTATGGGCGGGCGCATCACTTAACATCAAGTGAACGATCCGCTGGGCGTGTCAATTGAAATATAAAACAAATCTTGTCGTGATTCCAAACATGAGATTACATCTGAATGTAACGGTTACGGTTACGGTTACTTCAAAATGTTTTTATCTGCGTTGTATAATCTGCGGACGCAAGCCGCCGCCGCCGCCGCGACCACCGCGACCACCGCGACCACCGCCACCACCGCGACCGCCGCGACCACCGCGACCACCGCGACCACCGCGACCACCGCCACCACCGCGACCACCGCCACCACCGCCACCACCGCGACCACCGCCACCACCGCCACCACCGCCACCACCGCCACCACCGCGACCACCGCCACCACCGCCACCACCGCGACCACCGCGACCACCGCCACCACCGCCACCACCGCCACCACCGCGACCACCGCCACCACCGCGACCACCGCCACCACCGCCACCACAGCCACCACCGCCACCACCGCGACCACCGTGACCACCGCCACCACCGCCACCACCGCCACCACCGCGACCACCGCCACCACCGCGACCACCGCCACCACCGCCACCACCGCCACCACCGCCACCACCGCGACCACCGCCACCACCGCCACCACCGCGACCACCGCCACCACCGCCACCACCGCGACCACCGCCACCACCGCCACCACCGCCACCACCGCCACCACCGCGACCACCGCCACCACCGCCACCACCGCGACCACCGCCACCACCGCCACCACCGCGACCACCGCCACCACCGCCACCACCGCGACCTCCGCCAACACCGCGACCACCGCCAACACCGCCACCACCGCCACCACCGCGACCACCGCCAACACCGCGACCACCGCCACCACCGCGACCACCGCCACCACCGCGGCAGACGGCCGGCTGCTGCTCAGCAAATGGGAATCCCATTATTTGTGTTTTATTGTTATTATAACAATTATAAGTTAATGATTGCACGGACAAAGAAAAAGGATTGAACATCCCACCCTGCTAATATACGAACGAGGCGCAGGCCCCCACCAACCCGCATTGGGCCAGCGTGGTGCGAAATGGCCCAAATTCCACCCCACATGAACTCCTACAAACGACGACACCCGGCGCCCGGCGCGCGGGCAACATAGGATCCATCGATGTGAAGATCTTTGGCGGAAGCCTATGTCCAGCAGTGGACATCTATCGGCTGATGACTATAGATAGATAGATATAGGGACAAGAGATGAGGAAAGTGGGAGCGAGACAAAGTCCGCGATATATACAGTACTGGATGTAACAACAACGCATAGATAGAGATGATGAAGTAATGGCTACAGGAGTTGGACTTCCATCTGGTGTTCAGCAATACTCCCGATAACAAATTGCGACAGGATGGCGAACACAGCAGCATAGTATCCTGGTAGCTATTGCACATAAGAAGTATCGTGATCATACAGCAATTTCGCTAGCCACCGGTCCTTGGAACCGGAACACGGCAATCTTGGCGCACTCCTGTCTGCCAGTTGCAATAGCAGCCGCAGTGGTACCTACCTAGATCAGGTCTGTACCAACGGAGAGTTACCACCAATGGAGACCTATTATAAGTAGAGTATCTCCTGACCTGGGTGTGAACACGTGGCCAGCGGGTCTGTGCCGGTTGTGTGCGTGCGGCGAGGAGTGTAAGGAAGTACCGGTGTCTCCATGCCGCGCCGCGCGGCTACTGGCGGCGCGCTGGTGTCCGCCGCTGACACTACTACTCGGAGACGACACCGCCTGAATGTAGACCTCCATAAAGCCATCAGCTTTCTAACCGCGGCCGGGGTTGCACGCGCACGCGCACGCGCATACAATGGCGGATAAAACGTGCACTTTAGTGGAGTGGCCGCAGTTAAGCTAACTGCCGGCCGACGGCCACCGGCAACGGTAACACGACCGTTACCGGTAATTACAGCTCGGCGACATCCGTCTCCGTTTCACGTCATTGAGCATTCGAATGTTGCTATACATCACAAAGTGAATGCACTTCTGCCCATAGCGACTGCAGTGAGTGCGGTTACACTGCATGTCGGCCGCAGCGGATTGTACACAGTTGTACTTAACGTCTCATGTGTCCCAGCGACGAGTGCGCGTTGCAGTGTATATCACCCTAACCTGCGTCGCGTCACTACAAGCAGCCGCGTTATCGAATCCAAATTAGTGCGCGTTACTAACCGCCGAGCCGTCGGGGCGTGCGCTAATGCTAATCAGTAGCACCATATATCAAATCGGCGAAGGTTGGCCCCACGTGCTGGTAATGACCGGTGGCTGATCGTGACACACACCCTCCCCGCAGCCCCGGCCGCGGCAAATGGACCGTGCGGGTCCGCGGGTCAAGTGTTGGGGGACGTCGGGCGCCAGGGTGCGCTGCAGCCGCGCACCTTCCGCAGTGCAACTAACCGGAGAATACAGGGTGTAACAACAGGAGGAAGAAGCAATAACAAATAGAGGAAAGTAATAAGCAAGCCGTAATGATGACGCCGGGGACACCATTGCGGAAGTGCGTTGAACACGACAACACATAGACACGAGCGCGGCCGCGTCGGCGGAAGTAATGAGGCATGTCTGATGGCGGCAGCACTGCAGCTCCACCGGCCGCATCCGTGGTGAGCTCTGGTTTACAACCGGTGCTCTAAGTTGGAGCGGCCGCGTCGGGCCGGCCCTTCGCTGCGGGCCGGCTGGGTAGGTTCTTCTTCAGATCACCGTGTACTTCGCCACGACTACTGAGCCCCTCCGCCACGACAAAGCGAGAACCTGTTGGGGGCCCTCGATTAGAGGTGGCTTATAACAGGGCAAACATAATATCTGTTATTACTATTACACAATAATAACAGGTACCAAATTCTGTTATTAAATAACAGCTGTTATTTCTTGACAATTTGTATTGTTCGGGTTATAATACTAGGTGCGTCTCGTTTCAGCAACAGTATATACAATGTGTGCGAGCGAGATGGATTAATCAACCAAATAACAGATAACGCGAACTAATTAAGAATTCGCGTTTCAAAGAGGATTTCTCCTTATGAGACCACTTACTATACTTTTGGGTTCGTTTCAAATAAATACTAGGTGCGTCTCGTTTCAGCAACAGTATATACAATGTGTGCGAGCGAGATGGATTAATCAACCAAATAACAGATAACGCGAACTAATTAAGAATTCGCGTTTCAAAGAGGATTTCTCCTTATGAGACCACTTACTATACTTTTGGGTTCGTTTCAAATAAATACTAGGTGCGTCTCGTTTCAGCAACAGTATATACAATGTGTGCGAGCGAGATGGATTAATCAACCAAATAACAGATAACGCGAACTAATTAAGAATTCGCGTTTCAAAGAGGATTTCTCCTTATGAGACCACTTACTATACTTTTGGGTTCGTTTCAAATAAATACTAGGTGCGTCTCGTTTCAGCAACAGTATATACAATGTGTGCGAGCGAGATGGATTAATCAACCAAATAACAGATAACGCGAACTAATTAAGAATTCGCGTTTCAAAGAGGATTTCTCCTTATGAGACCACTTACTATACTTTTGGGTTCGTTTCAAATAAATACTAGGTGCGTCTCGTTTCAGCAACAGTATATACAATGTGTGCGAGCGAGATGGATTAATCAACCAAATAACAGATAACGCGAACTAATTAAGAATTCGCGTTTCAAAGAGGATTTCTCCTTATGAGACCACTTACTATACTTTTGGGTTCGTTTCAAATAAATACTAGGTGCGTCTCGTTTCAGCAACAGTATATACAATGTGTGCGAGCGAGATGGATTAATCAACCAAATAACAGATAACGCGAACTAATTAAGAATTCGCGTTTCAAAGAGGATTTCTCCTTATGAGACCACTTACTATACTTTTGGGTTCGTTTCAAATAAATACTAGGTGCGTCTCGTTTCAGCAACAGTATATACAATGTGTGCGAGCGAGATGGATTAATCAACCAAATAACAGATAACGCGAACTAATTAAGAATTCGCGTTTCAAAGAGGATTTCTCCTTATGAGACCACTTACTATACTTTTGGGTTCGTTTCAAATAAATACTAGGTGCGTCTCGTTTCAGCAACAGTATATACAATGTGTGCGAGCGAGATGGATTAATCAACCAAATAACAGATAACGCGAACTAATTAAGAATTCGCGTTTCAAAGAGGATTTCTCCTTATGAGACCACTTACTATACTTTTGGGTTCGTTTCAAATAAATACTAGGTGCGTCTCGTTTCAGCAACAGTATATACAATGTGTGCGAGCGAGATGGATTAATCAACCAAATAACAGATAACGCGAACTAATTAAGAATTCGCGTTTCAAAGAGGATTTCTCCTTATGAGACCACTTACTATACTTTTGGGTTCGTTTCAAATAAATACTAGGTGCGTCTCGTTTCAGCAACAGTATATACAATGTGTGCGAGCGAGATGGATTAATCAACCAAATAACAGATAACGCGAACTAATTAAGAATTCGCGTTTCAAAGAGGATTTCTCCTTATGAGACCACTTACTATACTTTTGGGTTCGTTTCAAATAAATACTAGGTGCGTCTCGTTTCAGCAACAGTATATACAATGTGTGCGAGCGAGATGGATTAATCAACCAAATAACAGATAACGCGAACTAATTAAGAATTCGCGTTTCAAAGAGGATTTCTCCTTATGAGACCACTTACTATACTTTTGGGTTCGTTTCAAATAAATACTAGGTGCGTCTCGTTTCAGCAACAGTATATACAATGTGTGCGAGCGAGATGGATTAATCAACCAAATAACAGATAACGCGAACTAATTAAGAATTCGCGTTTCAAAGAGGATTTCTCCTTATGAGACCACTTACTATACTTTTGGGTTCGTTTCAAATAAATACTAGGTGCGTCTCGTTTCAGCAACAGTATATACAATGTGTGCGAGCGAGATGGATTAATCAACCAAATAACAGATAACGCGAGCTAATTACACAATAGACAAAGACAGGAATAGTCGTTTAATGTTGTATTGTCCGTTGCCGCTGTTATTGCGAGCTGTCACTGTCAGCGGCCGGCCGTTACCGGATACCGGTAATGTTGATTGTTGATAGTTGTTCAATAACTTCAGCGTGATGAATTATAAATGATATTTGTTAACAGGTATAACGACATCGCAAGAACAACTGCTAGCTGTTATCTTCGAATACTTGTGATTTATATATGTTATGATAAATACGCCTCACCGCTACTCCCGATACGTCCGGGCGTTAAGGAGCAACGGGAATTGTTGGCATTGATTATCTGAACAGTGCTGCAGTGTATTTAGTGGCGAATCGTTTGAAGGTTGTGAGCGAGATCCTAATCAGCTATAAGTTGTCGAGCTGGAGGACATTACAGCAGGAGCATTAGTTTCAGGTTATACATAACGCTGTTTGGAAAAAAATAACAGGTGTGTTCTAGTATTGCTATTACTATGTAAAATATTTATTAGGGAATTGAATAATATATGCTGGTGTGTAGTAAACTTAAGTTACTACACGTTTTACTGCAACAGTCTACTACATAACAGTAAGCGATTGAATGCACCGGCCGACGGCTTCCGTCGACTTTAACAGTTATATCTAGTTTGTTGTTTACTAATAAATAATATAACGCAGCTTACTAATAGGTAGTAAAGTAGTAATGTATGTATGATAAGGATGAGATTTGATTAGGATAATTGTGTTTCCGGGCTGATGGGGTGGCAGTTGAAATGTCAAACGCATTCGAATGCGGCGGACGGACGGGCGAGCGCGACCGCAGCCGCAGCTGCAGCCGCAGCGCCGCTGCACTTTGTGTTTGTGTGCGTGCAGTGGTATAGGTGGTGCAGCCTGCGTGCAGGCGCCGGCGGACCCATCAGCTCGCGTCGGGCGCAGCTGGCGCCGCTCGCGGGATTAATGCGCGGCGGTCGGCGGCCGCGCCCCGTCCCCGTCGCAGCAGCCCCGCGCGCATCCGTCATCATCTCACGCGGCCGTCAGCGCGCACCGCGACAGCTGCGCCGCATTGATCGCGCGGTGCGCTCACCACCACGCCCACCGTCGCGGTGAACGCAAACGATGTTAGATTTTATATTAAGAAAAGAAAGCGTTTCGATGTTTGACGGTAATATTGGCTGCTGGCAGGAGTCTGCTGCTGGAGACCGTTTCGGTGGGCACCACCGCAGCGCCTGCTGCAGCCGATAGGCAGCAACGGACAAAGATCACTGTATTTCGGTTTGAAGGGCCCTGTAACTACTGTAATTACTGGAGTAACGAGATTCAACATTTTATGTCGCAAGCGGTAAGCATAATGTGGTGCAGTGTGTACCATTGTAACTAGCGCCACCTTGTTACTGTATCACTTACCATCAGGTGGGCGGGCCGTTTGTGTGGGCTGTTCGTCGAATCAAAAAGAGAGTAGGTAAGACAACGCCATTTGGATATCTGTATGGAAATACCATCATCGGCCGACAGAAGTCCACTACTTCTGTCGGCCGATGATGGACGTAGGCCTCTCCCAAAGACCACTTGGGTCGTCGGATCACCTAGTGGGGGTGGGCCTGCCAACACTGCGACATCCGGTATGGAAATACATTCTATCGAAAGTAACGTCAGCAATGAAGTCGTAACAAAACAAGTGTTCAGGTTGCAGCAGCCGCCGCTGGTGGTGGTGACCGTCCACAACAAACGTTGAGGCTATTAGAAAGACATTTTACTAATGCGAGGAGCACGCCACGGCGCTGCGTGCGCGCGCATCCTGGGCAGCGCTGCGCAGCACGCAGCATCCAGCGTGCGGTTTGTTCTCGTGTCCTCGTTCCGTATCTACTTACATCTAATACAATATGTTTGTGGTGTTGCCATCTATTGTCAAATATTACAACTAACAGTCTCAAGTGGCGACGAATTATTTTTATTCGACAGCGACGATACAAGTGAGAGGTTCACCTGATGCTAAGTGATAGGGATACACCCGCCTGTAGTAACGCGACGCTGGTTGCGATGGTGTACACTGCGACGCATTGCGCTCGTCGCCTCACACGTAAGATGTTTACTCTCGTTACCTGGATAATTACAATATCTTTAGCGTCCTCCAAACCGGATCACAGTAATGTTTGCACACAGCTACCTGTAGACTGCATCAGGCACAGCAGTGGTACCTACCTAGACGGTCTGCGCCAGCGGTAGATATTTAAGCAAAGTAACTGTGCACCTCTCCACACTAACTCAACGCATACTTATATAACATGTGTGTGTATATATATATATATATATATATATACATATATATATATATACACACACACACACACACACACAGACAATCTTAATGTATATAATGAAATTAGTGTTGTTTGTTCGCCAATCACGTGAAAACCAGTGAACGGTTCGGTGCAGAAACTTGAGCGTCAGACGTGGAGCGACTTGTAGATGGCTGTAGGCTGTAGGCTGTAGACTCTAGGCTGTAAGCTGTAGGCTGTAGGCTGTTCGAATTTCATACATTCTTGATCATTTTATTTTTAATTAACTTTTATAACAATTTTCAATCGGAATTGTTTACGGCGGTTGCTATGGTAACGGCTGGTATAGAAAGCCATTCGGGGTTGCGGTTGCGGTTGCTCTGAGGGAATCTTTCAGATAAACTACGAGTCTAAGTGTATATTACGGCCAACGCGGCGGCGGGGGCACACGGTACGTTTGTGTATATATATATATATATATATATGTCGTTTACCAGTTACGTGTACATAGACGTAGTGCGTTCTACGGCGTAGCGCGTAGCATGCGCCGATGCGACGCAGCGCGCGCTACGCTCGTGTCTACGCATCTGCTGCGTCGTAACCGCTACGGCGCGCGTTGAGTTACGGCGGCGGCTTGTTTATTGCGGCGTGCACACGCACACGCACACGCACACGCACGGACACGCACACGCACACGCGCACACACACACGCGCGCGCCCGCTCCGAGTGCTCGTTTACAACACACGGCAGAGACACAACACGCCCATAAATGTCGTCGCCCGCTCGTATGGCACTGCACCGGCACCGCGCACGCCCACCGGTGGACATTCAACCTAACGACGCGACCGGTCAGACTTCCTCCACATGATAGTAAGTCTTCGGATATATACCAAGCACCACATTGTTATTAGTTAATCTTGTTACCGCAGTAATTTTACTCTACGTCACCGTTTGATACTACGATGGTACCTACCTAGACGATAGCCACGGACACCTACCGCCAGTTACTACATTCCAGTAACATATAATTATATTTGTTTCAGTTTATCAGAGATCAGCCCAAAGTAGAGAATCCCTGTCCGTGCCGACGCGGTCGGTGATGCGGAGCGCTAAGTCCGCGGGGCTTCACCGGATTACCGGCGAGGGGCTTCCCCGCGAGGTCGCCGCGTCGATCTACCCACAGTGGGTCATTTTGATCCGTATACTTATTGTTAATACAACATACGAGTAAACAATATCGCGGACATATTTATTTATTCGACGAAACGACCAGGAGAGAGCCACGCACCTGATAATGAGTGCAGTGCCTGTCCATAACAACTTGGCATGAGACGTTCTGTGCTCGTCAATGAGACCTTAAGAGTGGTGTTTAGTTACCGCACTGGTTACACCGCTGGGTGGTATTTCACTTCGTTTAGGAATTTTCACGCAATTAACTATTGGCGGTAGTTCTCTGCTACTCGTTACCATCAGGGTGCGCACCACCGCAGCCTCGTGCACTGGTGTACGAACACTACTGTGTCCCGGCTCGTGAGGTTACTTGAGTAACCAGACCCCGCTGAGGCAACGTGAATTAGTTGTACATGTCGCAAATCAGCGAGCGTAATATGCTGCAGTGTAAACACCAGAGTGGTGTGCGGGGTCCGCCGCACTCACGGGGCCCAAGCCAACCTCACTAGCACGTGGTGCACCCTGCTAATCAATAAACGAGGCTCTGACTCCCACACCCCGCATTGGGCCAGAGTGGTGGGAAATGACCCTAATCCCCTCATATGAATCCCTACCCGATCGTGTGGTAGTCTTTCGGCGGGGCCTACGTGGACGTCAGCGGACGTGTATCGACTGATGATGAGGATCAAACGCTCCAACTAGCGCTACATTGTTGTGACTGTTCGTAAAAACAAATCTATCAGCTTGTTGAGTAATATGCAATAAATAAATAAAAAAGTATTCTTACCAAAACAATGAGACCAAGTATCAAGAATATTTATATGTTCTTGATACTCGGTCATATGTAAACTGTCGTGAAAAACATTTTGATACTACTCTCTGTATTATAACCGAGACCTTCGTCATCGGGTTTGTTTGCAGAGAAATATACATTGCTGCAGCAGGACAGGTATATGGCAGCCGGGTGAGAGCTCTTGTAGCGCATTGGCTGGTGGCTGGTAGCTGGTGGCAGGTTTACAGTAAGAAGATAGCGCACGTTTTTTGAAATTATAATAAGATTCAAGGAGATGATCTCGAGTGTCATCCGGAGTGATGCTGGTGGGGTTGGGGCTGGGGGTGACGTCTAGCTCAGCGCCACTCGAGTGGGATGACGCCGCGAGGGCGCCCGCCGATGGCACTTCGAATATTGATTATCGGCTGACGCACGTTTAACCTTTTTGTCTTGCATCTTATGTAGTCGAGGGTTCAGTTCCGGCGCAGACGTGTAAAAGTTCAGCTAAATAACTTTTCAACGGTTACTTCGACACTGTACATCAAAGTGTACACACAACAACAAATACGATAACAATTGGATCTGCTAATATATATATATATATATATATATATATACAATATTTTTAATTATACACTTTAATCAGGCGCAGGTTAGATTGCTTTTCTTGTGATGGAAGGTTTCAGGATTTACTACCGAACTGGAGGGTACTCATAGATACAAATGCTCCCCCTCGCTTCAATAAGTACATGCTTTCTATCAGTAATAGATCTCATCCCCCGGCCTCTGTCGTTTATTACAGGCGAATCGAGAACGCACATAAATATTTTTGTTCTACTCACATTCCTATACGTTACACGAACGCACGCCTTAGACAAGAGATGTGTACGGAGCTCTATTAAAAGTAGACTTGTATTACAACCGACCGACGGTTTTTAATGGTTCTCACATTAGTTTATATAGCTAAACCATATATTTAATTTGTGGAATTCCATCATGGATACCACCAGCAAGGGCTTGGCATGAACATCTCCATCAGTTGTGTTGTATATTTCCGGCGCGGGACTACTTCGATGTTAAACTTACACCGCACGAGCTAAACTTTACCATCAATACATTTGTTATCGTTTTTACGGGCATCAGATAGCTATCAGCGAAGTGTTTTACTCCATCATGTGCTGATGGGGAACCGGGTCCGCGTTCCAGCTGTCACTTCGGTGTATTTATACTGATGAGAACATAACGGCACGCCAGCCCGCAGCTGCTGCTGTCTCTCGCACAGTGACGAATGGCTGGCGATGATCCGATCAGTTTTGAAATTGATTATTTTAATATAAAATGTCGCGTGGGCGTACGTGAGCGTGGGCGCGCAGCTTTATCCCCACAATCTCCAGCTCCCGCTCCGCTGACTATTGGCAGCTCGCCGCCTACTGATACACATCTAACTGGCACACAGTTACGTCGTACAATAAGCTCGACTTTACTCCCGCCATCTCCCTCTCACACACACAAGAAGGAAGAGAAACACTTAGGCACTCCTTCAAGGTTTTCTGGTGGTGATTAAACTGCTGTCACATAAATAGTGGAAGCTGATAAGGTCCTGGAGTAGTAACAGGTGAAGTGCTGGAAGAATATCCGCGGTTTAGAGAGAGAGTCAAAGATAGGCGTTGTATACTGACAGCGCAGAGCTAATTGGAATGGAGATCGTAAGAGGAGGTTCACGTCCAGCAGTGGGCATCTGCGCGGGTGTCTCCCGCCACCACCACCACCACCGCGCCATGACAGCACTGCAGCTGGGCTATTCCGCGCGAGCGTCCCAATTAACATTTGAGAACGAGTTGATCTATTGGAATTGAACTCTGTACTCTGTACGGTTGGACAATGGAAGTGCTCCCAGCCGCTGCACAACGGGGCGGCTCCGGACTGCGCGGGTGTCTCCCGCCACCACCACCACCACCGCGCCATGACAGCACTGCAGCTGGGCTATTCCGCGCGAGCGTCCCAATTAACATTTGAGAACGAGTTGATCTATTGGAATTGAACTCTGTACTCTGTACGGTTGGACAATGGAAGTGCTCCCAGCCGCTGCACAACGGGGCGGCTCCGGACTGCGCGGGTGTCTCCCGCCACCACCACCACCACCACCGCGCCATGACAGCACTGCAGCTGGGCTATTCCGCGCGAGCGTCCCAATTAACATTTGAGAACGAGTTGATCTATTGGAATTGAACTCTGTACTCTGTACGGTTGGACAATGGAAGTGCTCCCAGCCGCTGCACAACGGGGCGGCTCCGGACTGCGCGGGTGTCTCCCGCCACCACCACCACCACCGCGCCATGACAGCACTGCAGCTGGGCTATTCCGCGCGAGCGTCCCAATTAACATTTGAGAACGAGTTGATCTATTGGAATTGAACTCTGTACTCTGTACGGTTGGACAATGGAAGTGCTCCCAGCCGCTGCACAACGGGGCGGCTCCGGACTGCGCGGGTGTCTCCCGCCACCACCACCACCACCACCGCGCCATGACAGCACTGCAGCTGGGCTATTCCGCGCGAGCGTCCCAATTAACATTTGAGAACGAGTTGATCTATTGGAATTGAACTCTGTACTCTGTACGGTTGGACAATGGAAGTGCTCCCAGCCGCTGCACAACGGGGCGGCTCCGGACTGCGCGGGTGTCTCCCGCCACCACCACCACCACCGCGCCATGACAGCACTGCAGCTGGGCTATTCCGCGCGAGCGTCCCAATTAACATTTGAGAACGAGTTGATCTATTGGAATTGAACTCTGTACTCTGTACGGTTGGACAATGGAAGTGCTCCCAGCCGCTGCACAACGGGGCGGCTCCGGACTGCGCGGGTGTCTCCCGCCACCACCACCACCACCCGCGCCATGACAGCACTGCAGCTGGGCTATTCCGCGCGAGCGTCCCAATTAACATTTGAGAACGAGTTGATCTATTGGAATTGAACTCTGTACTCTGTACGGTTGGACAATGGAAGTGCTCCCAGCCGCTGCACAACGGGGCGGCTCCGGACTGCGCGGGTGTCTCCCGCCACCACCACCACCACCACCGCGCCATGACAGCACTGCAGCTGGGCTATTCCGCGCGAGCGTCCCAATTAACATTTGAGAACGAGTTGATCTATTGGAATTGAACTCTGTACTCTGTACGGTTGGACAATGGAAGTGCTCCCAGCCGCTGCACAACGGGGCGGCTCCGGACTGCGCGGGTGTCTCCCGCCACCACCACCACCACCACCGCGCCATGACAGCACTGCAGCTGGGCTATTCCGCGCGAGCGTCCCAATTAACATTTGAGAACGAGTTGATCTATTGGAATTGAACTCTGTACTCTGTACGGTTGGACAATGGAAGTGCTCCCAGCCGCTGCACAACGGGGCGGCTCCGGACTGCGCGGGTGACAAACGACCCTCGCACAATAGAGACCCTCATTCCGCGCACCCCCGGCGGTGGCGGGAGCGGGTGGGGGGTGGAGGTTCTGTAAATCGCGGGGCGCCGGCATTTGAATACATTCATCTGTGATATATTTAACAGGAGGGAATCCACTTCGTGTATATACATTGCTGCCACGGTGGATCTCACTGGCAGAGACCGCCTCAATACCACCACAGCAGCGGCCACATCTGTAGCGTGTAAACATTACTGTGATCCGGTTCGAAGGAGCAGTAGCTTGTAAATTTATAACACATATTGTAACCAAATTTCTCTTATAGGTACATATATAGGTAATATTGTTGTGTTCCGGTTTGAAAGACTGTAGAAATTTTAAATGACTCGGGCAAAGAGTCAAGACATTACGGTGTGCTCGTTATAGGCTAATGAATTTACTGTATCAAATAGAACTATGTATTCTTTCTCTCTTTTTCTCTACTCTGTTCAATCGAACTGTGCGAGGCCATGACTCTAATTTAATTATTTTACACATTTCCGTACTCTACGTTTCGAATGAATACTGATGTAAGCCCGCGCCAATTTATGGGCAAGGTGTGTCACTTAACATCAGGTGAACGTCCCGTCCGTCCCGTCCGTCCCGATCACTCCCCCGCCCTCCACCGGCGCGCTGCAGCCGTGGAGTTCGTTCGTGTAATAACATTCTCGTTACTTTAAACCGTTACGCGAACGCTCGCTGAAAAATGTAATTAGTGCTTAATTAGTACTTTTAGTGTTCTATTAAACTGCTGACTGTCAAGTTTAGATAATAGAATTAGCTCTCACCGAAACTTACACGTAACTATTCGCGATAACACTTTTAATTTTACGAAGCGACGGCACGAGCGGCACGTTCACCTGATGGTAAGTGATACGCCCGCCCACACCACTGCCGCTAGTTGGGATGGTGTTTAGAGCACCAGGTTGCGCTCGTCGCCTTGGGACAACACGTTATGTTTGGTTACCGCAGTAATTACACTAGCTAGAGCGTCCTTCAAAGCGGAACACAGTACAGTCTGTCGGCTGCGATGGTACTTGGACGGTGCCCACCAGCAGCAACAGGTGGAAGTACTGTGAGCTTCGAGTTGCGAATGAAATATATGAAAGTAACCTAATTTACAGTTCCCTTGGCGCCGGCACTGAAGGTGTGTGAGGATACGCAGCCTGAGCCACGGCTCGTGATCTAGACCAGGGGTGTATCAGCTCCCGCACAACTCATGGGAGCCGAGCCAACCTAACCTGCTAATCAACTAACGAGGCTCTGGATCCCACATGAATCCTTACGAAGGACAGGCCTTGGTGCCCGGCGGTGCCGCAGGCCACGCTGGCTGCAGCGCCGGAGCGATTGATGTAGAGATTTTTTTCGGGAGGTCTATGTCCAGCAGCGGACGTCTATCGGCTGATGATGATGATTTTGACCAGTGGCTCCGTACCAGTGGTGGGCGCACTGCCGGAGGTGGGGGTACGTGTGCGTGGCACCAGTAGTGGCGGGAACATGGAGCAGTTGGAACAAATAACTTACATACACGTTGCTGTGTGTGTGTGCGCGGTAGTTAGTGACGTGTGAGAGAGAGGGAGAGGGAGAGATAGAGGATATATTGCAGTTGATATTGTCAGCAGTTGAGAACAAGAGAAACGAGTGGGGGGAGGGGGAGGGTTACATATGAAAAGTTTTATTGAGCGCTGCGAGAATGAAAAGCAGTTTTGGAAGCACTGACCTGGAGTCGCGAGGATCTAGTGACGAGACATTATTGGCGCTGTTTAGTGTTTTTGCTCCTGAAAATTCAGGTCATACGGTTAAAGCGCCATATTTCCTAATTTTGCGGAAGAAATCTACGGACAGATACCTCAACCCCAGGGTGGGAAGACAGCTGCGTCATGTGATGGTTTTTACCCACTAAAACTCCTTTGGTGGTCGTCTTGTGTCCGGGGAGAGCACAGCGTTTACGTTTGCAATACAACGCGTAATGTATAATACCTAGGTACATAGTTGTAATACCTAGGTAGTCGAGAACAGAAGTAACAAGGTACGGACGCGCCGTACCCTCGCCGGGAGCCGCGCGCACCTCCAGGGTCATACATCATCCGGCACAATGGCCGGCGCCAAGTGCACCGCCTTCGGTGGACAATTAAATAACGTAATCACATCGCTGGGCGCCCACTCTCCCAGCCGTTAGACCGCTGGGAGCGTTAATGGCCACCGTTGGAATGCCGCGCGAATTGCTGTGCGGCGTGTTCCTCCTTTGTGACGTCACAGCCGCCCGCTGATTTACGAGCGGCAGCGGGGCGCGATTCGCAAAGGAGCGCCCGCCCGCGTGCACGCACACAAACACGCGCACGCGCACGCGCACGCGCACACTGCACGTACAGTGCCACGTGTGTATGTATCTTAGCTTAGTACGGATATACTTTTCTAGGTCTTAACCTTAACCTTAAACGAAGCACTAGACGGAAAGAAACAAAATGTCTTGCTGTGCGGCTTCTCTGCACCTCGCGTACGGCTACGGACGCTGGGGTGTGCGCCGGCTCCGCTGCAGCCGCTGCAACCGCTGCCACCGCTGCAGCGGTCAAGCTCAATAGCGGTATCCGGATAGAAGGGAGCATGGTGATGGTATAGGCCACTTTGTCAGGTCGAACTTGTTACCGGTGGGGGGACGGGGAGGTCTGAAGAAGACATCTCATTGCGTTCAATTGGACAGTGTTGGTGCGCTTGACAATTTATTGTATTGTTAAATGAATGACCTTTGATTTAAGACTTCATCAGCATTGGTGCCCACTGCTGGACATAATTTTAAGCAAGTCCACTATAAGCATATATAACGTATTTTAATTTACACTACGTGTATATGAACAATGAGTATTTAGTTTCACAAGTGCTCATCACTCAACACTCAATGTGCTAAGGACGCTGTAGCTAATGACTACAGCGACCTTTAAACCGGAACATAGTATCGTCGAACTAGTTAAGATAAACATTGCGCCACATTGCGCACGTCATGATATAAAGCCCAGTTTCTAAAGTGATTTAAATTGGTATTGGTCCTTCGAACCGGATGACAGTGGCGCTAGTTAGGATGATATACACTGCGCTGTATTGCCCTCGTCGCGTTGAATCAATACTTTTACTAGCCGCTGGTCCTTTCAGCCGGATCACAATAGTACACGCACACTGCTGCTCGTAGGTAGAAATGGTAACGCAAGCGTCCGGTTTGAATGCGGCTGTACCAGCAGTACTTGCATTTACACTAACCCAAACCCCCCCTTCTTATACTCGTAATGAGGATAAAATATGTTCTGGAATGATAACTTTGATTTTGCCGACTCTTTGGCCAGTCTCACAGATATCTTTAACTTTTCCTCGTCTTCCAGTTGTTTTCCTTCAATGTGGAAGCTTGCTCATATTCCAGCCCTTCCTAAAACCTCAAATCCACCTTCTCCGTCCCATTTTCGACCTGTACCAACCCTGCTTCCGCTGCGGACACCGCACGACGTCTGCTCTCCTTAGGACAACAGCAGACATTCCCTACGGTACGGACCAAACACTCCGCCGCTCCTGTGCCGCCCGACTTCAGTACCGCTTTCAATTCAGTCGATTTCGATATCCGGATTGAAATCCTTCAGTCCATTAAATTATCGCCTGCTACAGGTCCGCGGCTTGACTCTCAGCTTCGCGGTCGTTCCTCATGTGTCCGCGGAGATGAATCCTTCTCTGAATGGATGGATCTCACTGCGGGAGTGCCCCCAGGTGGAGTCCTTTCACCGTTGCTCTTCTCGGTCTTCATGAACCCTATCACTAATGTAATCTCATCCAACTACAATCTACATGCAGACGGTTTGCAGACACACCGCCATTTTCTGTTTCTGAAGCTGTCGTTGCAGTTAAAACACTAAATGAGGATTTACGTAAGATAGCTATGCAGGCGCGACGCCGCGGGCCGGAACGTATGCATGCACGTCGCAGGCAACGATCACAGGCGGTAACCAGCCGCGCAGCGCACTTGGTGTTTCCTCGCTCGCAGCACTGCTGGTCAACAGCAAACTCCTTTCCGACTCCGACACGGCTAAAAACTTGGACACAATTGTGGATTCCAAGACGTCATGGACTACACTGCGCACCTTACCGATTAAGTAAAGAACTTATTACAGCATGCATCCTTTAAAACGTCTCCACAGTTTTTCGCCAACAAATACCAAAACTTCGCTCGTACCATCTCTCATCCTGCACATCCTGCACATCCTGCACATCCTGCACATCCTGCACATGCTGGACTATGACTATGCCGACGTTTGGACCGAGGAGCCACTAAACAAACTTGTGTATTCGTTATGTTTTTGGAGTCGGAAAGTTTGACCACGTTTCTACGTATCGGAAGCAGCTCAAGTGGCTCCCAATCCGTCTCCGCAGCAGCGCACGCATTCCCCGTTTCCTCCACCACATCCTCCACCACATCCTACACCACATCCTACGTAATCCGTCACATCCATTGTACTTGCGGGATGGATTCTCATTTGTCCACTCGTCCAATGTAGAAACTAGATCTCATCTAAGAACCCCTCGCACGCTTCCGTATCATATTCTCCCCGGTTAGCTAGACACGCAGTTCGACCCTGGAATGCACTTCCTCCAGCAGCTCGCGAGGTTAGGACACCGGCAGTATTTAGAGTATTTAGAAAGCTCGTTAAGGAACTTTGCGCTATCCCAAAATCTATAAATTTGAATTTGTTTTGTTTTTTCCCCTCTCTTGTTACTTATAAGCTACTCTAGATCATATTTAGTACATAAGTTTTGTCCTATAGCATTATCAGAGTGCACCAGGTTCACCGTCACTTCAATCAAGTCTCCCCACCACCGGCCCACTGGAAGTAACTCCATATTGGAGTAAGTAGTGCCTTTGCACTTATTTCTATGCAAGTTATATTTTCATTGTAATTCCTTGTGCATAAGTACCTAACCCCCGCCCTCCACCCCCTCCGCACCGCACTGACGCCTGCCGTCGGGAAGGTGTCGCAGTGCAACGCGTCCAGCTCAGTGTTGCATACGAGCCGCGCTGCCCCACTCTATTGAACGGCTACAGCGCCCTTCAGACTTGCATTACACACCACCACGGCCGGCGACCGCCGACCAGACCTTTCAGACTCAGACCAGACCAGATTCAGACCTTTGACCTTGATAACGTCACTGGGCTGATGATGATATATTTTATGGGCGCGAATATTCATGACGGTCATCCAGTCAAAGAAACTGCCAAATACTAGGACGTCATAATGTAGTGCGTGTGTCCGAGCTGCTGACAAGGTCTGTACCCTGCACTGTACCATCATCATCATCATCATCATCACCATCAGCCGACAGACGTACTATCAGCCGGCTGCTGGACATAGGCCTCCCGCATCGCCACCCCTTACTACCACCGTTCACAATAAGTAGAAGGTAGGTATAGGTCAACGAGATCTTCAAGCTAGAGTCTACACGCTTCCACACTCCTGGAATCAGGGTGATAGATATCTGTCACCAGCTGAGGTTTGAGCTGCAGCTTCCGCGCTCCCCCCACCCCCGCCCTCGCCCGCTGCTACCCAGCAGCACGGTGAGCGCGGTGCCGGTTGGCGCGCCGGCACCGGAAGTGGCAGCGTCACGAGCGCCGCCGCCGGGCGCTTATTGCTGGATGCGAATTTATGTACCCGGCGCGCCACTTCCGGGAGCGGACTAATACCTCTTTACTGCTAATTGGGGGAGCCCGACCCCCACCCCGCCGCTCCACCATCGCTCACCCACCGCACCGCGCAACCGGGACGCAGGCGCGCGGAACCAGGCGACGGTTCTCCGACGACCATCCGCTTCTTGTGTAGTTTGAACGAAGCTTTAACTACATCCTGATAGCTACAGCGGCCTCCACGCTACAACAGTTACGTGTGCACGTAGTATCAGAGTTAATTACTGTTTATTGCCGAGATCGTCGGAGGAAACTTATGCCCAGCGGTGGGCATCCATCAGGTAACGATAATGATGATGTATTTATATCTACTTCTGCTGTTATCCATTAACATCGTCATCAGCTGACATATGTCCACCTGTGGGCTAAACTTAACCCCAAACACCTACACCACAACCGGAGTACGTACATACATGAAATGTAATAAGAAGGATGTGTAACTGTTTTTAATATTCCCACAACTGGGACTCGTGCCCCACTAAACAATGTTGGAGTTAAGATATTTATGTATGAGCGGTAGATGTCACACGTTTGTTGGAGCTGTTCCATGGAACACACTGGTTTCCCGCCATGCTTCCTCTCGTCGAAGCAAAGAGCGAGACAGCGGCAGTATTATTAGCATCAGATATCACCTGGACGGCTGGTCCTAGGTCACACAGAAATAACCTTATCACAATACAGCACAACACGTGATCGTGTCAACATGGACATGAAATGAATGAATATACACCAGCGACGTGAGCGCAGCTGGCGGCCGCCTGATGGGTGCCAGCTGTCCCGCTCCGCCGCCAGCGCCACGTCCACTGCATCTGCATCTGCATACGCGGAGCCTCATCCGGCTGCCAAGCGGTATTGGCACAGCGAAATGCTCAATGAATATTATTGAAGAGACACTCCTTATGTGACCGTAAAAAATGAGTTCATTAAACAGAGACGGTTGTATATGTATCTACGGCGTGTGCGAGTGAGACGGAACATATTCCTATACAGATCCAATGTCGCGCGTCCCGCTCCCGCGCTCCGGCCGCAGCGCGCCAACAGTGCGCGGGACTAGTCTCTATCTCTGTCTCACTCTGAATATATGGAGACAGAGAGAGAGAGAGAGAGAGAGATACATGTTGAAATTTGTAGTACACACGTTTCTCGTTGTTGTTCGCTATGTCAATCAGTTACAAAATTGTCAATCGATCGCTCCCTCTCTCTCTGTTTACCGTCTCCGCTATATATCCGTCTCATTCTCTCGCACGTCAATAAATATACAGTTATAGTGGTGGACACGAGTGTAATGCTTATCTTATATTATTTATCCATCGGGAGACGCGAGCTGATCTGACGGTCAGCATTAAGATATCAATTGTATGCTGCAGTTATTGCATTGAGCAACGCACAACATTAACCCGGGGTGGTGTCGGTGAAGGTTCGCACGGGGGAGTTCGTTGCATCACATACAATTAATAATCAGTATTTAATTGGGTCGTAGCTTCACCAGCAGCTGGCCTGCAGGAGCGGCCGACGGAGTCACGGATACGGTCGCAGCTGAAGTGGGAAGGAAATATTGCTGAGCGGACAATTTGCGTGAATAAATGTCGTTGACATAGACCATCAGCACTCCGCCAGCGGAAGACAAGAGGTACCCGCTGTGTTGATGCGAAAGACGGCTGCGAGACCAGCAGCGGGAGCACCGGGCGGACCGTCGGTTTCCACACGGCGCGAGCTCATCTCTGACTGTAACGTCTACTTCGCGGCTTCCTGCAGGTCCTTGCTGCAGCTTCTCAAGACGACCCGCGAACTGACACCGAGAGAGTACATCACCATCGTCAGAGCAGCAGACTCTCATGACCAATGTGCTGCAATAAACCCGACGCGACTCCCCCCGCGCCCCGCCTACCCTTCCGGCTGGTCACCAGAAATAGCCGCCCGCGGCGCGCTCGCAATGAATCCTATTTATTTACTACGTTTAATATTTGAACTCACCCAGGGCTGCCCCCCACCGGCGCGGCTCCCACCACCACCGCCGGACCCTCACCATCAGGTGCTCGCTCGAACCGGAACTACATTCAAATTACACTACCGAAGTTCACCTGATAATTATTGACACAGCCCGTAACGACCTAACGCTGGTTAGGATGTTCACACTGCATCGCATTGTGCTCGTCGCGACACAAAGTAAATGATAAATTCGTTGGCTCTGTCCTTGATCATGACACGTAACATATCTATTTATGTGTACGTCAGTAGTTCCGCAGTGTACTGGTGCTCTGTGCTGGTGCTGGTGCAGTCGTGGTGCAGCAGCGTGCAGCCCTGCGGCGCGCCCGGCGACCGCCATTAATCAGGCGGTATGACGGCGCGCGGAATTGGAGCGCGCGCTGTGTGCTGCGTGGCGGGCGAGTGTCGTGCGAGTGCCGGGCGGCGAGCGAGTGTTGGGCGAGTGCCGGGCGGCGAGCGAGTGTCGGGCGAGTGCCGGGCGGCGAGCGAGTGTCGGGCGAGTGCCGGGCGGCGAGCGAGTGTCGGGCGAGTGCCGGGCGGCGAGCGAGTGTCGGGCGAGTGCCGGGCGGCGAGCGAGTGTCGGGCGAGTGCCGGGCGGCGAGCGAGTGTCGGGCGAGTGCCGGGCGGCGAGCGAGTGTCGGGCGAGTGCCGGGCGGCGAGCGAGTGTCGGGCGAGTGCCGGGCGGCGAGCGAGTGTCGGGCGAGTGCCGGGCGGCGAGCGAGTGTCGGGCGAGTGCCGGGCGGCGAGCGAGTGTCGGGCGAGTGCCGGGCGGCGAGCGAGTGTCGGGCGAGTGCCGGGCGGCGAGCGAGTGTCGGGCGAGTGCCGGGCGGCAAGCGAGTGTCGGGCGAGTGCCGGGCGGCGAGCGAGTGTCGGGCGAGTGCCGGGCGGCGAGCGAGTGTCGGGCGAGTGCCGGGCGGCGAGCGAGTGTCGGGCGAGTGCCGGGCGGCGAGCGAGTGTCGGGCGAGTGCCGGGCGGCGAGCGAGTGTTGGGCGAGTGCCGGGCGGCGAGCGAGTGTCGGGCGAGTGCCGGGCGGCGAGCGAGTGTCGGGCGAGTGCCGGGCGGCGAGCGAGTGTCGGGCGAGTGCCGGGCGGCGAGCGAGTGTCGGGCGAGTGCCGGGCGGCGAGCGAGTGTCGGGCGAGTGCCGGGCGGCGAGCGAGTGTCGGGCGAGTGCCGGGCGGCGAGCGAGTGTCGGGCGAGTGCCGGGCGGCGAGCGAGTGTCGGGCGAGTGCCGGGCGGCGAGCGAGTGTCGGGCGAGTGCCGGGCGGCGAGCGAGTGTCGGGCGAGTGCCGGGCGGCAAGCGAGTGTCGGGCGAGTGCCGGGCGGCGAGCGAGTGTCGGGCGAGTGCCGGGCGGCGAGCGAGTGTCGGGCGTGTGCCGGGCGGCGAGCGAGTGTCGAGCGAGTGCCGGGCGGCGAGCGAGTGTCGGGCGTGTGCCGGGCGGCGAGCGAGTGTCGGGCGAGTGCCGGGCGGCGAGCGAGTGTCGGGCTAGTGCCGGGCGGCAAGCGAGTGTCGGGCGAGTGCCGGGCGGCAAGCGAGTGTTGGGCGAGTGCCGGGCGGCGAGCGAGTGTTGGGCGAGTGCCGGGCGGCGAGCGAGTGTCGGGCGAGTGCCGGGCGGCGAGCGAGTGTCGGGCGAGTGCCGGGCGGCGAGCGAGTGTCGGGCGAGTGCCGGGCGGCGAGCGAGTGTCGGGCGAGTGCCGGGCGGCGAGCGAGTGTCGGGCGAGTGCCGGGCGGCGAGCGAGTGTCGGGCGAGTGCCGGGCGGCGAGCGAGTGTCGGGCGAGTGCCGGGCGGCGAGCGAGTGTCGGGCGAGTGCCGGGCGGCGAGCGAGTGTCGGGCGAGTGCCGGGCGGCGAGCGAGTGTCGGGCGAGTGCCGGGCGGCGAGCGAGTGTCGGGCGAGTGCCGGGCGGCGAGCGAGTGTCGGGCGAGTGCCGGGCGGCGAGCGAGTGTCGGGCGAGTGCCGGGCGGCGAGCGAGTGTCGGGCGAGTGCCGGGCGGCGAGCGAGTGTCGGGCGAGTGCCGGGCGGCGAGCGAGTGTCGGGCGAGTGCCGGGCGGCGAGCGAGTGTCGGGCGAGTGCCGGGCGGCGAGCGAGTGTCGGGCGAGTGCCGGGCGGCGAGCGAGTGTCGGGCGAGTGCCGGGCGGCGAGCGAGTGTCGGGCGAGTGCCGGGCGGCGAGCGAGTGTCGGGCGAGTGCCGGGCGGCGAGCGAGTGTCGGGCGAGTGCCGGGCGGCGAGCGAGTGTCGGGCGAGTGCCGGGCGGCGAGCGAGTGTCGGGCGAGTGCCGGGCGGCGAGCGAGTGTCGGGCGAGTGCCGGGCGGCGAGCGAGTGTCGGGCGAGTGCCGGGCGGCGAGCGAGTGTCGGGCGAGTGCCGGGCGGCGAGCGAGTGTCGGGCGAGTGCCGGGCGGCGAGCGAGTGTCGGGCGAGTGCCGGGCGGCGAGCGAGTGTCGGGCGAGTGCCGGGCGGCGAGCGAGTGTCGGGCGAGTGCCGGGCGGCGAGCGAGTGTCGGGCGAGTGCCGGGCGGCGAGCGAGTGTCGGGCGAGTGCCGGGCGGCGAGCGAGTGTCGGGCGAGTGCCGGGCGGCGAGCGAGTGTCGGGCGAGTGCCGGGCGGCGAGCGAGTGTCGGGCGAGTGCCGGGCGGCGAGCGAGTGTCGGGCGAGTGCCGGGCGGCGAGCGAGTGTCGGGCGAGTGCCGGGCGGCGAGCGAGTGTCGGGCGAGTGCCGGGCGGCGAGCGAGTGTCGGGCGAGTGCCGGGCGGCGAGCGAGTGTCGGGCGAGTGCCGGGCGGCGAGCGAGTGTCGTGCGAGTGCCGGGCGGCGAGCGAGTGTTGGGCGAGTATCGTATCGTATAGAGTAGTTGTGTACAGAGGCCGTGTTAAAAGAAGACGGGGAATATCCAGGGCAGAGTTAACTATCACCATCAGCTGATAGACGTCCACTGCTGGACATGGGTCTCACCTAAATATCCCCACGTCGATCGGTGCCGAGTTCGCCTTAATAATATTTATATATAAGCTGATAAAATATGGAGAGGGCTGTGCTCGGGTTTCCCTGCGCCATCCAATCAGAAATGTGGAGATCCGCTGGAGAACTGAGGTCACGGTCGCAGACGTAGCCCAAAGATTGGACCCGGACTTGGACCTGGTGGCACTGGGCAGGCGGCGCATTGCGCGGAGGATACACACACCCACATTGCCGGCAGTGAGGTCCTGGAGTGGCGCGCGCGTACCGGTGCACGTGGCGTTGGGAAGACTCCCACGAGGCGGACCGACGGTCTGGTGGGAGTCGCGGGAACCCACCGGATGCGAGCCGCGCGGGACCGATCGATGTGGGTATCGTTGCGGGTGGCCTATGTCCAGCGGTGGACATATATCCGCTGATGATGATGATGATGATAAAATATGCGGAATGATGGTCTCCCTGTGCGTACGCGCACCGTGTCGCGGGGTACATACCATCGCCGGGGCGCGCGCGCGGGGTGCGGGTTGGATGGATGAGCTCCCGCGCCCCGCGCCCCGCGCCCCGCGCCCCGGCTGCGACGGAGCGCGGCGGCAGGGCTGCACGCGCTAACTAACGCTTACACGTTAATCAATAGTTCAGATGGAACGGTTCAGCCGAATCCGTGGCGCGTGCTCCGACCGAAATAGATGCCATCGATTTATCCGCTTCACCTAAATACTTTGATCTGTGCAGCTGTTTATCCATACTAGCGTCAACATTACAACGTCCCACCGCTGGGCACGGTCTCGTTATATTCCCTATTTAAGACAGTCGTATGTGCGAATTCACTAGAGTTGTTGATTACATCTCACCACCATCTGCTGTGCTGCGGTGTGGTCTAGGTAGGGTTGTGACTGCTGATCTTGTTGCGGAGGTCACCATTTCAAGTCGACGCATATCACTACCCCAATAACGCATGGCTCAAAATATATATATATATATATATATATATATTTTCTCAATAATGATATGTACTTCTGTGTGTACAAAATATAACATACAAACAAATAGACAGTCCAATTTCATTTATTTATATAAACAATATAATTAAATTTATTTATACTGTTTCTGTAAAAAAAAAATAAAACGTCCCGTCTGTTTGTTTGTATGTTTACATTTTGCAACAGTTATGCAATAACATATTGGTCGGCAGCCCTGTGCAGTTTCCGCTCCCGAACGCACTTCCGGCGCACATCGCGGCCGCATTCATAGAACAGCGCAGCGCGTGTGCAAACGACCTTTCAACAACGCGGTGTGGGTTCAATCCTCATTACTCCGCGCAGCGACGAGGTGTTCATGTACCACACCATGCCGGCAAGTAGGGTGACCATACACCGCACCGCACCGCACCGCACCGCACCGCACCGCACCGCACCGCACTATACACGCATAGTTCCACCATCGGCCCTTCGAGCCGGATCACATCACTGCTTACCTTTGCTCAGAGCCGCGCTGTTACACTAACCGCGCCACCGGCCGAGGGTGATGGGAGGTGTGTGGCGGTGGCGGTGGCGGTGATCGCAGCAGGGTGCACTTTCTCCACTGGCACCGATCCACTAGTTCGCATAGACTACGGAACCGAACCTGCCCCTCCCGCAGCAGACAAGCTACATTAATACATTACCGCTACTGTGCAGTGGCTGTTACCTGTAACAAAGCGGAACACAATTGTAATATAAGCCTTTGTTAGACGAAGCGACGCGGGAGACTAACACCTGATAGTGAGTGATACACCCGCTCATACAAACGTGCCGACAGTTGCAACGACGTACACTGCACCGCGTCGCGCGCGTCGCCTTTAAATGCACGCCTGCCAACCCTGTCTCGTCCCGTTACCGCTGCCATTACACTAGCTACAGCGCCCTGCAAACCGGACCACGGTACTGTGCGCACAGCACTGTCCGTCGGCTGCATCAGGCGCTGCGCTGTACAGATCCAAGTTTGCAGTGTTATATGCGTACAGGTGCAGAGGTGGGGTTGGTCTCGTGCTGCGGTGGCGCGGTGGTGCGGTGGTGCGGTGGTGCGGTGGTGCGGTGGTGCGGTGGTGCGGTGGTGCCGTGGTGCCGTGGTGCCGTGGTGCGGAGGTGCGCGGCCCGGTGCCCCCTCGCGCTCCACTGTACACTGCGACACCGCATGGTATTGCAGTCCATGTTGACCAGGCAATGTATAATGTGCTGATGAAATCGTCCAGCGTAGGATGGATGTTCACCGGCCGGAAATAGACTCGGGGGACACCACCGGCGGACAGGAGTCAGGTCACCGTCTCGGTAGCTACCACTGCGACATCGAACCGTCGTGTGCAAGCATTACTGTGATCAGGCTCGAAGGACCACTGGATAGTGAAATTATAAAGGTCATGAGATTTGTCATCATCACTACACGTGAATATGCCAACTATGGTACTGCTGTGTAAATATCTCAGTAGGTACCAGCGCGGCACCAAATAGACACGCGCTGTGCTGTGATCCGGCTCGAAGCACCATTAGCTATTGAAACTATAGACGTAATGAGACTTGTTATGCTACGTGTTGCAGTGTGAACATCCTAACTAGCGCCATGTTGTTATAGTAGTTATCTATAAAATGTATTGCAGCCCAGTTGTGACATCCGTTTGACCCCCTCCGCCAGTTAGCTGCAGGGGTCACGTGACGCTGCAGCGCACGCGTCCGGCTTCACCGCTTCCGGCGCGATTGGCGACGTCACCACCTCGCCTCTCACCTCTAAGTCTTCCCGTGCACTCCGACCGACACTCTCACCGGCTTTCATCCGTTGCAGGTATTTCAAATCTGCTGTACACCAATGACTACTGTACCGCAGTAAAATGTGCCAGGTGACAGTAATAAAGTATCTCCTATCTTCCTTACTTGTAATAGTTCTACTGTATATATCTTAATTTTATATATTATATCATAGTTTTTATTATCGACTCCCAGGGCGACTTATCATCCGACTTACGGCTCTGACCTTCACCAGGTCGTCGGTCCACCTGGTAGACCACTGTCCCACGCTCGACATGGTCATAAGCGGGAGTAGGATCGCCTCCCACTACCCTCACTGATTTCTGGTCGTTGGGAAACCAAAGCCACCCTTTATTAGAGTGCGCCCGGAGCTGGCGGAGTTGGCTCGGGTTTTATGAGCTGTTGTGTGAACCCTGGGCTTTGAAGTCTGCCTTAAGTATTTTGTATGTTGTCTAAGCCCGGGTGCGACTTAACCCATCATCAGATCATTTGATCCAATGGTGACCTACACCTGCACACTTCAGGACAAGCAAACTGTCAACGAGCAGCTAATTGGAGCGGCTGCGTCCGTGAACAAGGCTCTCGCTGTTTCCGTTTCCCGTCTGGGTCTCGTCGACTCTCTCTCGCAGAGCGAGGACACTCGACCCCAAAAACTCTGAAATTGGCCGTTTTATTTTATTAATTTCCGGTTCCGAAGCTTCCGGCCACTCGACTCATTAATTCTATATAATAACGACTCCAGATTTTAGTTATGAGAAGCTTTTTCAAACAGCATCAGTAGAACTATGAGATAACCAGGGTTAACGGCTGAGAGCTGGACAGAAGATCTGATAAAGGTAGGTAGACTACATATGCACAAAACCGAGAGATGTTGAGGTCTTCCGGGAGGTATATCCACCAGGGGTCGGCTGTAGGGAATGATGATGATGCTTAGTAGAATACAGAAATTTAACAGAGGCGTAGTAGCTGCTGAGATGACAAGGCTTAACCAAATCTAAACTTAATGAAGACAACGTGAAGAATCTCTCCTTTCTCCTTCTCACTCTCACGAACAATTCTGCTTCTCCTCACAGGTACTAAAGCTCTTCGGACACTGACGTCGGACTAGATCATTGGAAGCATCCAGACCTACATTACAATTCTAAATTTTCAATCGGATTTTGTTTCCATTGCTCTCTCATCACCACATCTTGACAATCTGCTTGTGATAGATCTCCTTAGCGTGGGACTGTCTGAGTACTTCATCACCCACTATTTTTTTGATGCGAAGTGTTCAAGTCAGTAAGGCTTCGAAGACGTGTATCCAGCTTCATTTTGTTGATTTATATTTTACATAATCTGAAATATTTGGATGACTCGTCTTCAATATGCCCATCCAACATTCGCGAGAGATTTTTCAACAAAAGCCAGTACATCGGAGGATCTGAACGGATCCAATACCTCCAGCGCGAACTTGTATTTCAATCGGAGATATGAACTCGTGTCCAGTGGCCGCATTGCATCCGAGTCCACCTCCGCATCGTCCGCGGGATCAATCTGGTCCGTATCTCACGGCAGAGCGGCCGCTGCATTGTGCAGTACACGGCTGGTAATCCACGTGGAAGGTTCGGCGCCTCATGCTGAAGTCGGCGCAGTCAGGTCCGGCTGCAGCTGCACTTTTAATTTTCACACAAATATCGCCTCGTGTGCAATCGTTGATCGATCCCGGATACTATAGTGCGGCCATATTTGAATGTATAGACAGGTACATATTTCCTTTTGGAGAACGTTCCAACGCTCTTATAGGTTTTGGTTAGGATCCAGTTGTGGTGTACTGATCAATAGTGCATTAAACCTGGGGAAGACCACACGAGATGTCAGTCTCCACCAGAGGAACGCCCTGCCCTGCATGCGGTGCCGTAAACGGACTTACGACCAATATTGAGATCAGTGCTCCGAGATATGATTGATTTCAGATGTAAACTTCCGCCCCCGTACATACATAAATATTTCATTTCCGCAGCTAAGTGTAGCTCGTATATTTCTCCAAGGTTCTGATTATCTTCGTCAGCAGTGTCAGGTACGAAAACGTGGAAAACATCGCCAGCGTTGTCAACGCAGGTCCGCGCGCGGCCGTCGCCAGCTCGGCTTGGCTATAACCCAGTTACGTTTGCGGATTATCTTCAGCCGGTGGAGGTTGGGGAGGCTGGGGAGTCCGGGGAGGCCGGCGGGGCGCTCGTCTAAGACGTGATTGGCTATAATCTGATTTGTGGTGATCGGTATACCTCACGCTGGAAGCAATTAATCGCATGGACTCTATTTGTAATAGTTTCGCAGCCCACTTAATGATTAGTGGGCCAGTAGGGTTTGCGGTGTTCAGGTATCAAGAAAATTTCGAAATTTGAAAGGATCAGGCGGAAGTGGTAATAAGCTGGCCAAGTCGGTCGTTCCAATGACTTCTAACTAGGGGAGAAAGTGGTGAAAGGGCGGGGAAAGTATTACGAAAATGGACAATGCTCATACAATGGACACGACGAAATGGTACAGAATGTTTTTACTGAACGTGGACCGAAGACATCATAAAAGTAGTCCGAAGTGGTTAGATGCGAAAAGATGACATCTCTAGATATGAAGGTCTACGTCTACATCCATCGGTGGATCAATAAAGACTTATGACGAACCGATCATAATAGGTAATAGATCTTGAAGTTCGGAAGGTCAAGTCGCATGGAGCCGCTCGTGCGGGCCACGGCGGGGCCCGGCGGAGGACAATGGGAGCGGTGCGACATGCTCCGCGACACTCGCCGGCGCCGCCGCAGCGCCGAGCCCTCGCCCTGCCCTCGCCCTGCCCTCCAACATGATCAGACTACAGTCGGAGTAGCCAGCCATTATGGTCTTCCTCATTATCATTAGGAAATTGTCCAAGAAGAAGAGAATCCAAATTTTTACACATTTGTCCGACGGGATTTCTGATCGATTACTCCGGAAGTAAATAAACTTAATTAATCTTTATAGTAACTTTTGGAAAAAGATTATACCTATAAAGTAAATCATTGTCATCATCAACATTAGCGGGTACACGTCCACTGCTGGGCATAGGCCTCCCTCATAGATCTCCACGTTTGTAAGAGTTCATACGGTGGGATTTGGATCATTTCTCAGTACGTTGGCTCAATGCGGATCGATGAGAGCCAGATCCTCGTTAGTCGATTAGCAGGCTGCACCACGAGCTGGTGAGGTTTTTTTTGTTTAACGTGGGGGAAATGTCTGCGCATAGCCGTCCTCGCGAGGGCAAGGACAGGTTATGTCGGACTTGTGCCGACTAAAACCTCCACGATGTTCCGCCTCGTCGCTTTATGGCAGGGTCACGGAAACGCTCTCGAACACATCCGCGACCCCGCCAGCGTCGGTCGCACAACTCAGCTCCACCGCGGGAGGGCGAGAAGAACCCCCCTTTTCACCTCTGTGGGGGCACGCCGGAACACAGCGCGTCCTCTCCTCGACCTACTTGCAGTCACTTGGGCAGCGGATCCCCTCGAATCTTTCACCTAGAGGCGATGGGAGCCAAGAAAGAAAACTCTCCCGACTTGTTGCGGCGGATCCGATCTTGGGTCCGCTGCCACCCGTTGTACGGCCGCCGCAGAGGATAGGGAGAGAGGTGGAACGCAGACATTACTGTTATCTGGTTTCAAGGACCAATAACTACGTTACCGGGGGAATGAGACTTCAAATTTTATGTGTAAACACGACAAGTATTATATGGTGCAGTATAAATGATCCTAAGTAACGCCAGGTCGTGACAGGCGCGTCACTCACCATCAGGTGAACGTGCCGCCCGTCTCGCCCGCCGCTTGATCAAATAAAAAGAAATGAGAAAAATTTCAACATTCTGTTATTAAATACAAATAAGTGAGTGCGAGCGAGTGCGCGCGCGCCGCTCGGTGTCCCCTGCTGCGGGAGTGACGGAGCCGCCCGCGTCCGGCGCCGGGTGCCGCTCCAGCAGGCCGACCTGATGACGTACGTGCTCCGCGCCCGCACACGCCCCGACACCCGGCTGAAGCTGCCGCTGCTTTGCGGGGTTACTGTCGCTTCAACACCACTGCGTCCTCCTTCACGTATCGTTATCAATGTAAACGACGACACGTGTCATCACCTGATGTTAAGTGATAGGCCTAACAACGAAGCGCTAGTTAGGATGATATATACTGCACCACATTGTGCTCGCTTTGATACATCTATTAAGTTTTATTACTTCAGTAAATTCACTAGCTGCAGCGCCCTTCAAACCAGATCACAGTAATGTCCGCACAGTACTGTGTGCCGGCTGCAACAGGCGCTGCGGTGGTACCTACCTAGACGGTCTGCGGCAACAGAGACCTACCACCAGTAAATGCCACTAACCACACTCTAAAGTTGGATTGGTGGAGACATTCAGCTAACGAGTTCAGCCGCATCACAACTCACAAACGGTTGAGCCGTTCCATTTAAATAATATTGTGAAGGTCGCGCGCGCCTCCACTGCGGACACGGAGCCGGTTTACGCGCATGCGCGCACACACGCACACGCGCACGCGCGTTAGTGTAACATTACGCGTGCGTATTCCACGAAACGACGAGACGTGCCAGCGCTCCGCCGGTGCGGCGCTGGTCCGGTCCGCACGGCGCACGGTGCACGGCGCACGGTGCACGGCGCACGGTGCACGGCGCACGGTGCACGGCGCACGGTGCACGGCGCACGGTGCACGCGGCGTGCCCGCCGTGAGACCCGACATGTGTGATGTCCCCACCGCAGTGGCTTCACAAACAACTTGTTCTCCCAGCCGGTTCACCAGTGATGTTCGCATTCTGATGTAATAGCTGCTGGTGGTAGGTCTGCGTCGCTTACACACAGCACGGTGTGGACGTTACTGTGATCCGGAGCGAAGGACGATGTAGTTGTAGTGTAAACATCCTAATTAGCGTCACGTTGCTGTGGGCGGGCAGGCAGGCAGGCGCATCGCTTACGTCGAAGCGTTGACATAGAATATATACACTGCTCGTGTCTCTCTACTGTCGTTGGAGTGCTCGTGGTCACCGCACTGGCACATTGAGCAGCACGGTTCCTGCCACCTCTACTAGCTACACACCGGGGGAGCCGTCTCCAGGACCCTGGTACTCCTGAAGTACCTTTTAATGGTCGTAGTCATAATGCAGCAGTGATAGATGCAGTACAGATGTCCACTTCCGCACACAGTCATCATTGAACGTTCACTTAGGACATTTATAATGCCTAGGTCTGCACAGTCATCTAGGTCATCACGTTAGCACAGGGTCACTAACGGGAAACTGCAAAGTGGCGCTTGACTGATAAGAGATCTTCTGTGTACCGTCGCAGCCGCAAACACCAGTGTGCAAACCGCGATCCGGATCGAAGGACCGGTAGTCAATCTTTGACAATTGCGTGATGGTTTCGTTCCTATAGCAGGAGCAATGATGGTGAAGACCAACGCAGTGCGCAGGAACGAGCGCACCTCGTCGGTGGGGCGAGGTGTCTGTACTTTTCTAAGTTTTTTGGAGTGTTCGTTCGATCGTTGCCCACCGCTGGACATTGACACACCATTACATACCCCACGCAACGGTCCCCATGCTTCTACCTCCCCAACAGTTCCCTGCCGCTCTGTAATCACTTAAAGCTGTATGGAGTTATGTCTACTTCTATATCTTAACTCCATCTAGACTAAGCAGCGCTACTTGACCTGAGCCGAGCCGAGCCGAGCCGAGCCGAGCCGAGCCGAGCCGAGCCGAGCCGAATCGAGCCGGGCGCCACCGGCAGCCGGAAACCACTCCGCGCCGAGTGCCATCAAATTAAACCTTTACATTTATTACTTGGAATATTTTTCAAGTACCTTGCCCCTCCCCTGACACCCCGCAGTCATCCCGCCCCCGCCAACGCAGCCTCCCTGTGCATCAGCGCGCCATCATACACAGTTCGCCTCCAATACAAACTGCGCAACGGACTCCGTGAACTGTTCCACAGATGGTTCGGCTTGCATCCGGCGCGTCGGGCGGACGGCAAGCTCGCCTGGTGGTGAGCGTAGCGCCTGCACAGCGCCTGCGCAGCGCACTCGCCAGTTGTGACGGTGTGCACTGCGCCGTGCTGTGCTGCACTCATCGCTGCCATCAATTAACTCTCCTCACCCACATAATGACATCAGCAATCACACGCCTTGCATAGCTTTAACAATATTGATACCTAAATAATTCCACAAGCCACAAGTCCTTCGAGCCGGATGACGTGCGGTTGCAGTGCAAGTTGTTCGCTCAACGCGCCAGTGCCGCACCCCCACTGTCCGCGTTCAGGTGGTCCCGTTAGCCGACTGCACCCCGCCGTCGAGTGGCTGGTTGCGTGCCGCGGCAGGAGCCGAGCTGGCCGGGTGTGGAGTCCGGTTGACGGCAGTTGCTCCTGATCCGATTATTACTTGATATTGTCAGCAGTTATCGCATCTCTGCGTTCCAGCTGTCCGGTGGCTTAACCAGCGCCGGCATTCGGCTGAACCGGAGCTGGACGGGTGCATCGAGCTGATTGCACATCCACTTAAATCCGCGCCACTTCGCGGTGTGAAGAAACAGTGCCCTTCGAATGTGTTTGTTCATTCAACGAAGCGCGGATAGCAATGAGACGACGGAGGGTTCACCTGATTGTAGGTGAGACGCCCGCCTAGAACAATAATGTGCTAATTGAGATGATATACACTGCACCAACCGCATTGTGTGCCCTAGTCATTGCATTAGTCACAGTGCCATTCCAACCGGATCACAGTAATGTTCGCACAGAACTGTCTGTCGCTGAGAGAGGCCAGAGGCAGAGATAGTTACGTTGACACGCGGCGGCTGGAGATCGGCTGTCCCCGCGCGCGTTGCCGGACCGGACCGGGCCTGCGCCGGCGCAGGGCTGGCGCGCGTCCAGCTGGGGCCAGTTTTTATATAAATCACTAATTGCCGAACGGAAATATAATGTAATGTATTGACGCAAACGGCGGAGCGCGCGGCAGCGCCCACTGCGCGTGCGCGTGCGCGCGTGCACATATATATATATATATATCTGAAGCGGCTCAACCTACTATTATAAATAGTATAAATAAAAAAATATTAACACATATCTCTTCTAGTATCAATTTTGTTCTTATCCAATTAAGCGGCGAAACATACCGGATGTTCACCTGACATTAAGTGACACGCCCCCGGCCATAACAACGTGCCGCTAGTTACGGTGGTGGTGTGCACTGCACCACATTGCGCTCGTCGCCTCTAAATATAACGCGTTAAAAGTCCCGATACCCCAGTAACACCCTTCAAACCGGAGCGCGGTGATGTCTGTCGGCTGCAGTAGGAGCTGCGGTGATACCTAACCTAACCTAATCATTATCATCACTGTAACCGGTGGCCGTCTACTGCTGGAGACAGGACTCTGGTAATGACACTACCACATTGATGATTGGTACTGTTCCAGTTGGGAGTATCCGCCATGTTTGGCATGTGAATTGGGGAAAGCCGTACCTGCTGGTTACTCATTAGGAAAGCCACAACCAGCTCCATAAAATTGTACCCGTTATAGTACGTTTACACGAGGAGCGAGGAGTGGAACTCCCGTCCACGTCTGAACAGTGAACAGGCTAGAGTATACTTAGAAATACTTTCACTGCAGTGTGGACGTTTACTTTAATTAAATACTTATGGTGCATCGAGCCCCACGCCCACCCCCACCCCCACCGCCACACCCGGCCCCGCCCACGTGGCCCGGGACCCGGAGCAGCGCCTCCGGGAACTATCCAAAGTATCCCGACCGATATATCCGAGGGCGTGCGCCTCCCCCCGCCCCTACCCACCACTGGGCCTGCCAACAATACCTTCTCTCATCGTAAACAGCCAGCTCGTGGATCGGGGCAGCCGGCCGCCACACTCCCGCCAGTCGACACACCGCTCTCGCGGCACCTGACGTAACGACGTAACGACCAGCTGTCCGACGGCGCGTACTCTGCGCCGAAGGTCGACATGAACCCGGTGGCGCTCTAGCTCAGCGCCGCACCCAACCCGCGCCCGGCGCAGCGCGCGACCCTCCGCAATATATCAGCTGTTCTCGCCAAGCGCAGATTGGTTCGTGTCGAAGGTCAGCAGCAATCGGGGGGCGCGCGCTGCAGGGTCGGCGGCTCGACCCCGGACGGTTTAATTAAAGAATCCTGTCGAGGGCTGCCGGAAGTAATTGGATCGCGCGGCCGCGTCAGCAGGGCGCGAGGACGCGAGGACGCGAGGACGCGAAGACGCGGTGAGTAATTTGCTAACGGTTCAACCGATTGTGTCTAATTATATGTGTGCGACAGTAGCCGCGTGTGGCGCCGGCTCAGCCGCCTCAACGCGCGCACCGCTTCGTTCTAACGTGCGCACCGCGCGTGCGCGTGCGCTGGATCCGCGCCGACGACCGCGTCTCGTTCCAGCATCAGCTGGTCACCCGCCAGCCGCCAGCATCTGAACAGATGCGAGGACTCACCGCAACTCCTAGCTCTAGGTCTGCGTGTGACACTAAACAAAACGTATTATTTCTTGTCCGTTTGTTTGTTTTTTTCTCGAGTCCGTAATGAAACGGAACGAGGTAACAAGATGGCGGCCGCCGGGCGCAGAGCACGCCGCGCACAGACGCAACGCACTAATATGTACATACACGTGTAAACGGAATGCGAACTCCTGCGAGCAGCTGATGGGAATGAGCCAAACCTTCATTCAGACGGTGGGTTATTATTATATATATCAGGAGGAGAGGATCTCATGTCCAGCAGTGGAGTACAGTGGACTCACTACAGATAAGAACTCTTAACCAGTCAATGGTGCAGGAGTAATGTTGGAAATTAATTTGGATAATTGAACAGGCTCCTGTTTACACTCTGCTCTTGGCACTGGTTCATTGACAATATTAATGTGATGTTTGCATTGATCATTGTGGTATACATGTGTGTGTGTGTGCGTGTGTGTGTGTGCGTGTGTGTGTGTGTGTGTGTGTGTGTGTGTGTGTGTGTGTGTGTGTGTGTGTGTGTGTGTGTGTGTGTGTGTGTGTGTGTGTGTGTGTGTGTGTGTGTGTGTGTGTGTGTGTGTGTGTGTGTGTGTGTGTGTGTGTGTCTCTGTGTGTAATGTAATTACCGTCAAAATTGATTAAACCGTTAATACAATAGAAACAGAATTAAAATTAGGGATAAAAAAAATATCAATATTTAACGATAAAAAGCACATATGTTCCCACTGCTGGGACTGTGAGCTTTTTCTCACAAGTAAAGAGTCAAGGTCATTTCTCCATACCGCCGGCCTATAGTGCACGTTGACGAAGTGAACCGGAAACATTATCAGTGCAATTGCTACGTGGCGTGCGGAGACGAGCGCAGTGTGGTGCAGCGTGGTGCAATGTGGTTCAAAGTATATCATCTTAAGCGCTGCAGTTGTTGCTGCCACCTCGTATTTAAGATTGTTTTAATACTGGGAGTCTACTTCCAGCGAGCACTAACACCTCCTAGCTGCCTGCGGATGATAATGACGTCAGTGTGCGCTGGTGTGGTGTCGGTGCGGTCGGTGGTGTCGGTGGTGTCGGTGGTGTAGGTGCGGGCGGTGCGCGGGGCCGCCGGAGGTTGCGTCTGCGCGCCGGTTACTCTGGGCGGCAATGAACCGGCGCGGGGCGACGACCCGCGCTCAGGGTCAGCGCGCCGCTCTGCCCGCGCGCCGCGCCGCGCCATCACACCGCGCCGCGCCGCATCCTACCACGTCCTGCCACCACTGCAGCACGCACGCCCTGGCGAGGTGGGCAGGAGGCCGTGCGCGCGGCCGAACACACGGTGCCTAGCAATTATTAAGTGTTCGCGTATGCAATTACTTTATTGTGTACAACAACAACAACAACAACAAGCAAATTGTTTGTTGTTGTTTATTAAGGAAAAGCGAGACGAACGAAACGTTCACCTGATTGTAAGTGATTCGTGTGTCCACAGCAACGCAGCTCTAGTTAGGATGATATACATTGCACCGCATTGCGTCCTAGCTATCACATAACTGTTTAAGGTTCGTCACTTCACTATTTTAACTAGCTACAGCGCCCTTCAAACCGGATCACAGTAATGTTCGCACAGTACTATACGTCTGCTGCAATAATCGTTGCGGCGGTACCACCTCCTTAGACGGTTTGCGGCAACAGAGAGCTTTTTTTTTGTTTTACGTGGAGGAAAATGCCTACGCATACCCGTCCTCGCAGAGACAAGGACGGGCTATGTCGGATTTGCGCCGACTAAAACCCCCACGATGTTCAGCCTCTCTCTCACAATCGCGACCCTGCGAGCGCTGACCGATTTCGCAGTCCCACCTCGGGAAGGAGGTATGAACCCTGCCTTCCCAGGGCGCACCGGAACATACAGCGCGCTCCTCCTCGGCCTCCTGTAGTCGCGCGGGCGACGAATTCCCCCTAACCTTTTGCCCAGGGGCCATGGGAACCACGGGAGAAAACCTCTGCCGGCTCCCCGCAGCGGAGTTGGGCCCGCCGCTACCCGTCAACGGCCGCGGAGGATAGGGAGAACGGCGCATCGCAATATCGACACTCCTCTACCCGCGGCCCCACCTCGGCTGCAGAGGGCAGTATGAAACCACCCCTGCAGCCTGGCCGCAAAGTGCAACATAGAGCCGCCACTGCGCCCCCCGGCCGCTCCAGTTATCCAACCGGTGCTCGAACCTGGAGCGGCCGCCTCGGGCCGGCCGGGTGGGTTCCACTTAGCTTCACCGTGTGTCGGTCCACGGTTACTAAGCCCCTTCGCCACGACAAGGCGGTAACCCGTTGGGGGGTTGCAACAGAGACCTACCACCCGTGATATCTTCAGCGCCCTTCAAACCGGCCAAAGCCATGTCCGCAGTGGGCGCTGCGGTGGTGCACTTACCTGGACCGTCACCGAGACCGCTCCGGTGAGCTGCGGCGGTGCACCCTCGTGCTATATAATGATAATACATTTAGTGAATGGAACGTTGTGCCATTGTTGCCTCCGCAGTTGAGCCCTTTTATAAATTAATCAATGTGGCGCGTCCGGGGTGGGGGTGGGGGTGGGGGTGGCGGTGGGTGCGTATGCGTGTGTCGTCGTGTGCGTGTGTGTGTCGTCGTGTGCGTGTGTGTGTGTGTGTGCGTGCGTGTGTGTTGGCGTGCGTGCGTGTGTGTGCGTGCGTGTGTTGGCGTGCGTGCGTGTGTGTGTGTGCGTGCGTGTGTTGGCGTGCGTGCGTGCGTGTGTGTGTGCGTGTGTGTTGGCGTGCGTGCGTGTGTGTGTGCGTGCGTGTGTTGGCGTGCGTGCGTGCGTGTGTGCGTGCGTGTGTTGGCGTGCGTGCGTGTGTGTGCGTGCGTGTGTTGGCGTGCGTGCGTGTGTGTGTGTGCGTGCGTGTGTTGGCGTGCGTGCGTGTGTGTGCGTGCGTGTGTTGGCGTGCGTGCGTGTGTGTGTGTGCGTGCGTGTGTTGGCGTGCGTGCGTGTGTGTGTGTGTGCGTGTGTGTTGGCGTGCGTGCGTGTGTGTGTGCGTGTGTTGGCGTGCGTGCGTGCGTGTGTGCGTACGTACGTGCGTGTGCGTGCGTGCGTGTGCGTACGCGTGCATACGTACGTGTGTGTGTGTGTTGGCGTGCGTGCGTGTGTGCGTACGTACGTGCGTTGGCATGCGTGCGTGTTGGCGTGCGTGCGTGCGTGTGTCGGCGTGCGTGCGTGTGTGCGTGCGTGTGTTGGCGTGCGTGCGTGCGTGTGTTTGCGTGCGTGTGTGTGTGCGTGTGTTGGCGTGCGTGCGTGCGTGCGTGTGCGTGCATACGTACGTGTGTGTGTGTGTGTTGGCGTGCGTGTGTGTGCGTGCGTGTGTGTGTGTGTGCGTGTTGGCGTGCGTGCGTGTGTGTGTGTGTGTGTGTTGGCGTGCGTGCGTGCGTGTGCATGCATACGTACGTGTGTGTGTGTGTTGGCGTGCGTGTGTGTGTGTGTGTGTGCGTGTTGGCGTGCGTGCGTGTGTGCGTGCGTGTGTGTGTGTGTTGGCGTGCGTGCGTGTGTGTGTGCGTGTGTGTTGGCGTGCGTGTGTGTGTGTGTGTGTGCGTGTCGGCGTGCGTGCGTGTGTGTGCGTGTTGGCGTGCGTGCGTGTGTGCGTGCGTGTGTTGGTGTGCGTGTGTTGGCGTGCGTGCGTGCGTGTGTGTGTGCGTGTGTTGCCGTGCGTGCATGCGTGTGCGTGCGCGTGCATACGTACGTGTGTGTGTGTTGGCGTGCGTGTGTGTGTGTGCGTGCGTGCGTGTTGGCGTGCGTGCGTGCGTGTGTTGCCGTGCGTGCGTGCGTGTGCGTGTGCGTGCATACGTATGTGTGTGTGTGTTGGCTTGCGTGTGTGTGTGTGCGTGCGTGCGTGTGTTGGCATGCGTCCGTGTGTGCGTACGTACGTGCGTGTGCATGCGTGCGTGCATGTGTGTGTGTGTATGTGTTGGCGTGCGTGCGTGCGTGTGTCGGCGTGCGTGCGTGTGTGTGTGCGTGCGTGTGTGTGTGTGTGTGTTGGCGTGCGTGTGTGTGCGTGCGTGTGTTTGTGTTGGCGTGCGTGCGTGTTGGCGTGCGTGCGTGTTGGCGTGCGTGCGTGCGTGTGTGTGCGTGCATGTTGGCGTGCGTGCGTGCGTGTGCATGCATACGTACGTGTGTGTGTGTGTTGGCGTGCGTGTGTGTGTGTGTGTGTGCGTGTTGGCGTGCGTGCGTGTGTGCGTGCGTGTGTGTGTGTGTTGGCGTGCGTGCGTGTGTGTGTGCGTGTGTGTTGGCGTGCGTGTGTGTGTGTGTGTGTGTGCGTGTCGGCGTGCGTGCGTGTGTGTGCGTGTTGGCGTGCGTGCGTGTGTGCGTGCGTGTGTGTGTGCGTGTGTTGGCGTGCGTGTGTTGGCGTGCGTGCGTGCGTGTGTGTGTGCGTGTGTTGCCGTGCGTGCATGCGTGTGCGTGCGCGTGCATACGTACGTGTGTGTGTGTTGGCGTGCGTGTGTGTGTGTGCGTGCGTGCGTGTTGGCGTGCGTGCGTGCGTGTGTTGCCGTGCGTGCGTGCGTGTGCGTGTGCGTGCATACGTATGTGTGTGTGTGTTGGCTTGCGTGTGTGTGTGTGCGTGCGTGCGTGTGTTGGCATGCGTCCGTGTGTGCGTACGTACGTGCGTGTGCATGCGTGCGTGCATGTGTGTGTGTGTATGTGTTGGCGTGCGTGCGTGCGTGTGTCGGCGTGCGTGCGTGTGTGTGTGCGTGCGTGTGTGTGTGTGTGTGTGTTGGCGTGCGTGTGTGTGCGTGCGTGTGTTTGTGTTGGCGTGCGTGCGTGTTGGCGTGCGTGCGTGTTGGCGTGCGTGCGTGCGTGTGTGTGTGCATGTTGGCGTGCGTGCGTGTTGGCGTGCGTGCGTGTGTATGTGCGTGCGTGCGTGCGTGTGCGTGCGTGCGTGCGTGTGTGTGTGTGTGCGTGCGTGCGTGTGCGTGCGCGTGCGTGCGTGCATGCGTGCGTGCGTGCGCGTGGAGGGGTGTCGAGGGGCACACACACGGCGCGAAGACAAATGAATAAAATTTGAAGTGAACTCAAATTTGGTATACGCAGCCGAACGACGGAGCGTTCGGGACCAAAGCCGCAGCCCCAGCAGCTCCATGGTGCGGTTGGATGTGGACCGCCACCAGCAACGTTTGTGTAATGGCGGCATGTCCGGTCGCCGTCCGTGCGCAGTCGCCATTTTGTACGTACTCCGCCGATGGGCGCACAGAGCCCATGTCAAATATCAAACGGATCAATCATATTTTATTTTAGATATTAAATTTGTATTTGGAATAGTCCGAGGGAGCGTCGGCGCGTGCGCAGCCGTCCGGCGGAACTATTTGCCCTGAGTCTCCACTAACACAAATAATTAACCGCAGCTGTTTTTTATTCAGGGACGTTCACTTGATAATAAGTGATACCCTCGCTCATAACAAAGCCCTAGTCAGCATGATACACATTGCATCACATTACGCTCGTCGCCTTGAGATATGAGATGTTAACTCTCGTTATGACAGTTGTTTCTCTAGTTACAACGCCCTTGAATCCCGATAACAGTAATGTTTACACAATATTGTTTGTCAGCTGCAATAGGAGCTGTGTTGGTATTTACACGGTTTCCGACAACAGACAATTATTATCAATTCAATAATTTCACCAGCTACCGCGCCCTTCAAACCGGATCACAGTACTGTGTGTCTGCTGCAATAAACACTGCGGTGGCAGCTACCTAGACGATCTCCGGCAACAGAGACTTACTATCAGTCAATAATTTCACTAGCTACAGCTCCCTTCGAACCGGATCACAGTACTGTTCGTCGGCTGCAGTGAGCGCTGCGGTGGTACCTACCGAGACGGTCCGTAGCAACAGGGAGCTTAAGTAACTTAGTAAACTTGTTGGTGGCGCAAGTGTAGGTCTAGTACCAGACACACAGTGTACCTGGATGTGCGCGGCCCACCACTGCGCGAGCTGTAACCTTAAAGTGGATACACGAACACTATCGCTGTGGCCGTGGCTGTGGCACTCGTGCGTGCGCTCGTGGGGAGCTGGCGGGCACGGCGGGCACGGCGGGCACGGCGGGTGGCTGCGGGCGGCTGCGGTCCAGGGCAGGAGTTTATATCGCACGTAAGTACACCAACCACCAATTGTTATTGGCGTAACAACGAACACGAGTCGCTCACTTGATGTTGGGTGACAAGTTTATTCGTAACGGCGCAGTAATAGTTCAGATGTTTACACTGGACACCATAACAATCAGTTAATAGGCACGATATTAAGTTTCCTCGCTTCAATACTTTCTTTAGCCTAGTCCTTCGAACCGGATCACACTAATGTTAGCATACTGCTGTCTGTCGGTCGCAATAGAAGCCAGTTAGGATGATATACACTACAGCACATTGTGCTCGTTGCGTTAACAGTTTCACCGGCCAGTGGCCCTTCGAGCCGGATCACGGTAAATCTAAATCTAGATTGAACCCGAGCCGGGGTGGCGCGGCTGCCTCCTGTTACCTGTAACAATGGAAATGTGTGATTAGGATTATTACTAGAATCGCATTCAATACAAACAAACTGATCTACAGTACACTTATTTTTTTTCCAATTAAACGGAACTCTCACTTGATATTAAGTGATACGCCCGCCCCTAACAACGCGGCGCTGGTTAGGATGTCTCGTTAGCGCAGTAATTACACTAGCTACGATGCCCTTCAAACCGGACGGACACACAGTAACGCTTGCACACTGCTGCCCGCCGGCCGCGCGCGCTGCAGCAGGACCTTACTGGCAGTAAAGATACATAGTAACGTGTGCACACCGCCGCTTAGTACCGTTAGTAGGCGGCGCGACGGCAAGGAGGCAGTAAACGATATTGCGCACAACAGACGGCCGTGATGGCGACGTTATGATTGATGAATCAGTAAATTTCCGGTTTAAGTGTTTCCGGTTTAATATCTAACTGGCCTCGAACCCGGTTCGTTTGTATGGAGATATGTTTGTGACCACCGCGCCCTCGGCCCCACAAGTGGGTCGTGTTCCTTTACGTATCGCCGCCTGCTGCACCGACACGAAACACTCTCAATATATATATAATACGGTTTGAAGGACGCTGTACTTAGTGAACTTACCGCGGTAACGATATTCAACATCTTATGTCTGAAGGCGACGAATGCAATGCGTTGCAGTTTATATCATCCTATTTAGCTGCCGCTTTGCTATGGGCAGGCGTATCACTTACTATCGGGTGAAGGTCTGTTTTTGTGTCACAGCCTCGTGGAACCGGAAGTCGTGACAGTTGTAAACATACTTTGAGGTGAAACTTTAAACTTTTACTTTATCGCGTGCCGTGCTGAGTTGTGTAAAAACTTCACATTTGCACATAACGCGTGTCGCCCGCCCGCCCGTTCGCGTGATACTCATCACACGACTTTACGTAATCACTCTCATTACTCACGTTGAAGAAACGACCACCCGCACAATGCGCCTGCGCACGCGCCCACAGCGCACCGCGACAACAACGATCACATTAATTAAACACCGCGATTACGATGTAAAGCAATCGACTTCATCGAACAGGACGCCGCCGGCCGCCATCTTGTCGCGCGCGCCGCCATATTCAATTCCGACGGCTGACGGCGAAATGCGCGCGAAAGCTACAGTCGGCCTCTCACATGGACTTCGCAATGAAGTAGCGCGGGGTTCGAATGGCGCGATCAATCTTTTGGGGATGGAACTCTATAAAAACATTATTAACACCCCCACCCCGTCCCCCTCCAACTCACTTCACACTCACCCCCGCTACCGTTAAAGGAGTTTAATAAGATCGCGTTACACAGATCGTTTCTACCAGCTTCGGTCAGCTGCTCGCGGATATGAACTAAAGCGATACCGGTGGTGGGTCTCTATCGGCGGAGGTCTGGGTAGGTACAGACCGCAGCGCCCGTTGCACCCGACATGGTAATATAATAATAATTATATTTACCAGAAGGAACCACAGACGAAATCAACTGAACATAGACAAGCTAAAGAACTTTTCTCCTTATTCTCTCGCGGCGGCGCGGCGGCGGTCCAACAGGTCAACTGCAAGACCCCGTTCAGAGGGTACAGCCAGCCAGTGCATTGGAGGGGATTTTGGTGGGTAAAAATGTTCACACAACTCTGGACTTGCCCTATAGTAGACAGTATCTTTTCGAGGCTTTCCCCCGAAACAAAAAAAAAAGGTAATTTTCCCCGAACGGGTTCCCGTTTTGTCGTGGCGGTGGGGCTCAGTAACCGTGACGTGGTCCCCCACGGTGAACCGAAGAGGAACCTACCCGGCCGGCCCGAGGCGGCCGCTCCTGGTTAGAGCTCCGTGAGCTCACTTCGGATGCGTGTCGGTGGGCTGCGGGGGCGGGTGTATACTGCCTTTTGCAGCTGAGGTGGAGTCGCGGAGGGAGAGGAGTGTTGGTGTTGCGATGCGCCGCTCTCCCTACCCTGCGCGACCCAAAATCGGATCCGCTGCAGGAAGTCGGAAGAGTATTATCTCTTGGCTCCTATGGCCTCTAGGTGACGGATTCGGAGGAATCCGTTGCCTGGATGACTGTAAGAGGCCGAGAACGGGGTGCGCTGTGTGTTCCGGCATGTCCCCACAGAGGTGGAAAGGGGGGTTTTTCCCTCCCTCCCGAGGTGGAGCTGCGTTGTGTGGCCGACACTGGCGGGGTCGCGGATATGTGCGAGAGCGTTCCCGTGACCCTGCCATCAGGCGATGAGGCGGAACATTGTGGGGGTTTTAGTCGATGCAATTCCGACATAACCTGTCGTCGTTCCCGAGAGGACGGGTATGAGCAGACATTTCCCCCACGTTAAACAAAAAAAAAGGTTAGGTTAGTTATGGTTCCGATCTGAGATCTCGTGACTTCTCCAAACGCTGAAGGTGACCACCGGGAGGATTTTAGTAAGTAAAAATCTCCATATAACTCTGATTTTTCCCAGGAGACAGGGTATTTAACCCTAGATAGATAACCTACGTCGAATCGACGTAATCGATTATAGAAAATCGATATAACTCGTTTGTTTTTCGCGTCCCTAAACTCGCCGTTCCCGCCAACTCACTCGGCCGTTGGAGCTTGCAGGACGCACCCGTACCGCTCCGGTAAGTGCAATACTTTCCTAGATATTTACCTACTGCACGTCGATGTGACGTATGGTTATCTTTAGTGTCAGTTTTTTTACTTTTGGGAATATTGTACATATTTTTTATAAGTAATTTTTATTGTTATAGGCCACGACCAAGAGAATACAATGACGTCACAAATTGATATAGGCGATGCAGAAATCAGTCGGTTGTTGCATGAAACGAGCGATGAAGAAATTCAGGGGTCGGACAGTGAAACTGAAGATAATTTATTAGAAGACGAAGTAGAGTGATGCCGAAGACTGTGAGGTGAGTGCTCCACCAGCAGTTTCTGAAGATGCGTCTGAAAATAACACTGAATGGTCCAACTTTGCAACGGACAAATAGTGTTTGTTCTATCATCATGTGATGAAGAGGGCACTGTTCATCCTACGACCGGCAAGCCAAATATGATTCAATTTTATAATGAAACAAAGGGGGGAGTCGACACTTTCGACCAAATGTGCTCGTCAATGTCCTGTAGCCGCAAGACAAACAGGTGGCCCATGGCCATGTTTTATGGGATCTTGAATATGGCATTTATAAATTCATACATTATTTACTGTGATAATGTCATATCCAAGAAAGAAAAACCGCTGGGACGTAGAGATTTCATGAAAAAGCTCAGCAATAGCTTGATGATCCCATGGATGGAGACGAGGCAGCAAATGCTTACCTTGCCCACCAATATAAAAGAAAAAATTAGTAATATATTACCAAAAAGACGAGCTGAACCTCCCACACAAGATGAAGGTATACCTGAGCCAAAGAAAAGAAAATATTGTGCCTATTGTCCATCAAAACTTAGAGATGACAAAGACTATTTGCGATAGGTGCAAAAATCCCATCTGTGGAGAGCACAAGTTCCGCGCCTGCCCTAAGTGCCTATGAGGCCAAAATTACTAAAGATTTATATTTACTTAGGTTTTTTATATTATAGAGTAGAAAAAGTTGATTTTGAAAAGTTTAATGGTAAATTGTAAGACTGACGAAGAGATTCGTTATCTTTAAGTTTCGTAAAATAAGAAGTTCCTTGATTTGTTCCTTATTGTGTTTTCGTAATAAAATTTAAATAAATACTTATGTTGTTCTATGTACTCGGCACTCAATTACATACATCAACACATACTATTACATTTATAAACCTAGTATACACTTGGTCGAAAATATGCTCACTCAAACATTCGCAGGTCGAGTCGACGTGTGGTTAGCTTTAGTGTATAGTGAAATATGGTTATCTGTCTAGGGTTAAATGAATATCCACCCCCCCCCCACCCCCACGCCCACGCCCCCAAAAATGATATCCGAGACGTATGGCGATCCTACATATGTAGTACCCTCACTTGTCGATAAGCAAATTTTTATTTAAGACCTCGTCTAGGTCACTTAGTGCCTGTTCAAGTATCGTTAGTCCCTGCAGCGCGGCGACTCGATGGATTGCATGTAATGCAGTTGGTTTGCGCGTGTGTGTGTGCGCGTGCGTGCGTGTGCGCGTGCGCGTTGTTTAGTGTAAGTGCAAGTTGGGAACGGGCTAGCCGTTGCGAGTGCAATCGCCGCACCAGCTGAAAGTCGCCTTAATTCCGAACGCGGCAAACTTCAGAACATTTGTCTGCGGAATCATACCTAGGACTAGTGGCACCATGTAGTGTACACAGCCGGTGGTGGTGCACGTGGTGCATCTCTGCTGGTGTAGGAGCTGCTTATCCAACAGACAGCATTGACGTTAACCAACTAGCATTCGCGAGCGGCGGCGCGGTTCCGGCCGCACTTGGCCGCCATTTTGTTTCGTTTGGCGGCAGTTCAGACCCCGGCGTGACGTCGGCTCCTCACCAAATATACACGGAGCGGATTTATTGAGACGCGACATGGCTACTTGCAAACGGCGAAGGTTAAGCTCAGGAAACTGGGCAACCAGAAACATCATACAAGCTTTCTCTGTTACCGGAAACCGTCTAGGTAGGCTAGGGTAGCAGCGCAGTGCCTATTGCAGCCGACGAGCGGTACTGTGCGAACATTGCTGCGATCCGGTTTGAAAGCGTTATAGCAAATATAATTACTGGGGCAACGAGGTTCAACGTCTTATGTCTCAGGCGACGAGCGCAATGCGGTGCAGTGTATATCATCCTAACTCGCGCCAGATCGTTATAGGCATGTCACTTACCATCAGGTGAATGTCCCGCGCGCCTCGGTGCTAGTCTAAAATAAAAAAAAACCCAGCAAAATACGAGTCGCGAGGACGTTAGTGTTTCCCGTACTTCTTTACAGTGATATTAAGAGACCGCGGGAAACAGGAGGTAGACGCTCAAGAGATCTAGTGCTGGAGAAGAATGCTTGGCATAAACCGGACACAATTTCTGATAAACATCTCAACTTTGCAAGAACTAGGTGTAAAAGCGCGACTTCCTTCCGTTGTCCAAAGTTACATCCTCACATTCACCGGACACGTGAATAGAACGAGTTCTGACGCATGGAAAGGTGGAATGCCTACGAGCGCGCGGTGCACCGGCCAGCTCGCGCCGACGCTACGTGCTGCAGCACATGAAAGCGCAAAGAAAGGCACAGTCGAAGAATGGCGACGTCCTGTAGTGTGCCACCAGCGACATGACGACCAGGACCACTCTGCCAAGAGTGCGACGACGAACAAGAAGAATGGCTTGTACTATATTGTAGCCGGTGCAGCACAAATGTAACAGTCGTCGTTGGATAAACATAAACAAGAGGAGAGCTCCGCCCAGCTGTGGACGTGCAGCGGTTGGGGCCGCGCTGATGAGTCGGTGTATAGTAGGGCGCGGCGCGGCGGCGCCTCATTCTGTAAACATATCGCTTCCGGTTGGAGCTGGGGGCGGGGGCGGCGGCGGGGGCTAACGTTCGCCGGATACGTTTAAAGAGGATCAGGAAGGAGATTCCATCTTTGTTTATTCACGACTACCAGCAGAGACCTCGGGAAATTTCATCTCGATGGGAACGGTGTATCATGACACGTTAATATTGAATATATCCGTTCCCACTGTTGGGACTGAGCCTCCTATCACAAACAGATGTCGCCCGCGGGGGAGGGGGGTGCCGGTATCCACGCAAGCGCTGGTTCCACATGTCCATTATCTCGTGATGTTTTCCGTCACCAGGACTCGGCGGAGATCGAACCTGAGCCTCCTGCAGCAGTAACGTCTCCCGCGTGCGATATTTGTGTTTATTTACAAAAGTTCAACGTCTCAGTAGGGTTCCTGAACCCCTGAAATCCTGGACTTCCGGCCCCCTTGCCTCAAATTATTAACGTTCCGCGAAATTAATTTTTAATTCGTGACGCGGACCGGCGGACGCACCCCGGATTTCCGGGAATTTGAATACGCCACGAAGCCATATTTGCCATTAATACGATATTAAGTCGTGGCCGGAAGTGATCCGGGACGGCGCGTGGAGCAGTGCCGGCAGTGGGCGCGCCGATGCTGCTTTTCCACGCGTGAGTAGCTACAAGAGATTGGTGGTCTCAATGCACCAAAGGCCTCTCACTATCGGTAGATCTCTGTTGCTCGAGACCGTTTGGGTAAGTGTCACCGCAGCGCCTATAGCAGCTGACAGACATTACTGTAATCCGGTTTGAACGGCGCTATAGCTAGTGAAATCACTGGGGTAACGAAACTGAACTTCCTTACGTCAAAACACGACGAGGGCTGAGTGTTGCAGAGCATATTACCCTCACTAACGCCACGATTTCATGGCCAAGTATATCACTTATAATCAGGTGAAAATGTTGCTCCTCTTGTTGCTTCACCAAATAACAAAAAAAATGGAACCTCTTTCTTAAAGTAAGTAGCTTAAGTAGCCATCGTGGTTTCTTATTCTTAAAGTAATCAAGCAGACGTCAATCCGTTGAGTCTTACAATGAGGTGAGCGTTAAGACTTCCGGCACTAGAGCGGAGCGGCAGGGCTCAGCCTCTGGCAAGATACTACGCGTTGAGAAGGGAGATTATTACCCCTTCGATGCCCCACCATACTTAGATGGTCAGTTCGTTAGGAGCTGCGACTTCCCATACGGCATCTTTCCGCTCTCCGACTTACCCACCCTACGTGCTCGCTTATTATAAGGGTTCCCACCCTCAATGTCTATGTTTTCAAATGTTCATTTAGTCGCCTTTTACAACTTCAGTAGTATACTTATTAGCAGAAGACTACGGCAGTGATAGACCGATTGAGTAAAGACCTGTTTACACATACGATGCGGAGTGTATGGAATAAATAGCGTGCGCATGCGCCGCTCCGCCGCACGTTTACACGATTTAGCTAAAGCAAATAAACTCCGTGATTTTTATTATATTTTATTTACCTGAATATTGAGCGCGCGGTCGAGATGTTAGACAACAGAGCGGGCAACATGGCCGCCGCGCCGCGTTCGGTTACACGTACGCCGCGCCGCGTTCCGTTACACGCACGCCGCGCCGCGTTCCGTTACACGCGCGCCGCGCCGCGTTGTGGACGAGACCATTAAATAAAGTTGACGTTTTGAAACGTCACATTTTTTTTCTAGATCATAATAAAGCTGACATAAGACGTACTGGAAGAAATATCATAAACAAAGAAGTAGTGTCTTTATATTTAATTGTTGATTCTACGAAGCGACGAGACTAGCGAGACCTTCACCCAATGGTAAGTGTCTATAACAACAAGTTAGGATGTCATACACTGTATCAAATTATTCTCTTCTCCCCGAGACATGAATTAGTAAGTCTCGTTACCTTAGCAATTTTATTAGCTACAGCGCCCTTTAAATCAGTACACAGTAATGTTTGCATACTACTGTTTGTCGGCCGCAATAAACACTGCTGTGCTACCTGTCTAGACGGTCTCCGGCCACAGGAACCTAGCAGCAGTAAACATTAAACTAAAAGTAATAATTTAGTTGAATAGACACCGTGGGTTTATTTGTGTAGTGAGAGTGATTTGTTACTGCACGCTAGTATACACTATGCTATTCTAAACGAAGCGAATTATGATAGACTATTGTAATGAACTGCTACTGAGCAAATAGACTGCCCTCCCTCCCCAAGCCGCGGCGCGCCGCGCCACCCCGTGCTACCCCGCCGGAGCCCGCGACGCCTCGCGCTAACAACTAAATAAATCGGTTAATAAACTACGATTCGTCATTTATATAGGAAATTTAATCTTGTTCAACGTGAACGGGGAAGAAAACATTTACAATGGACACAGGAAAGTCAGGGACGGACTGGCGTATCCGGCGCATCCGGACAGTTCCGCCGGACCGGCGACAGGAACCATTGCACCATGCTGATCGCCGACCTTCACCAGTTGGAGAGGCAGTTTAAGAAGATGAAGATAGATAAACAAAATGGCGAACATAATGTGACGAAGCATTATCCTCCAGCAAATGTTTAATGTTATAAATTTAAAAAAAAATTGCAATATAATATAAAAAAAGTATAAAGTATTTTTAAACATCCAAAAAATAATAGTAATAATATGTATTGACCAAAAACATGCAGCGATAACGGAACGCATTCAGTGCAAGGAGCGCGTGCGCGCGGCCGAGGCGCCTGCGCGGGCGGTTACAAGAAAATAAACAAATTGTAATTAGAAAATAGTAGTACGCGCGTGCGTACACGCATGTTGTTCAGTTACGGCGTAGGCAACCTGCGGCTCGTTACTTCCATACATAAATAATATTTTTTTTTAACGAAAACATTAAAAGCCGTTCAACGAGGCCTAGACACCATTCCTACCTCTCAGCCACTTGCACCCGCTTTACAGAGATCCAGTTGATGGATTACGAGTGAGGCGTATTTATCATAACATATATAAATCACAAGTATTTAAAGATAACAGCTAGCAGTTGTTCTTGCGATGTCGTTATACCTGTTAATTAGTTTGCGTTATCTGTTATTTGGTTGATTAATCCATCTCGCTCGCACACATTGTATATACTGTTGCTGAAACGAGACGCACCTAGTATTATAACCCGAACAATACAAATTGTCAAGAAATAACAGCTGTTATTTAATAACAGAAATTGGTAACTGTTATTATTGCGTAAAAGTATCAGTAATAACAGATATTATATTTGTCCTGTTATAACCCACGTCTATGATGGATGCAATTGTATACTCCGTAATGACGTACTGACCTAAGTGTTTTTTTTTGTTTTACGTGGGGGAAATGCCAACGCATACCCGTTCTCGCGGGGGCAAGGTCGGGTTATGTTGGACTTGCACCGACTAAAACCCCCACGATGTTCCGCTTCATCGCCTGATGCCAGGGTCACGGGAACGCTTCCGCTCACAACCGCGACCCTGCCGGTGCTGGCCGCTTTCACAGCCCCACCTCGGCAAGTATGGATGAACTCTCCCATTCCAGGGAGGGTCGGAGCATGCAGCGCGCCCCCTCTTCGGACTCCTGCAGTCGCGCGAGCGACGGGTTCCCCCGAGCCCGTCGCCTAGAGGCCATGGGAATCACGGGAGAAAAGCTCTCCTGGCTCTCCGCGGTAGAGAGATGTTGGGCTCGCCGCTTCCCGTCAACGGCCGCGTAGGATAGGGAGAACGGCGCATCGCAATACCGACACTCCTCTACCCGCGGCCCCACCGCCGCCGCATCAGCGGTGTGGCACTGATTTGTCGCAGAGGGTACTCCCTCCGCGAATCCACCTCGGCTGCAAGGGGCAGTATGAAACCGCCCCTGCAGCCTGGCCGCAAAGAGCAACATAGAGCCGCCCCAGCGGCCCCCGGCCGTTCCAGTTATCTAACCGGTGTTCGAACCTGGAGCGGCCGCCTCGGGCCGGCCTTGGCCGCGGGACGGCGGGGTGGGTTCCACTTCGCTTCACCGTGTGTCGGGCCATGGTTACTAAGCCCCTCCGCCACGACAAGGCGGTAACCCGTTGAGGGGACTGACTGACTGACTGTTGGCATTACAGAGACCCAGGGAGATCCAGTTGATGGATAGGTATGCCGTACTCCGTAATGACTTGTTGGCCGAACGCAATGTACACAAAGGTGTGATGCTTATAAGGGTTTGTGCTGCGACCAACGACAGCGCGGTCTGTTGTCTGTGGTGGCGCCATCTGTCGGGTTCCTTGAAAACATCTTGTTACAAGTGGCAACATTCGACTGTTCCGACACTAAACTGGTGGTAGGTGTCCGTTGCCGGATACCGTCGAGGCAGTTACCACCGCTGCGTCTATACAACAGTAAGCAAACATTGCGATCCGGTTTAAAGAGCTGTCACTAGTGAAATTACTGGTCATCCTAATTACCGCCACGTTGTTTCGGGTGACCGTCTTGCTCGTGTCATCGCTTCGTCGTGTAAAAGAAAGTACTGAAAAGGTCGCCGACCCCTGCAGCGTAATGAAACAATAAACAATAACAAGGAGTATTTCCTTGATCAGGCCGGCGGTGGAGCGGAACCGGCCGCTCCGCCCTGCCCCGCCCCGCTGCGCGCGCGCGCACCAGCGCCGCTGGTACCGGATACCGGTGGCGCGCCGCGACCCCTGCTGCAACATCGACCAGCTCCTCTGCTCCGTTACGCGATTCGGTATTTTATTGTTTATCGGTTTCACTTTATTTTATTCCGCGAAGCGATGACACGAGCGAGACGGTAACCTGATGGTAACTGTGACTCTTGCCCATAACATTGCGATTTTTAAGATCTCCTGAGACGTAACACGTCGACTTTAGTTACCTCAGTAATCACACTAGCTATAGCGTCATTCAAACCGGAACACCGTACTGCCTGTCGGCTGCAACAGGCGCTGCGGTGATACCTACCGAGACGGTCTGTTGCAACAGAGAGCTACCAGTATTGATAGCTTCAGCGCCCTTCAAACCGGATCACAGTAATGTTTACACTCTGCTGTCTGTCGGGTGATACAGGCACTGCGTTGGTACCTACCCAGACTGTCTGCAGCAACAGAGACACTACCGGTGGAAGAGCAAGTTGATTCATAAAAAGTAAAACAAATGATTACATATAGCGTGTGTAAATACGGAAGAGGAAACGTGCGCGGAGCGCGCCAGGTGTCCGCCCGCGGCCGCGCTGCAGCAGCACAGCACGCACACTGACACGCGCGTGCGCACGCGCACACTCACACACGCACACCACGCCCCGCCCGCTTTCGTTAGTTAAATACTTTTAGTGTACTGTTAACTGTTAACTGTACACTAAAAGACTGCGAGCGAGTTTCTAAATAGTTAAAAAAAGGAATTGTAATGTTATTTGATCTTTATTTTGTGTGTAACAATAGACGATGGAAAGTTTAACAATAATACAAACTGCTACCCCACGGCCCGCGCCCGCGCACGCGCAGCCGCCGAGAGAAATGAAAAACAAAAGCGATTCGATTATTTATTGTCGGCCGATCGAAGCGACACAGGCCCGCTAGTGATGTGCGCGCGCGCGCGATCGCAACACTAGCGCAACAATACTTCTGGATATTGTTGTATTTATTATTTGTGGATTGATCTTGTTTAAATGTCTCGTCAAATCCGTAAATGTAATTATAAAATTTGTTATTCATATTTATTTAGACTTGAAAAGGTTCCCCCGCACAACAATTTAGGGGACCCAAGCTAACCTCACCAGCTCGTGGTGCACCCTGCTATTCAACGGACGAGACTGGCTCCCACCGACCCGCATTGGATCAGCGGGGTGGGAAACGATCCAAATCCCACCATATGAATCCTTACAATCGTGAAAATCTTTGGTGGAGGCGCATGTCCAGCAGTGGAGGTCTGTCGGCTGATGGTGATTCAGACTAGAATGATTCGCGTCTAGAGGATTGTCTGCAGCGCGTACAGCATCACACCGGTAAGCCGTTCGCCGCTGCGCTGACGTCACCTGTCATTAATACCTAAGCACTACCTAGCCAGTGCTCGTGCACGTCTGCGAGCAGTGCTCGGTGACGGAGCCACTGATCCATAACCTCAGAGTCGCGCTCTGCTGTCTGGTGGATGAGATTCGTATACTGGGTGCGTATAGCCGAGATCGAGTTCGGTGCCGTTACTTGGGAGAGGGAGAGGCGTATGTCTGGCAGTGGCAGTGGCAGTGGACTGCAGCAGGGTGTTCTTGACTGACGACGACGAAGCTTAGATTTTGATTATTTTTTATTCAACTGAGCGATAAGACGACCGGCACGTTCTCCTGATGTCAGGTGAAGCGCCCGTGCGCCCGCGCGCCCGCACATGACTAGTGCGTGAGAGTGGAGCTGGTTAGAAAGTTGTGGTCACATTGTGGTCGTCGTCTAAGACATCAGATGTCGAGTCTCGTTATTCCAGTCTTTCACTAGCTACAGCGCCCTTCAAACCGGATCACAGTAATGTTCGCACAGTACTGTCTGTCGGCTGCAATAGGCGCTCCGGTGTTACCTATCCAGACCGTCTGCAGCAATAGAGAGCTACCAGCAGTAATGAGCAGTGTGGTCCGCGCGCGCCGGTCTCCTGTGCGCGAGACCGCGCCGCGCCTTCCGGTTAGCAAGGTGCGGCACGTAGCTGCCGGAAGTGGGTCCAGCGGAGCGCCGGCGGGGACGTCCCCGCGGCGCTGGCGGCGGACCTTCCGCAGCCCCACCACGCGCCCAAAAATTACTTTACTAATTTTACTGTCAACATCATCTTCTCTAATCAGCCTATTGCGGTGCTCACCTCCCAACTTCCTGTTCATCTGCTACCATTTCCTCCAACGACCGAGCTGGTGATCGCATCGTGCTGGTAACAGCCACAGGGAGATCTCCAGCTCTTTTCATGTATCCCAGTCATGTCTTGCGACTCGACGTGGACAAAACGACGATGGATGTATCATAGCAGCCGACAGACAGCAGTGTACTAACATTAATTTGATCCGGTTTGAAGGGCGTTATAGCTGGTGTAATTACTGAAGTAATGGGTACTGACCGCCACTAACTAGCGCCACGTTGTTACGGGCAGGTGTTACACTTACTATCACGGGAACCTCCTGTTCATCTGGTCGCTTTTTAAATAAAAAAATCTTACCGGAAATGGACCTGAAGATGGAAGGTCATGATGTCCCATGTCCCACGAAAAAGCACAACCTTCCCTAGTAGTATGTCTCACTGTGATATGATAAACGTGGTGGGATTCACTTCGGGTTTGTTCACCGCTCTAGCCCGCTTGGTGGACGATGAGGCCTGGCCCTCATCTCTTAGACCTGAGTCTCCCCCGTACAGTCGACAGAGTGAGGCGAGTCCGGCTCCAGTTGCGATTGGACTATTTAGTTACCCGCCCGCGCACTCCTCACCCCGTCGTCTCCTGCCCGGCGTGTACGCGCACATGCGCACGCGCACGCGATCGGGCGGGACGCGTTACGCAATATTTTATAAACAATGCGTTAAAATTCAAAACATTTTGATTGTTCAATATATTTGTTTTGTTTTCACATAACAATATACCCGCGCCGCGTGCTGACGGCGAGCTGACCGTCACCACGCCGCCGCAGCAGCGGCCGCTGCGGGCGGGCGGACCGCGCTCCGGGGGTACCCCGCGAGGGACCGCCCTATCTTCGCCGTGTCGTCACCAACAAGGGGGCGCTGCCAGCACGCGCACACACACACACGTCACTAGATACAATAGCTTGCAGGCAGTTGGTACGAGCCGGACAAGTTTTACTGCTGGTAGGTGCCTCTGGCCGGTTTTTTTATTCGACGAAGCGACGAGACGAGCGAGACGGTCACCTGGTTATGAGTGATACGCCTGCCAATAATAACGTGGAGCTAGTTAGGATGTTATACACTGCACCATATTGCGCTTGTCGTTGTGAGACGGGTCGTTAAGTCTCGTTAACCTAGTAGTTTCACCTGGGACAGCGCCCTTCAAACCGGCACACGGCAAACGCTGCCGCCCGTCGGTTGCAAGCGGCGCTGCAGTCCTACTTACGCAATCTGCAGCAACAAAAACAAAACCTACCAGCAGTCTTTGCAAGCCGTCGCCATTCCTCGTGCGCTGTAGGTTTTGCTGCTCTCGTGAAGCGGACCACTTGGCACAGATTTGAGCTGGTCAATCCGGCGCTCTCGTGCACTACCTTCCACTTGCCTCTGCATCACAAATTCTATACTCGTGTGGTGCGCCCGAAGGTCGTCCGTCGCATGTGTTGTCTGATGGAAATAAATACTGCAGTACGTAACCAACATTTGTCTGGTCGCCGTTGTTCTGTCGCAGGGTCGCGGGGTCGCAGGGTTGTTACACACAAGGGTAGGGAGTGAGGGTCGAGGTCGCCTGTCCACCGCGCCGGCGGAGTGCGGTGCGTCGCTGCGACTCGTCCCGCGCCGCCCTGCCGCCGCCGCGCTGCGCCCGCGCAACGTACCCGTGTGTAATAACATCTGCAGCCCTTTGTACTGCTCTCGCGCGGGCGCCTTTGTCTCGTGTGATGCGGACCGTGCGACGTTGCCGCGCCGCGCACGCGCATGCGCACGAACACGCGCATGCGCACGCCGCTACCACCGTTCGCAGCTCCCTCTCGCAACTCGAACGCGACCGCACGCGCGCGCCTCACATTTGTCAGTTTAAATTAATCAAATGATTTATTTAAACAATGTCATAATTAAAAAGTCGGACATTATTTGAATAAAATTTTTTTTATTCTCCTAAGCTATGAGACGAGCGGGGCGCTCACCTGATAGTAAGTGACAGCTCGCCCGTAACAGCGTTCGTCGCGTTGAGACATACATAACATATTAAATTTTGTTACCTTTTTTTTATTCAACGATGTGACGAGCGGGGCATTCTCCTGTGAGTAACGACAGCGCCCTTCAAACCAATACACAATAATGTTTCCACTACACCTATCTAAACCTAGACAGTCGCCGGCAACAGGGACCTACCAGCAGTGCCGGTATAGGTTTCAGATTAGCGGTCCTATTTATCAAAAGGTGTCAGTTTCGGAAGGATTTTAAAAGAAGGCTTCCTAATGAATACCATCACTGCGCTACTTGCAGTACACGCACGCGCGCACGCGCACACGCGCACACTTAGATTGTAACTCTTGCTCTCTTGAACAACCAACGCGGGGAGATGTTAGAGAAGCTTATATGATCAACGGGAAGTTGCGACACTCCCCCAAACGATATTTACACCAGAAACTGAACTGGCCGTCTATGAAGGTACGACTTGGAGCCGTCTCGGACATCAAGCGCAAGCACCCCACGTGAACACTTCACTGCTAACCGAGTGGTGGGGTCGTGGAGCCGCCCACCGGAGCGTGCGGTCGGCGCGCATGCGGGTATCTCATTCCGACACCGACTTGGTGATTAGGTAAAAATCTAATCCTGAGTGGACGCGTCAGCCAACTTGTAACTGCTGGTGTAGAAGCAAAGAATATAATCAATTGCGATACCACCAGGCATTCTCTTCCAGGCTATCCGTCGGCTGGACGAGATGAAGAATGTATAGAAGCGGTCGATCCGTAACATGATGATGTGAGGGGCAGTGCGTGCGCATCACGCAGGGCGACGGCGGTGCATCAACACAACGATACTCCCGCGGCGCAGCGGTGTGAGGACTACAGGAGATGGATAAATGGATCACGCTGATTGCAGCGACCTTGGCGGTACGACGAGCGGTACGACGAGCGGTACGCAGGAAGCCGCGGTGACGGGGGTTGACTTGTTGGGGCGGGGGGGGGGGGGCGAGAAGGAGAGGGGGAGAGGTTACGAAAAACCGCACGCGGTCGGATTGCATCTCAGACGTTCAGTTACATAGCTTAAGGTTAAATTGCATTGTTTCATTAACCAAGCTGTAACTGCAGCCGACCCTCGCCGGCTGCGTCACGCTCCGGAGCCGAGCGAGTGGACGGGGAACCTCGCCCACACTCTTTCCTGTGTGACTCTACTGCTGGCTGTAATGTTGCAATTTCACAAATTACACGTCCACAGCTGAACAGGATGCAGTCAATTCGACGTGGTGACCAGCGCGGAGTGGACCTCGTACAAACATTTTCTCTTGCTTCATGTTATTGGGGAATGTATAAATAGTTAGAAGAGTAGCTCGGCATGGACGCGAGATACGAAGGTTCAGCGGGAGACGAGGGTTCAGCAGGAGACGAGGGTTCAGCGGGAGACGCGGCGATTAGCTAAACGATGATGGTGATGAAGACGAGGAATACCTCGACGATAACCATTCAGAAGTTTCTAACTCACACGTTAATTACGAATTAATTTGACTGTTAGCAGTTATTGTTCTTGTTGCTGTTGTTGTTGTTGTTGTTGTTGTTGTTGTTGTTGTTGTTGTTGGCGATGCAGTTGCGCGAGCGCAGCCGATAATTGCGTGCATAATAATAAGTAATTGTAAATAATCACCGCGCTGATTGTCTTCGGCGATCATCAGCCGCTTGGCAAATCGATGCATTTAATACTTCCCGCCGTGTTCCGGCTGGCGCATCCTCGCCACTTGGAGCAGTGCACACCGTTTAACGTCCAGCTCTTTACGATAACCGGATACAGTTGGAACTGATGAAAGCCATTCCGTGTTCGACCTTCAACGTCTACTGATATCTACTCATCAGACTGCAGTTTCACTAGCGGTGTCGCCGTGGTCGCTGCGCTGGGACACTTTACTGTACCGCAGTAAACATCTGATGGAGTGCACACCGTCACCGCACGAAGCGAACGAAGCGAAACAAGCAAGCAGCTTAATCGTTAAGCTGCGAGGGTAGTACGTTGTGATTAACTGCACCCGAGTAATTATGCTTATAGTTAAACAAGTTACTGGTGTGTAGATGATTATCTCAGTTCTAGTAGAAGTTTATCGAGTGGATAGCAGCCCAAAGCCGGTTCCGAGCGAGTTCCGGCGGTAGGGTGGGCGCGGGCGCGGGCGTGGCCGTGACGTCACACGGCGACCAGCACCCCGGGGAACGGTATCCGCCACCAGCTGTTGCGTCACGTTTCCTATACGTCCGACGCTGCAGCCGCGCCAGCAGCGTCAACGCGTGCAGCTGTACGCTGTACACAGGCAGCAGCGGGAAGTTCATTGCTGCGAGTGTGGGCGCGCGGGTAACGCCTGTCGTCTTAATGGGCGGTCGCCCACTGCTGGACATGAGTCTCTTTATATTCACCGCGATAAGGTCGTGCGCTGATTGACTGCAGTGAGCTCGAAGCACTACTGGATAGGCTTCTAATAAAAAATAGGTCTATGTGTAAGTGCTAAGTGACGTGTGCGAGTGCGGTGTAAACATCCTGACTACCAGCACGGTGTGGTAAATAGGCGAACAGCTTACCATCAAAGGAACGGCCCGCCAGTCGCGTAATCATGTAGCGAGTCTATCCCTCTCCACACTAAGGTGGACCGACGATCTGATGAAGGTAGGAAACCTTCCCGCGTGGCGTGAACATCTTTTAGAGAAACCTATGTCCAGCAGTGGGCGCTGATGATGATGACCACTTAGAGAACAACACTTTCACTAAACATTAAGATGGCGATAGGATTTCACAGATTATCAGTTTCACATAAACAAAAAATAAATTACAGCAGTTCACTTAAATTTGCGTGATCTGGAAATAAAAAAAAACTGCAATCAGCTGATAGGAAGTGAAATTGTACACAATTCGATCATTAACATTTACCGATCGCAGGTCACAACACCGCCATCAGCCCGCGACGCGTGCGGTTGCGGTTGCGCATGCGCAGGCGCACCGCCTGTCTAACGAGGAAGCTACATTTATATTATCTACATCCATTTTTATACAGCTACGACTTTAAACATTGACCGGGGTGGGTGGCGGGGGGTGGGGGGTGGGTTACTATTGTCCAACTTGGCGGCAGGCGGCATTACAGTTGCCACGTTGCGGAGCTGTTGTCTTTCCCATGGCAACGCTCTGTTGCATAGTCCTGCTTAATGTCTCCGCTGGTGCTGTGTTATTGTAATAGTCCTGCGACTCCTCCTACTCTCCTTGGGAGGGACGGAAGCAGTAGCTCTCTGTTAGCTCATGCCCCAGATCTGACAACCCTGCCACTGACCACGATCCTCAGACACGAGCGATAGGTACAATCTACAATTACAAATCGTTTCCTTCTGCTTAATAACGTAACGTGAACTTAATTAAATAGCGTTATAATGCGTTATGTTTCCATGTCTGTGCTGGTGAACTTGCACGGGCTCCACAGGTACCAGTTCTCGGAACAGGATAGTTCAAGGATATTTACACAAGTGACAGAGGACGAGGACAGGGATAAGTTATGCCGGTAACTTGACTCGATACAGCGCCGTTGTGGGCACAATACTGCATGACGATACCTTCCGGAGATCTATCTCCGGCCATCCTGATCAGTCAGTCAGATCAGTGAGCCGGATGACCTGCGCCATGTGTATGTGGTGCTGATGTCGTCGCTTCTAAATTGGGAATTGCTTCGGCGCGAGTAGCTGAACCTGTTCCTGCGCCCAACCGACGCGGAACAGGTTTTAGACGTTACATTTCTTTCTTCACATTAGTTTATCGCGATCGCCACGACTGTGACTGCGGCTGGCGAGGGATTCCTCTCCCTCCTCACGCGGAACTTTCTCACCATTTCCATGAACTCCTCGCTCCTGTTCCTCACACCAGAAAATTTTAAAACGAAACTGTTCGCTTCACTTGTAAACAATAGACATGTTCTGCTCCAGAAACTGTGCTTCTCCCGCTCATTCTTCACTTTCTCATAACACATCCTCATCACAAACAATTTTTCTTCCAAAATAATCCTCGACCTCTTCAGAGTTACTCCATCATCAACTGGCGGCACAGTCTTATATAACACCACATCGCCGGGACATCATCTGCATCTGCATCATCGCTGGATCTGGTACTCCTTGTAGGGCTCCGTTGGTATTTACTTGGTAGGTACCACCGTAGCTTCAAATGACAGTGTGCAAACATTACAATCATCCGGCTCGAAGGATCCAGATGCTAATGAAACGTAACATATCATGTCTCAACGCGGCGCTGTGTATCTCATCCTAGTAACCGTCATGTTACTACACTACTAGCACAATTACTAGAGCGAGGTTTGAAAGCGAGTGCGACGCGCAGTGTGCAGTGCGCAGTGTGCAGTGCGCAGTGCGCAGTGTGCAGTGCGCAGTGCGCAGTGCGCATCATCCCAACCGGTTACGTTATGGAAGCTGTTATACATTCAGCTGAACGCGTCCAGCCCAAACTAAGGTCGCTAGATATTTTCCAGCAGCTCTCTTCCTGGTCACCTTCTTCACCTCTTTGTGACCAGCTTATAGTTTGCCATTCTCGTTATTTGGGATGTGCCCAGGTCCAGCTGTGGACCTTCCTCCACCAATGTTGGCGATTTGTTTTTCTGCTTCATTGCACTGATGCCGAACCTGGAGCAGGCTGCGGATCGCCGGCATCGGCGCGCGCCGCTGGTGCTGCTGCTGCTGCAGTGATGCGGTCCCGTCACTACACTTCACGTGTTCGGCTTCCCCAATGTTTATACGACGGCCGTCGTGAACACAGGCTATTGTTAATTGTGGTACACAAGATAATGGGCGTTACGTAGCCGGCGGCGGGGGAGGTGGAGACGGGGGCTGGTGGTGGTGGTGGTGATGACGCGAGGGGGGTGGGAGAGGAGAGGGGAGATTAATTTATAAAATGGAATGATGATCAATAGGGTGATGAACGTTTCGTAAGTTTGTGATTGTTTCGCGAAAGGTACATTCTTCGCGCATTAGAGTGTGCACACGTTGCGCACGCGCACCGCGCACCGCCGCAGCGAGCCACCGCCACATCCATCTATAGCAGGTCTCCGTTGCTGCAGGTCAGGCAGCATAGCTACAATCTAACAGTGCTGTCGCAACGCTACCGTGATCCGGCTCGTAGGACCAACAGCTAGTGGAATTATTGAAGTGACAACGCGCGCGCAACGTGATGCTGTCTGTATCAGTCTAACTAGGAGCACGTATTCTCGCAACGTTATGGGCGTATCACTTACTATTAAGTGTACATCTCGCCGGTCACATCACTTCGTTGAATAAACTCACTGGAAGACCGGTGACGAAACACGTGATGAGGGTATCGAGTCGTTTAGGAAACCGTTTCCGTGAACATTTATCATCTACCCGCACTAGTCCAGCGCGGTGGATAGATGGTTAACTCCTCGTGGGAAATGGTTCCCAGTCCCAGCTGTGGGGACATTGGGTTATTTACCTTAACTAGATTCTCACGAGTTAGATGATTACAATGAATATACGTATAGTGTATGAGGTCCACCTGATGGTGCATCACGGCCGTGTATAAGGATGCAGGGTTAGGATGACGTACACTGCATCAAACACTCGGCGCGTATAAATAAGTCTCGTGACCCCTCAAATGGAACCACAGTAATATTTGGACACTAATGTTTGGTGGCAGTAATCGGAGCTGCCGCCTGGTGGTACCACCACGTATTGGCGGAGACCTGCAAGTAAGTGGTGGTACCAAACTATAAATCGGCACAGGTTTTTTGCTGAAGGGTTTCTGAATAATCTGGTGTTTTGATTGAGTCATCACGTCCGGGAAGTTCCTTGTCCGCGAGGACTCGATCAGTATTCAGCTCGGATGGGCAACCAGTTTGTTTTATACTTTCTGTGCACTACACGGCGCCGTGTGGCAACCAAAGCGCTCGTCTTCTAAAGATGCCCTGCTCCCAGCAGAGGAAAGAAAATAAGGTCGTAAGGGTTTGTAGTAATTGACACTCTTTCGGTGATCATCCTGGATGCATTGCTAGAGGTCAACACGATTTCCTACCGAACGCAGCAGTGCCTCCCGCACTGCACCTAAACACGTCCCGGAGAGGACCGGAACCCTCTCCGGCACCCTCCCACTTTCAAAGTTCGCGAACCCGAAGACCCAACAGTCGGCTACGACGACAGGCAGGGCTCACCTTAGTCCTGTTCCTAGGAGCTCGGGACAGGTTACACTGCACCTTTTTATTAATTTATAGTGACGAGTTAAGCGAGTCGATCACTTGATAGTAAGTGATATATATATATCGCATACCCTGCATCACACTGCGCTGGTCCGCCTGAGGCAAGGGCTACGGCGCCCTTTGATACAGAGCGCTCTACACAACAGCTTATCTGCTTAACAGCTGAAATAGGAACTGAGGTGGTTACCCGTCACTAGTAACACGTGCTGTTGAGTGACATGATCTGCGGCGGTGAAGAGCACTGACCTAGTTACAGCCTGTTCCTCATCAACATCCTGCAAGTCGGAGAACAAAAACCGTGGCGCGTGAAATCGTGCTGGTGCACAGCTTCTATGAAGCATCTAGCACAGAGCGGCGGGAACAGCAACGTGAACCATCCGGCAGAATCCTGAACATATGAAACGAGTGTGCACACTAACTTGATATGAAACCTTGAACCCCCGCCGCGTGGGAACACCTCCACACCACAACAACAACAATTCCACACGCCTGGCCATTGTTGACACACAAGTTGAACTGGTTTACGAGGTGACCGAAACTTCCTAACCCTTCCGAGCCGTGCAGCGCAGTGAAGCAGTTCTTCCAACTAGCTGATGGTGTACGTTGGTCAGTGCTGCGTTGTGCAACAGTTATTAACACCACCAGAGCCGCACTCCCGCACCGGCTCGCTCCTACCTGCGAGGGTCAGTTTGCCGCAGCGAGGGCCCGCTGGCTGCGGCCTGTCACTCAGTAGTACGTGTAGTCGCAAATGACGACATGTAAGTATATCTTGTTGCACGCATTGCACGGGCAAGTAAAGCGTGGACGCGTCGACCCACGGAGTGCACCCCGGCCAACCGGAGCCGGCCCGCGCACGTCCATGCAGCTCCATGCAAACAAACACGCGCGCCGGAAGCGACAGAGCGGCTTCCTGCGCCGGCACCGCGCCGCGCGCACCGGCACGCTTTGTTTACCGACGGGCCCGGCGCCCGGGGGACTCCACAAACCGGTACGGGCGCGGGTCGGGCCGGGCCGGGTCGGGACGGGCGCGGGCCGGGCCGGGACCGGCCGCTGCGTTTTCTACTCGCAATCGATACAAAACACGGATACGAAACGTCGCGACGTTACGAGCGAGTGTCGCGGCCGCCCCGCGCGCCGCTGCAGCCGGCCGGCCGGGCGCGGACGTCTCGCGTGTCGCGGGCCGGAGTGCGGCGTCCCGCGTCCGGTGTCCGGTGTCCGGTGCCCGGGCGGCCGGCTCGGGCGTCACTGACAGGCGGCGTGCGGCCGCTCCGCCGACGAACCGATGTAAAATCACTTTGTTAACGTTTTTTTGTCGCCGGCACCGCACAGCTCCGTACGGCGCCGCATAGCATCACACAGCACACGCACCGCACGCTGATCGCTCACCTGAGCCTGACGGGCGGCGGGATGTTGAACGCCGGGTACAACTTCGCGTTGGGACTCTCGAACAGCATCGCGATTGTTATTTCACCGCGCGCGCATCGTGCGAACGTCCACTCGGTGTGGCGGCCGGCCGAGCACTGCCGGCGCGCGGCGCGCCGTCGCCCGTCCCGCGCCGCGCGCCCGCCCGTGACGTCACCGCGCGACGGACCGCGCGCCGTCTCGCTCCCACGCGCCGCGCCCGAGCAGGACGGCAATCGCGCGCCGGAGACTGCGGCGCGGCGGCGGCGGCGGCGGCAGCGGCGGCGGCGGCGCGGAGCGTATAGCTGAGCCCCTCTCGAGTCGTAGCGCGTAGGGCTTCGCCCGGCCGCCTCCCCCGGCGCGTCGGGCCTGCACTGACAAACACGGGCACAGGCCCACAGGCAAGTAACTCGGCGATGTCGTGGCGCGGACTTCGTGGCAGTGCAGGCCGCGCGTTGCACCGGCAACAATCCAATCGATTGTGTTTATATTGACGTCCCGCCAGTTCACTTGTGCGAGTCAAAGATGTCGCCGGTGCACGGACAGCGGGGAGAGGGGAGCGGGCCGCTAGCACGCGCGACTTCACCGGTTCAGCCGAGCTGGAGCCGCCGGTCGACAGCCGCCAGCCGGGAGTGGGGACCACAGTCCGACTGTTGCAACGACCACGAAGCGCCGCGGTGCACGTGGAACAAAGACTGGGACCTGGAAGGAAACACAAACAGAAATACTTTCCTGGTGAGCTCCTGTACTCGCGGGAATATTCGATTGGTTTATTGTTTGCGTCTACCAACAATAAAACAAACCCGAAAGCGAGTTGATAGCGTCCCCTCTCCGGCCCCCAGCCCCTGGACTCTGCGAAATATACTCAGTCATTAAAAACTCATTTGCGTAATGTGGTTGGGCGTAAGCTCGTGCGCTCACATTATATGCACGCTCACAATGCGTGCATGCTCACACTGCATGCACGATTACACTGCATGCACGCTCACACTGCAATCACGTTCATACTGCATGCACGCTTACACTGCATGCACGCTTACACTACATGTACATTCACACTGCACGTACGCTCACACTGCACGTACGCTCATACTGCATGACGCTTACACTAAATGCACCCTCACACTGCACGCACGCTCACACTGCACGCACGCTCACACTGCACGCACGCTCACACTGCACGCACGCTCACACTGCACGCACGCTCACACTGCACGCACGCTCACACTGCACGCACGCTCACACTGCACGCACGCTCACACTGCACGCACGCTCACACTGCACGCACGCTCACACTGCACGCACGCTCACACTGCACGCACGCTCACACTGCACGTATGCTCACACTGCACGCACGCTCACACTGCACGTACGCTCACACTGCACGTACGCTCACACTGCACGTACGCTCACACTGCACGTACGCTCACACTGCACGCACGCTCACACTGCACGCACGCTCACACTGCACGCACGCTCACACTGCACGTATGCTCACACTGCACGCACGCTCACACTGCACGTACGCTCACACTGCACGTACGCTCACACTGCACGTACGCTCACACTGCACGTATGCTCACACTGTAACGCGTGCATCGCACTTACTCAGGCAAAAACGATTTGAACTAATAATGTAAATATGAGCACGCGGAGTGTTGACACGGCGGCCACGGAGACCCGGTGAAACGGCTGGACGCTGGCCACCCGCAGGCTGGACCGGGCCCCGAACCCAGGGATTATTGTAATCTCCGCCCTGGGAAGCTGACCTGCCAGCTTCGCGAATAGTGGCCGTGCCGGAGAAGGAGACCGAGGTGGACCCGACCACTACGACGGGAGGGGACCGTGCCGGCAAATTGCACAACCTATGCTGGATATCGAAAGGTCCTCGCTGCAGTTTGTCTACATGGCGGCTCTCATAATGATCTCCCCCAACTTTTTACCTTTTTATGGCCAAAAGAAAAATTAATAGTAAGCGTAAACCAGTCGCACCCCTTACCACACTTAAGTGGGACTTCCCTAACATCAGGGGACTTCACGCGAACCTTAACGCAGTCCACCAGCCCCTAGAAACTGCGCAGCAGACCTTGCTATTCCTCACGGAGACTCAAATATCCTGCCCGCCCCATACTTCGTACCTGAAATAGCCCGAGTACAAGCTCGAGCACAATTTTGTGCGTCGTGTCGCAGTTTGCCTGTATGTACGGGAGGATGTTTGTTTCCGTCGTCTTCATGGCCTAGAAGACAGATCTGTCAGTGTTACGGGTGCGTATTGACTACGGAGGGCACACCTGCATCTGCTCGTGCCTATACAGGTCTCACAGCGGTGACATGGACACATTCAGACTTTTCGAGCACTTGCAAATGACGACAGACCAAGTCATTGAGCTGTATCCTTCTGCGGAAGTAGTGATTTTAGGAGATGCCAACGCTCACCACGTTGAGTGGCTTAGATCTCGGTTCACTGATTTCGCGGGGAGATCTGCTCATGAGTTTGCTCTGGCTTACGGGTTCTCAGAGCTGGTTTCCTCTCTTATGAGAATTCGGGATATCGTGGAACACCAAAGCTCTCTACTGGACCTCCTGCTGCCCACATGTCCGGACGGATACAGTGTTGGTGGATGCACCTCTTGGTACATCAGACCACAGCCTTATTCGGACAACAGTGCCCTGTACGTCACTCAAGCGGTCCCGGCCAGGGAGGAGACGACGAATGTGACACTACAAACCAGCAGACTGGGACGGGCTTCGCGAGTTTTACGCCTCGTACCCATGGAAACAGGTTTGTTTCGCATCAGATGATCCAAACACTTGCGCAGCGGCTGTTACTGAGGCAATCCTGGCGGGTATGGAATATTACATTTCTAATCCGACTGTTTCTGTGGATGGTAAGTCAACCGAGGTTTAACTAAGTTAGCAGTGAAGCTCGACGTAGCGAACAAGTAGCCTTTCGTGCTTGGAGCGTGGCTCGTCGCAACCAGGATCCCAGTGTCTCTGACGCGAAGCGAACACTCAACGCTGTCACAAAGTGCAGCAAGAGAGTAACTGCCAGAGCGAAATTCGATTTCATTAGCAGAGTTGGTAGGTGGCTGGCGAGCTACCCCCCTGGCACTCGAGCTGTCTGGTCGCTTGCCAAATCTACTGAGGGAAATTTTTCTCATTTCTGCTGCTGCGGATACCTGATGGAAGCCTAGCTTACAGCGCGGCAGAGAAGGCCTAACTCTTGGGCGCTCTGTTTACTGCAAATTCAATTTTAAACGACGGAGAAACTGTACTACCTACTATACCGACATGCAGCTATTCCATGCCGGAAGTTCGGATAACACAGAAAAAAGTCCGGCGTGAGCTAATGTCTCTGGACGTATAAAAGTCGAGTGGGCCAGGTGGTATCCCAGAGGTGGTACTAAAATAAAGTGCCCCTGAAATGTGTCCGATATTACCGTGCCTGTTCTTACTTTCCTACAGGTACTAAAAGGACAGTTCCATCTTCGTGGGAGACCGCTAATGTCCATCCCATACCTAAAAGAGGTGATAAATTTGACTCGACAATGATAGAGCAATTGCTATGACCTCTCTCCTCTCTACAGTGCTAGAACGTGTAATCATTAAACAGCTCCTCAACTACCTTGAAGAAAACAGTTTATTAAGCGACCGACAGTACGGTTTTCGGAATGGTCGCTCCACTGGCGATCTTCTAGTTTACCTTACACATCGCTGGGCGTCAGCCCTTGAGTCGAGGAGAGGCTTAAGCAGTGAGTTTGGACATAGCCCAGGCATTCGATCGGGTCGGGCATAGCGGTCTTCTTATGAAGTTACCATCGTACGGACTCCCTGAGGGACTATGTCAGTGGATCAGTAGCTTTCTGTCCTGCTGAAGAATAAGAGACGTCGTTGACGGCAGCAGCTCTATTAACACGGACGTAAATGCAGGTGTCCCACAAGGCTCTGTGCTATCGCCGACGCTGTTTTTACTTCATATAAATAATATGCTGTCAATTGCCGGCATTCATTGCTGATGACAGCACCGGCGACACCTGCTACACGGGTCGTAACAACATTCCTCAGACTGCTGTAGAGGAAAGTCAAAAGAAACTTGTGCCAGAAATTGAGGTAACACTTGCCCGTGTGTCGGAATGGGGTCGACTCAATTTAGTTCATTTAAAATTCATCCAAGACACAAGTTTGCGCGTTCACCGCTAATAAAACTCCATTTATTGTAGCTCCTCAGTTCCAGAATACCTTCCCGGCCATCTCAAGAAGTATTGGGATTTTAGGCGTCGAAATCTCCAGTGACGACCAGTACCGAGGGCTCTTGTAAGACAAGGCAAAGCTGCCATCTGAAAAGCTCGGTGTAATTAACCGGGCCAAGCAGTACTTCACTGCGGGGCAAAGGTAGTTGCTATATAAAGCGCAGGTCCGGCCTCACATGGAGTATTGCTCTCATCTTTGGGCGGGAGCACCTGGATGCACGGAGCTGTTAGAATTATGGAGGACCCATTGCTAACGGATAGTATTGGACCTTTTGGTTTTAGGAGAGATTTTGCCTTCTTTTGTGTGTTCTGCCGCCTCCATAACGGGATGTGTCCTGATGAGCTATTTGACATGATGCCGACGGCCACATTTCATCATCGCACCGCTCGCCATCGGCAGGGAATTCATCCTCATACCCTTGAACCGCAGTGGTCGCGTACGGTCCGGTTCCAGAGATTTTTTCTGCCGAGAACACTCAAAATGTGGAACGAGTCACCTGTCGAGGTTTTCCCTAGAAGCTACAATACGAAGTTCTTCAAAAAGGGCGTAAAAAGGTCTCTGCAGGGTGGGCAACACGCTCGGTGATACCTCTGGTGTTACTGGCGTTCATAGGCTGCAGTTCCCGCTCAATATCAGGCGGGCAGCATGCCTGTTTGCCACTTAAGTAGTGTAAAAAAAAAAACACAACCGCCGGCACACGAGCAGCCGGATCACTCGGGGACCAGCTGAGGTGGCGCTGCTGATGAATAACAACACCGTTATATTTATTGTTTATTCAATTACCCGAGCGTGCAGCGCAGGCTCGCGCATGCGCACAGCCGGGCGGCGGCCGCGGGGAGCTGTTGTTCTAATTGCCATTGTTATTATTGGAGCAAATTAATGTAAACAAGAAAATGTGATGTTGCCATATATTATTGCTACATATGGATCATTTTATTATTATTTTTTAACGTACTAATAAATATAATTAAATTTACTATTACCTCGCCAAAAGCGGTTCTCACCCCGCAGGAATACGTTATCCCCAACCACCAAAGTTTGTTTCTTATCTGAACCGCGCCGCCGCCGACAACAATTACTTTCTATTTATTACTGTCAAGTGCATTAACTTGAGGGGTGTGAGCGTCCCCTACCCCCGTTACACCCCCGAGCCCGCTCGGAACGAGCACAAGTAGCTTGTCGCCATGAGCTCTGCTAGAAATAAGAAGCGCTTGCCCCGATAGCTTGTTAACAAATCTGTTTAAAGTTACAGAGCCTAACAAACCGGATCACAGTAATGTTTAGACATATTACCTGTCGGCTGCAATAAGCGCTGCAGTGGCTCCTTTTTTTTTTCGTTTATCGTAGGGGAAATGCATGCTCATACCCGTCCTCGCGGGGGCACGGACAGGTTATGTCAGACTTGCACCGACTAAAACTCCCACGATGTTCCACCTCGAAGCGGGGTTACGGGAACACTTGCGCACCATCCGCGACCCCGCCAGCGCTGGTCGCTTGCGCAGCCTCACCTCGGGAGGGAGGGTTGGACCCTCCTTTTCCACCTCCATAGGGGCAAGCGGAACATGCAGCGCGTCCTCTACTCGGCCTCCTACTGTCGCGCGAGCAACGGATTCTCCCGGACCCTTCGCCCAGAGGCCATGGAAGCCAAAAGAGGAAACTCTCACGACTCCCCGCAACGCAGATATGTTGGGCCCGTCGCCATCCGTTAACGGCCGCGGAGGATAGGGAGAGCGGTGCATCGCAATACCGATACTCCTCGTTTTCACCCGCGGCCCCACCGCCGCCATATCAGCGGTGTGGCACCGGTTAGTCGCAAAGGGTACTCCCTCCGCGACTCCACATCAGCTGTAAGAAGCAGTATGAAACCGCCCCTGCAGCCTGGCCGGCCGCAAAGGGCAACATAAAGCCGCCCTTACAGCTCCCGGTCGTTCCGGTGAGCTTCAGTTATCCAACCGGTGCTCTAACTTGGAGCGGTCGCCTCAGGCTGCCCCGTCACCGCGGACCGGCCGGGTAAGTTCATCTTCGCTTCACCGTGGGCGACTAAGCCACGGTTATTGAGCCCCTCCGCCACGATAAGGCGGGAACCTTTTGGGGAGACTGCGGCGGTACCTACCTAGACGGTCTGCAATACCAGCAGCTTTAAGAACATATCCGAGTCCTTGTATGTGACATGAAATGATCTGTTCAATGATATATATATACATGTATATATATATGTACATCTATAGGGTGGTGCAAACATAACCTTATAAAGAGTACCTTATAACACAGGTAATAAGGTACTTTTTATAAGGTTATTTTTGCGCCACCCTATATATACGATGCAACACCGGCCGACCTTTGTATTATTTTGCGACACATTTGCTTAACGGCACCGCAGCGGCGCGTCGCTGGGGAGTGTTCGTGTATTGCAGTTATTGGAGTTCAGAACTTGTCCACGTTCCCACCCGCGGCGTACGTATCCACACGATGGTCACTGTCACGCACACGCTGTTGGGCCGCCGTCAGCTCGCCGCAGCGGTTTTATTAGCAATTGTCGTACACGCGCCCCGTGCCCCCGCCCCCCCCCCCACCAACTGCCCGCCGGCAGCGTGACGCGTGTCACCGTGACGGCGCGCCGCTGCCGGCGACGCGTGTCGCGGAACAGCGTCGACATTGCTGCTGATCAGTTATTGCACACGCACATCTTGACAGGCGCGAGCTGGTACACAATGACAATAATCAGGACGTTCTCGTATCGTTTTCGAGTTGATTGCGACGTTAGCACGACGCCGCCCCGCCGCGACTCCCCGCCTCCGTCGCGCTGCAGCTCGCCGGTGCTGCAGCTCGTGCGGGACTTTGTATAGGAGTAACAACCAAATATATGTTTGTTGCAGTTTATTTTTAAACAATTGGTTACATTCCAAATATATTCATTTTGTTACGAACTCTTAACGCTAACCCAAGCTACTTTAGTTCCTGCGCGGGTGCAGTTCGATAGGAACAGTGTACCATGCCCCCCCCCCCCCGCGACTGCTGCTCTTTTATCTCCCGTTTATCCCATACCCTTCTTTGTTATACAGAGAAAATTTAAATTCGATAAAATTAATTTTATTAACAATTAAAATGGACAGGCTTCAGGTTAAATAGCAATCAGTTAGAGTTGCAGCGAGTGCCGGTGGTGCCGGTGGTGCCGGCGGTGGCGGTAGCGCTGGCGGTGGCGGTGGTGGCGGGCCGCAGACACCTACCTGCCGCAGCCGCCGCGCGAGCACGCGCTGCGCTTGGGCGCGCGGTACGTGGAGCCGGAGGCGCCGCCGCTGAGCGGCATGTACCCTGCAACCAGACCGCGTCAATATATTCACGATAAACACCAGCAAGGATCCAAGTCCATGGCACGTCAACTGAACGGAGCGCCATCACCGCCTTTACATATACATGCACTTATTTCGGTGTTCACTTGCGTCACGTGCGCAGGGCGAGGGCCTGGCGCGCAGTGACACGCGGCGGTACCGAGTGCCAGCCAGCACACGCTCTCGCCAGCAGCAAGGAACGAATGCACCCGGAGCGCTACCGGACTCACCGCTCTCGGCGCCCACCGGCCGCCCGCCGCCCGCCTGCAGCCGGCTCAGTCTCTCCGCGAGCTCGACGCGCCGCTGCTCCTCATGCTGCGCACACGCACGCATACAAACAAACAAACAAAGATATTACGTATGGTTCCAACACGCGCTTCTCGTTGATTCTCTTGACAGACGGCAGTGGTCAGCCGGCTGTTGGTGACCTGATGCGGACGGCACCAACGCCATTTCGGATTGAAAAACATTAAATTACAGATTATTTCTACTATTATATAATATTACAGATCTGACCATTTGTGAGGTCTCTGCGTGTGGCCTGCTCTGTGGGCACGTGGTGCAGTGGCCGTTGTTCCAAAGCTCCTTACCAACAACATGATCACAACTTACCTGGATTCCCAGGTTTAGACTATGCAATAACAGCTTGGGGGAACCTCGATGCCTACCAGTAATGGCTTAGCCATAGCTCTGACGTTTTGTGCAGCAACCTTATTTGTAATATACTTGCTTTAAACCTTACCTTCTTCTGCTCCTGCAGCGCTTTAGCAGAAGCCTCGTCTATAAGTTTCTGTTGCCTTTCGCGTGCCAACTGGATCGCCTGCATGCGTGCGAGAGTCACGTCAGGGTCTACAATCACATACATTCATGTTTTATTATAAAAATTTACTAATAGCAGAGAACCCAAAGTTACTCATGATGTCTTCATCGTGCACTGACATGCAGTGCAAATACACGTTCGGGAAACGTGGGACACAATTACAGCACCATGGATCACACTCTGCAATTGAATAGTGGTATCTGCAGCTAAAATTGATCAGATAAACATCAACACCATAATCATGAGTCCACATCAAACCTCCGACTTACTTCATATTGTAGACTAGTAAGCAATCTAAATGGTGATTGTGAACCCACCCTTGTGGTACGCGGCATCCTCTCTTTCCTGGCGCCGACGTTCTATGCGCGGCCGCAGCTTGTGTGCCAGGTACAACCCCACCGCAGCCACACCCACCAGGTACCAGCCGTACAGTGCTAGCAGATTCATAACTGAAACATGCAAACAGATTTGAAGTAATTTTCTTGCAATGTGGATGCCAACCGTTATAGGCACCACTACCCTGCGGCATATACCATGCCATGCCATCACCCAATATGGGGCTAGCATCATATTCCATTTTATATAAATATAAAGTTCAGAACATCACAACAGTTGTACAATAGCTTAAAATTTATGAGCAGGACAAATGAATAAAGTACATGTATTTAGTTATATGGCATTGTGCCGGTGCACACATCCTGTGACTCGCTTGTCTAACAAGTTTTTGTAGTTTCACAAAATTACTGCAGATCAGGATTATTTAGGTATCTCAAGACAACTCTATTAAAACCGAAGTTCCTATAATATTAAAATGTTTTTAGAAGTATTACCCATGAGATGGAATAGTCAATTAATGTATTGCTTATATGGAAATGTTATTGGAAACATAATTCATTTATTTAACCTGTTGTTAAAGTTTTCATTCAATTTACCTAATAGTAATGATAACTACTTACATTAAGAGTACAATAAATTAGTAGTGAAACAAATTTGTAGAAATTAGCTTGAAGATTAATCACAATAGATATCCTATCCAATACTATATAAAGCAGTGTGTGCTTGGGCAAATAGGAGGTAGTTATTTAGTGTATCTTGGGATTGTGAGTTTCTGGAAAACGAAAGGTGGGGAGAGGAAAAGTCATGGTTGAAGAATATCAGGGAATGGACTGGCATATTTGAGGCATCCGGATTGTTCCGCTAAACCAGATACAGAAAGAACCGTACCACGCTGATCGCCAACTTTCACTAGTTGGAGAAGCACTTTAAGAAGAAGAGATTATGTATTACAAGTAATGGGAATAACAAAATTACACATTTCTGCACAGTTAATTCAACTTACCGTAAGCAGTTGGGTTTAACATCCTCAGTTTTATCCCTCTTACGTTAATTTCTGGGTCCATTTTATCCTTGAAATTTATAGAAAAGTCTTGATGTGTGTCACTCGGTGTAAATTTAACACAATTTATACAAAAAGCGATGACAACATTTAAACTCAAAACAAAGAGCTGCTTCAGTAACGATACTTACAAAATACTACAAATGTAAATAAAAGAAATTTTTAAATACCTTGTGTTATAATAATTTACAATATTGCGATTGCGAATATTTCACAACAAACACATGACGCGACGTGTTCAACAGGAAAATGAAGTTTTTATTTGCCCGGCACTGGTCCCCCCTCTCCTTGGCCCCGGTCCCAGCCTCAGCCCGCCCGCGACCAACTTAACTGACAACTATTTTTTTTAATGAGTTTTACCGCTTCGACATTTGCATACAGCCGAGTCCTCTCTACTATAAAAACATTTGTTTTTTTTTATTTATCGAGTTTAATGGTTGCGAATTGCTCCGTATGGCCTGCACTACATTTTTACTTATCTTACTCCATTGATTCACTTAGCGCGAATCAACAACCGACAGTTAATTGACATTTCGTGTTACGGAAAGTCTAAAATAAAAAACGATTTTTTTATAACTGCATTAAAAAAAAAACATTAGAATGATCTAATATCGACAATTGTTATATTATAACATATGGGTTAATTTAGAAATTCTCTATCTATTGACGCTCTGATAATAAACATGAATTTGGCTGAACATCTAGATAATAGGACTAAGCATAAAACTTTTTCTATAAATTTGAAAGGCAAAAAGTATCTAAAAAGCCAAAAATAATATGAATCCTAAAAGGTCTAAATTAATGTAAAACAAATAACCATTAGAAGTAAAATAAACTTTAATTCCTTAAACAATTTATGGCCGATGTTTGTTAGAATTCTTTTGCCAATAATTCTCCATTTGCGTGAAACGGGTTTGTTGTGAAGAAAACACAAGGAAGGCTACAAAATATTCGATTTATTCCTTTTGGTTTGAACTCGGCGCCGCCACCGCTTCAATATATACACAATATACACCGACCGGTCGGTAGTGGCCCATCTGCTGCGAGCGCTATCACTTATAACTATTACCACTTTACATTCACATACCCTATCGATTAACACACAGATAGTAAAATAGATTCCCTTGGTAAGTACTACTGACAGAGTAGATTCACACTAAATAGCGGTACGCAGTGCGCACCGCGACACGCTGCGCAGAACAGTTTTTACAAATACTATGATCTGTTGCGTGTTTGTTACTAATATAATTTATCACAAGTTGTCATCAATGAGCCATCTAGACTGAAACTCTAGGTCCTCGCTGCTGCACATACATTTGGCTAAAATTATTTCAAATCATTAAAAGTCGAGGTACTCCAGGCATCACTAACGAGCTAACCGCATTGACAAGGTACGCGTCCAGGTAATGTTAAAAGTAAATCAGCTCAGAGTAATTGGTCGCCGTGTCATTTGTGTATCTGCTTTATGTCTTATTGCAATATGAGTAGGTGACCTCCTTTAAATAAAAAAAAAATGTCTTTGGTTTTTGTTTAAAATCAGGTTCCAAATAATAGTGAGCAAGGGACGATCTTGGAGGAGTTGTCTTATCAGGCCCACATGCTTAAGTTTTAAGGAACAATAAAAAGAAAAAAAAAATAACTTGCGAATACCACTGTGGTCCTACGAACCAGATAATTTTAACATTTCCCAACCGCCATCATTGCCAATGCACTGGCACTTACTTTAATTAGCGTGTTCACTCGACCATTTACATTGAATAACATTTAGTTATATAAATAAGTGGGGCAATAACAATTTCGTTCAATAAATACGTCGCGACAGGGCGCGGGCGCGTGCTAATGCCCACGCGCACGTGCACTCTTACAAATATATTTCAAACATTTCCCACAAAAACATTAAACTATTATCCTAAAGTCGTCACAAATTAAATAATATTTAATAAATCAATAGTCAACAGATTACAGGCTACATGATCACTTCAGTCATCGGGGCAGTTCCGTGCACTCGGACGTGTGCCGATCCGGTGCCGGCGCCAGCCGTGCAGGGCCTCGCGGATGAGCGCAACGCACGGCCGTATAATACACAATATTGTTTTTTTAATTTAACTGAATGTCTTCGACGAGGTGCTCACCGGAAGAAGCGAGGTCTTACACCGGTACAGACATTTTATGAAAGTAGCAGTGTAATGAGCAACAAACCCGCTATTCATAACCTTAACAGACGTACAAATGACTATGCGGTGATAATAGCTTAACACTCCTGTTAAAGTGTCGCAAGTGACGCACGCAACTAATGAAGATATTTGATTCTTCATGCCACCACTCAGTCACTTCTGACCACATTGCTACCATCACCTCCAAGCTTTATTAGGTTACCATTACATGTAGCGCTGGTGACGTTGGTTTGTCGCTGCATCTAAACCGTGCGCACAAATTATGTCACATTGTTAAATATATATATGTTACGTATTTATATATATATACAAAAGTTCCTGAAACCGAATCATTGCAAACGCTCCTCCGTCCCCCCGCTTTACATTGATTTTACATAACACACATCAGCACATTGTATACGTGGACATTATATTGTTTAAATACGAACACAAACATGCACACACACGCACACACGCGCAGTTGGAAGGAAAAATTTTACTAAATTATTCACAACATGTTTCCTTACGTCTACATATATAGATACATTAAGTATACATTACGCGACGCCTCGCAGCTGCCCCCTCTATTCGGACAACACTCACTCCCCCGTGATGGGTTAATGATGATAACATTACTCACGGTTCACTTAAACCTGTGCGATACCATAGTGCTACTTATAACAGAGATCTTCGCTAAGTATAAAAAGTCTACATCCTCATTTAACAACATTGGGAGCTGGGTCGATCGCTTTTTGTGAGAGATCCCCCACCTCGTAGTCCCAGCAGTGGGAACATTTATGTTTATGTTATGTAAGTTGAGTTCATAAATGTCTTTTTGCTCGTGACCCATGACGTAGTGCAGTACCGATAGAAAATTCACGATGACAGTTCAATACCGCGACAAGTGCGCCCGTCGGCCGCCGCCACGCGGCGACGCGGCGAGCGGCGAGCGGCGAGCGGCGGGCGGCGAGCGGCGAGCGCTTCGCTACGTAAACTTATAAATAAATTATTTACAATTCAACATGTAGAAAATGTTCAATTTACAAGTACTGTGCGCACCGCACTGTTGGCCCTGTAAAGTGCGACACCGCCCCTGCCGCCCTTCTTTCCATCCGCCGCCCGCTCGTAGCAGCACAGTAGCCACAACTGCGCGTGCGCCGAATATTTAGTCGAACTGCCACTCGACATTTGAAATACATAATTCTAAAAGTTCTAATAAATAAAAATGGACATTTGTATGTGAGATCGCTGAACTCGACACCGTTTCGTTAGTCGCCATTGAAACTTGGTTCGTTAAAAGTATTTTATCACAAAACAGTATTTATGTAATCCAGTTTCCTTTCAGAGCGACCGCGAGCTATCAATTTCCATATCGATCGTTTTGTCGCCGTAACAATTGGTCAAACGGATATTCATCAGTGCGCGTACATCTTTGCGCCGCCCGCTGTGCCCGCGGACAACGACAATAGAGCCGCTGTGAAGCTCTATTATTCCTTATGGGGTAGGTGGTCCCGTCCGCTGTGCTGCACCTCCATTTCCAGATATATATATAGATATGTATGGACTGGCAGAGCGGCCGGCGCACATCCCGCCGGCTCCACGCAGCAGGCTCCAGCTGAACAGCTGGCGCAGTGCGCTTCAGTTGCGCAGCAGGCCGCGCGCCTTCGCGGTCAGCTTGCGCACTCGCCCACGCGACGAGATCGACACGGGCCCGCCGGAGCCGCCGCTGCCCGCGCTGGCCGCGCCCGCGGCGCCGCCCGCGCCTCCCTCCGCCGTGCTCGCTGCGCGCCACACAGGCTCGGTATTAATACACGACGACACACAGGGCTACCTAGAAGCACTGCACAGACAAACACTAGAATACTACTAGGGTACATGACGTTGGACAAGAGCGTCCAGTTCTACGCAACCCTTGAATAAGGTGACGCTAAAACCAAGCAAAAATTTGGCATCCAGTGAAATTGCGGGTTGGCAACATCACCAGCACGCGGTGCACCCTGCTATACAACAGACAACTCTCTGACTACTCACTTACCCGCATTGGGCCAGCATGATGGGGTTAAGGCCCAATTCCTCCTCAATGAGAATTCTCGAGGGTGGCCTATGGCCCCGCAGTGGGCTTTGTCGGGCTGACAAAAGGCATAAACCTTTACAGTGTACCCCAAAATTGTATAACTCACCATGTCCATTGAGCGCGTGTGTGTGCGCATGCGCGTGCCCGTTGAAGTAGTTGTGGTCGCTGGTGTGCGGCGCGGCGGTCCCGGCGCCCTGCGCAAATGTTTTTATTTATACATATTTTTCAGTGCACCTTCGCCAGTCGGTGTCAACTGCTGTGAGTGAGCTGATTTTTGCAGTTAATGGGGAGACGTTAAACAATAGGTCACACACATACACACACATACATAGTCATTTCTTAGTGACGTGCTGCTGTTCGTGAACAATCTAAGGACGCAGTGTCTGCTCATAGCGATTAGCGATGCATCATATCGCGCGCAGTGCCAATGTCTATATGAGCTGGCACATTGTTTTGTGTTGCACTTATGATGACATGCATTAAGTGTATAGGTGTGCGTCACCTGCCGCGCGTGGTGTTGCCGCCGCCGCGCCAACTGGTGCTGCTGGTGCTGGTGCTGGTGGTGGTGCGGCAGGCGTTTGCTGATTGCTGCTATCGAGTCCTCTTCGCTGTCCTCGTTGTAGCGGCGCGGGCTGCGGCGTGCGCGCAGTGATACACTCTGCGCATGCATATACGTATACGTACAAATCAGGAATCACTTCGTAATGAAACCTCGCCAAGTACAAGTGTAACAAATGCTACTTATGATGTTCACACAGCACATATTTTTGCTACAACATTTAAATAAGCGCATTGTCGTTTGACTGTAAATATAGGCGATGAGTCGAGATTTACAGATACTTCCAGTCAAGGAAGACTTCCCACTAACCAGTGAACCATGTCCCGTTACTTTTTTCGAAGCACAAAGCGAAGATCGCAGCGGAAGTTTATATGGTGCTAGTTACTCACCCTCGCGTGGCTCCGGCCGGATGAGCCTGCCGCTTCGTCCCCCTCCTGCCTCTGCCTGCGATCATACGACACAACGGAACAATTAGTTGCACGTAAGCGCCTGCGCTCCGTTAGCACATCAGATGTTTGTTTATACATGACAGTAATCACTCTTGTAACATCATCCATGTAATGAGATCTACCCGTGGCCACCTTAGCGATGGATTTATCTCGTGGTAGTAGGACGACCAATCGAAACGATCTTACTGATGGTAGAGATCTATTGCCGGAGATCGTTTGGTCAGAGATCTAGACAGATGGGCACCACCGCAGTGCTATTTCTGCTGCCAAACAGTAGTGTGGAAATTAAATGGCGTTATAGCTAGTGATATTACTGGGATAACGAGACTTAACATCCTATGTATCAAGGCGATGAGCGCAATGCGGTGCAGTGTATAACATCCTAACTAGCGCCACGTTGTTATGGATGCACGTATTACTTACCATTAAGTGAACGTCCCGCTCGCTTCGTTGAATAAAAAAAAAGTTTGGTAATGTCTGTTGGTGAGTACCTGTAGAGCAGCAGTGGCGCATCGTCGTCAGTGGAGTACCGCGGACGGTACGAGCGGTCTGACTCGTAGCGACGGTGGGAGCCCGACGCGCACGAGCTGCCCGACGTCGAGCCAGACGACGACGAGCCCGACACGGACGTGAACCGCTCGCGCACGCTGCACACAACACACCATTAACACATAATGCAATTTTACATTACGTATAGTTTCAATAGACTTGTCACATACGACATGGGAATCGTAAGAGACGAGCCAAACGTTCGTTGTGTTAGTTCAAACCTGGCGCTGCTGACGGCACCGGCGGTGCTTGACTGATGGCAACGGACACTGACACATTATAAATGACGTGAAGTGTTCGATTCCATGTATAAGATTAAAAAAAAAATGTTGTATTGTCGCGTTCAAAATGTTTTTTTGTTCGACTGTACCATAGTTACACAAATAAAACGTCATTACAGTGGCGATGAACTAGCGCGCAGGTGCTACTGACCGCTTATGCGGGCGGCGTCGGTGCAGCTCCGCCGAGGCGGCGGACCCGACGCTGCTAGCCGAGGTGCGCGCGCGCCTCCGCTTGCGCCGCGTCGTCTGCACGAGCACAATGCACACATGGTTAGTGGTATTAACACATACACAGGCACACGCACACAGATAGATATATACAATGCATGTTAGATACAATGATCTAGACAACAAGAGAAAAAAGAGTTGTTCAGGTTTGTGAAACTGCTGAGTTGAACAGGTGAACTAGAGATGTGACTGTGATCAACTGGGTATGTGAGGACTGTTACATACCACCTCTCAACTAACTACTATCCTAATTAATTCATAATTTTCATTATCGACAAAACATTACCTGACCTGGGCTGTGTACACCATGTACATTACACACATTTTAATAATTTAGACCTTCACTTTTCCGGAAAAAATTATAACGACTTACTGACCCCATCATGACGACCATTATCACCATCTGTCTTCCCACATCACATCTCATATCTGTCGCCTTATAGATTCAGACCCTTTCAAGTGCATTAGAGCTCTGTCTTCGTGTAATTCATTGTTAACCAACTTTGTATACGTACGTGTATGTGCGTGTGCGCGTGTGAGAGCGCCGGTTCGTAAGTAAGCTCCACCTCGTCGTCCACGAGCTCCTCCTCCAGCACCTCGATATGTGTGCGCTCGGAGCCCGCCGCCGAGCCCGCCGCTGAGCCCGCCGCCGAGCCGCCTTCTGACACCGCGCCGTTAGCGATGGCCCCGTCTGCATCGATCAGATACACAAGCGCACAATTAGTAACACGCACGCAAAGCTAACCTTTATATCCTAACCAGGACCTGCTTGCAGTACGCACTGCACGAGCACAGAAGTACCTGAACCATCTGACAGATAACCAAAACACTTGCCCTGTGTTTGAGAAGTTTTTTTCCCATCAACTACACGCCATAGCTCTAAAAAAGCTAGACAAACTTTCTGGTCGCATTTGCCTTCGCAAGAATTCATTCTCGAATTATTATGCGACTCAGAAATCAACGCCCTCTGAAAGAAGTGCACTCACCGTGAGAGGGTGCGCAGCCCGCGGCGCCGCTAGTCTCTGCGCCACTCGTCCTGCTCTTTTTGCCCACACCCTTGCCTGTGCAGACACGGATACGTTTATATTTACAAGGGTTACAAAATAAATTGCGCAACTCATTATATGTTACACATCAACCGCTCTCGCGCAATTTATCCCCTTCCCGCGTCTCTTGAGTCGCCACCCCCCGCACCGTGCCGTCTCCCGCAGGTAGAACGAACCTTTCCCGTTAATGTGCAGCGGCGCGTCGCTGTCGCTGTGCGTACTCGAGCGCGCGTGCGAGTGAGTGCGTGTGCGCGTGCGCGCTAACGCGGCGTGCACGCGCCGTGACGTCGCTGCTAGTGGCTCCGACTCCGAGCTGCTGCTACGCGCGCCACCCGCACCGCGCGATGCCGGCGCCGCGCGGCACTCTGCGCCCCAAACCGAAAATTAAATAAAATTAGTTACTAACGTAACAACACAGTTAGTGTATATATGAAAATAGGACCTCCGCGTCGGTACGTCGCGTTCACCCGTGACTGGAATAAAAATACTACAACAAGGCATGTTCTACGTGGCACTGCGTTGCATTGCTAGCTACTGTTGTGCCGACAACTGACCACGTTACCAATAACTGACAAGCTTGAACGTCTCTGATATAACCCGTTTCTCTAACAATAACAGATCACCTTTCCTGTCGCGCCTGGCGGTGCGACGGCGCGCAGCGTGCGGCGTGCCGCGCCGGGCCCCGCGCCGCGCCAGCCCGCCGCCCACGCGCGCCCACAGCGCCTCGAACAACGACGACAGCCGCACCGTCATCGAATAGATCTGTCGCCCACGCACCGCATAAACATTACGTCACAACGTACACCTAATACACCCTCGATACGTCGGTATTTAACTACCGGTGTAGATATGATCTCGGAGAAGGATTTTTACTGTAGTACAAAGCGCCTAACGTTTATGTGTGAATGTATTTATAATTATAGAAAGGAAGTAGAGAAAACAGAAAATAGTAAAAGAATATAACATTAGGGGGAAGTTACATATCAGTTACAAGGAAGGTAGTGCAGTTGTAAATTGAAGTTGCAAGTGGCGAGTCTCACCCGGCTGCGCTTGTTGGTGTTGTAGAGGCGGCTGTTGGAGAACACGAGGCGCACGTCGGCGGCGAACTGCTCGGGCCGCGAGTACCCGCCGGCGGCGAGCCGCGCGCGCACCGTGCCCAGGTCCATCGGCTGCGGCACCACACGCTCGTAATCTGAGTAGTCGGTGTGAAGTAATCAACTGTTTAGTTAACATTATTGCATAAATTAAATACTAAAAGAGATGTGTAAAAAAAAAATTATATAATTATGAAGATGATACCGGGTGCAAGTAGCGGCGACACCGGCTGCCGGAAGGGCTCCGCGTCGGCGGAGGCGGTCAGCTCGTTAAGTAAAGCAGTGCAGGCGGCCAGCCAGCGCGCGCCGCTGCCGCCACCGCTCGCATGCTTCTGCAACGTCACAGGCGCACAGGTGGGCAGCTCAGAGTAGTGGAACATAAACTACAAATCAACATGCCCTCGCGAGTCAACGCAATCTAATGCGCATGCGCATGTTTTCGGTTGGTGCTGCGCTGTTGTTACCCCGGTTATGAGCTTAAGACGTATTGATACAAACCAACAAATGTAAAAGTAAAGAGAACACACTTCCGCTTGCCTAACGCTTTCTCTTGGAAAAGAGATTATTTAATTTTTATACTAATAGTGATATAAATAATTGACGGTGGTTCGATGTTTGCGTCAACACGTATGCAATAGTCTGTGTCGTGTTTGTTCGTGTGTGCGTGTAGGTGTGCACGTGCTAATGCACTTGCGTGTCGGTTAGTACATGCATGCCGACCTTATGTACCGCGCTCGCGAGCGGCTCGTCGTCGGAGGACTGGTATGCTGCTGCCAGCTCGTGGTACTTGGCGACCACATCCACATTGCGCCAGTTGCTGCAACACGAGATTATTATTTATTCCTAAATATTACGTACAGTGCCATGTGGTGGCTGGATGTAACCATGGAGATAGCGTAAAAAATACTGATCAGTGTACACTTGCTTTCCAATACTTTTAGTAGCCGTACGGAATGTGCTTTAAGGTGAGCGGTCTGACAAACCATCCTCGAGCCTCGCAGCAAGCGCAGCAGTGCGCATCGCCGCTTACCAACACATCGTACAGTCGGCACGCTGTATGCACGGACGACAGCTTACCTGATGATGTAGAGCAGCAGGTCGGTGACGAGGCGCGCATGGCGCACTATAGGCGAGTGTGGCTCGTTGAAGCGCTCCGCATTGCTGGCCAGGCAGCGCACGTCGAACTGTGCGGCCGCCGCGCGCCGGTAGAACTGCGCGTGCGATACACGCATTAGTTAGTCTCACCTCTTACTAACCAGCTCTAGCAACATTGGCCATACTGGTTTTAATTAAATTTATCTGCTTACTGACCAGGTTCTCAAAGCGCGCACGGATGGTGGATAAATCTACGGGGTAGGGCACCAGGCGCGCGTAGCTTGGGTAGCGCTGCAGGTCCACTGGCGCGGCGAACGGCTCCGCGGCCGAGAGGGACATTACGTGCGCCACGTGTCGCGCGATCTGTCGACAAGCGCCCGTCGTCCATTCGTGCGTCTCCGCGCGGCGCAGCGCGCCCGCGAGCTCGCACGCGAGCACGCTTACCGCACCGCCGGGCGTCTCCGGCAGCCTGTAAACCGGGACGGTGAATTGACAGATTGACGTGCCCACGGATCCGTAACGCTAGTAATCTATTGGATAAGCCCATATTCAGCGGTAGACAGTATTGGCAACATACTACACATTACGACCTACCTCTGCGGGTCGAGCGGCTCAAGGTCCCAGGGTGATAAGCGCTCCACCTCGCCGTTGTCCCAGCGCACGCGCAGCGACAGAAAGTGTGCTGCGGCCTCACGCGCCCAGCGTCGCGCTTCAGCCTCTCCCTCACCCACCGTCTCGTCCTCGTCCTCGGCTTCAGGGTCCGAATGCCCGCTACGCTCGATTACAATTCCCGTCCACCACGAGTCGTCGATCATGCATCGAAACCTAAACAAAAAAAACATGTAACATACCGGTACGACAGTTTTGCCAGTATAACATTGTATTTGTCGAAGTCACATCAATTTATTTCGAGATTTTTGTGCCTGCTTTGGAGAAGTTCTCCTTGGATTGACAGGATATTATTGGGTGCACTTGCTGCTAATGTATGACATCTGGCGAAAATCCGGTGGTATTTAGCCACAACTAATACGTCTGTGATGTTAGTGCAATCAGAGGCAAGTTAATAAATATCGTGGTTGGTTATAGAAAGAGTGAGACCTGTCGCCGGGTCCCCATCTCCTCTCCACTGCCGCGTCGTACTGCTGCTTCAGCACGAGGAAGTCGATGACGTCCGCCATGTCGTGGTAACGTACGGTGAAAGTGCGCGCGCGGGGTGCGGATGCCGCAGCCCCCGAGGCAGCCGCCCCCGCCCCGCCGCGGAGCGAGCTGGCCAGCCGCAAGCACACCACGCGCGGCGGCTTGATCACGTACTTCATGCCGATCACTTTCACTGGCTCGCACTCCTGCCACGTTACAGTATCAATTTAATGCCTCACACGTTGATCCTTCAAGTCAGATAATCATACATAAGCGGTGCACATGTAATGATAATGAACGAATGACGTGTAAAGGAACCAACGTTTGGCTGAACAGAAGCTTGCAGCATCGTTATGGCTGCAAGTTTATCATCTGCTTAGTTTACTCGCTGCGAGTACAGTAACGAGAACAGTTATTAGGATCAGATGGAGTGTCCATTTACGAAGAGTAACTGCGATCAACCTGACAAAGGAGACTGAAAATCGCAAAGACATTCAGTTGGAAAGGCCTGCCTCCAACAGTAGACTGATATGGGCTGGTGATGACGATGAACGCGTGGATCATTAATATCATCTCTTCTAAAATCAATTTGCAAATTTTCTTAATTTTTTAATAATTACGCATGCTTACGTAGATGTGCATCCGCTCCCAGGGCTTGTCGCGCGCGCTGACCTTGTACACGTCCTTCTCCGACACCGCTTCGAAATATCGCTGGTGTCCCTGCGCGCGCGCATAGCGCAATTACGTTACAGTTGCTCAATTGCTGCTCATTCAATGTTTAAAGCGCCTGGCGCACCGATGGACCGGTCTAGTACCTGAGAGTAATCTAGGTGACTTGTGCTGTGGGCTGGAAGTTTTATGCTCAGTAGTAAATAGAGGCTAATTAATGGAGAGAGATCGTCGCTTCAGTTTTCACTTAGTCATCATTAACTGTGTTGCTTTGGTACCCACATGCACGCTCATTACAGCCTATTGATGTTAAGCCTAGTTATTAATGTTTGCATTATCCGTTCTAGAAATTCAAATACACTACATTAAATGTCCTGTGAATGTGATTTAGGTGGCAGTGCACGGACTTACCAGTCGAAAGTACAACAGCTGATCACCCATCTGCGGCTGATACGGTGCCTTCCGGGGCGTGACGGCCGTCAACCACTCGCCCACCCGGTACGCTTCGGGCAACTCCTCCTCCGCACCAGCCGCCGACGTTGGCGTCGCCGCTGCCGTCGCCACACCTGCTGCGCCGCTGGTCGCGCCCTCCGCCGCCGCCGCAGCCGCACTCGTTCCCTCGTTGGCGAGCCCGCTCGGCACAGTGGTTGCTGCGTTTCGTTTCATCGTCGTCGTCGTGGTCGGACTGTACCTACGAACGGACCTGATCTCCGTAAACACCGTGCAACCACCGTGAAGACAAACATCACGTCCTCCCTGACCCCACCAATGCAACATCTGATCGCCCGCCTGGCACAATACTCATTAATTATTCATCATCATCATCATTGCAACCGATGGACGTCCACTGCTGGACATAGGTCTCTTGTAATGTGTTCCACAAATCACGGTCTTGCGCTGTGTGAATCCAGTGGCTCTTATTTTTTTATTTATGTTATCTGTCCTTTTGGTAGGGAGTCTGCCGACGCTGCGCTTTCCGATGCGGGGTCGCTGTTCCAGCAGTTTAAGACCCTAACGTCCATCGGTTCTACGAGCTATGTGCCCCGCCCATTACCATTTCAGCCTCGCTACTCGTAGGGATATGTCGGTGACTCTAGTTCTTCTGCGGATCTCCTCAATTTACCAATTATTATTAAAGAGTTAAATATAAATACTTTTTCAAGGCCCGTGCTCGTCGCCATGGCAAAGAAAAGTTATGAAAATTTGTGGTTCCCATTAATTAGAATATTGTTTCTCTAAATAATAAACCTTTCTTAAACAGGCTGGCAACATATTCAGCTCCAACGGATTTATTTGTTGATATTATTTATGTTAAGTCTAGTTAAGTTTCAGAACAAAGTAATTCTGAAAATTTTCAAACACTATTCAGTTACTTGGAGGTGGGCTGCGGGCGGCGACGGGCGCGCGCGGGGGGCGCCAACGCAGGGCCCGCTTCCCAGTCAGAGTATTGCGACGAGCCCGAACTGTAACACATGCGCACGCGCATACTATAACTAACATGCGACACTGACGTAAGAGCTTAGCTGAAACGTTCAGACAAGTAATATCAGACGTTGGTGAATCAAAATTAATATTTTTACTACGACAAAGGTACTATATGTCGTTTCCGAGAAAGGAAGCTAAGAGACGGTGATAATGAAACAGTGTTCACAATCAATGTTGCTGTGTACACGCGCCCCTCAGGACAAGGTATGTAAAGCTATCCGTAAATAACACTTACTTGTCGCTCCCGACGCCCGGACGTACGCTTCGGAATTACAAAGCATTTTGAATAACATACATATATATATATATACACACGTTTACACATTCATGTGTACTCGGTAAGATAAAGAAGGTAAGAGAAATTCAGAACTACAATTCAACAATTCGAAATGTTGTTTTCAATTTAGATTTCTATGAATAAAGATTTTTTAAATTACTTTTGAGCTTATTGTGAACGATTAGCATGCCTCGTAGCATGATGCGTCAAGGTCACCAGGTCGCAAGAGTGCAGAGTAACTAACTCGAAATTACCAAAAAAAATGACTGAGAATTGCAATTGACGTATACAAATAAACTCGCCGTCCGTAGCCCGGCGCTCACCTGTCGGAGCGGCGGCTGCGCGACGTGGAGCGCGAGGTGCACGAGGACGGCTCCAGGCGTACGCTCGAGTCGGAAGTGTCGCTCGAGCTCGACTCTGAACTCTCCTCCTCCACGCACAGCGCCTACGAACAGTGGGTGAGCATGTGAGTCGCGCCGCCGCGAACTGCACATGATTGCAGAACTCTAAATACTTAGAGGTTATTATGAGTGCAGCTGCAATTTACGTTTAACGTCACAATGGGTTGTGGTGTAACCCGGATAAACTGGAAGCCGTCTCATTGTGCGCAGCAAGCTCGACTTGTAGCGGACACTAAGCAATTTAACATTTCTTAATAAACAAACACAAGCATTTTAATGTATCCAAGATAGGTCACGGATGATAGCGCGCACCTGCCTGCGCACGGGCTGCGCGTGCGATGCGCGTTGCGCGTGCAGGCGGCGCACCACGCCGGCAGGCAGCGCGGGCGCGGCGGCGGGGCGCGGCCGGCGGCCGGGGCGGCGTGCAGGTCCCTCCGGCGCCGTGCTGATCATGAGGGGCCGGCGACGCATCTCGCGCCCGTACCACGCGCACTCCCACTCGTTCATCTCCATGCTGCAGCACGCGCATGCACGGTACATTCACATTGGTACACGGATGCAGGTCCCCTGCGGGGGACTCGGCGATACCTTAATTGTATTCAAGTACCATTAAATGTGCCTCGGTAAAGTGGAATGTCTAGGGACATGTTGAGTAATAATTTTCCATGCTATAATTATTTGTGGTAAAATCCAGCGGCGGTCAGGAAGTTTATGCTTAAAGAGCATTGCTATACAGGAGAGCAAAGCTGGGTTACAAAGTAACATCACACACCTGGCTTGTTCGATCCGCTGCCTGGCGGACTCGGGCAGTGGCACCACGATGGGCCGAGTGCAGGGCGCGAGCGGCTCTTCTTCACGCTGCCACGAACCGGCCGTGTGGCGCACGCCTTCGCCGCGCCAAGGACCTGCTGGCGCGGCGCCCTGTGGCACAGCACCGGCGGGAGCGACGCGCCCACGCGGCAGCAGCGGCCGCAGCGCTAGCCGCTCACGACCCGGGACCAGGCGCTGCAGCGCGGGCGCGTGCGGTGCGCCCTCCACGTCCACCAAGAAGGGTGGTGGCATCAGATGCGGCGGTGTCTCCGTCTGCTCGTCCAGTGCGCCGCCGAGAGCGTCGCGCACTGCGGACGTCACTCACGCGTCTTCATTTTGATTTTAACTTCGCTTACGTGCAACTCGTGCATATACATTTTATGCAATATATGCAATACACAGCATGTAAGAAACACAACGGGTGTAAGGATGTCCGCACAACTACTCAGGAGATCCAAGCCAACCTCACCTGCTCTTCCTGCACTCTCCCAATCAACAAACAACCCCCGCATTGGGCCAGCGTAGTGGGAAATGTCCCAAATCCCCCTATATGAATCCCTCCCTGATTGACATGGGAATCTTTAGGAGAGGCCTATGTCCAGCAGTGGACGTCTATCGGCTGACGGTGATGATGAATAATATGACATTAACACTAACGAAAAAGTCTAAATTTTTTTTTATCAAATACTAATTAAATAATGATACTTGGTAAGAGGGTGTGTGCGCCGTACAGTCGAATAGACAAACGTTTACCTAGCGGTCGGTAGTCCGTATGGAAGAATAGCTCCGGCGGCAGTTGGCGCAGCAGGCGATGCCCGAGCCCGAGGCCGAGTAACAGTAGGTGACCATGCGAGTCGGATGCGGCCACGCTGCAGCCGGTGCCCCATTTCGCGTCGAAAATGGCTCCGTCGCCCTGCCCTTCAATCCGATTGTGGAAGTGCGCGAGCACCTGCAGTACAGTAGCGCGCGGGTCAATTCGCGGTGCAGCCAGACTTCAGTATTTACTACACACATGGAGCCGCCCGTGGTGGAGAAAAAAGCGTCGCGCGTGAATATAGTTGTTCCTCAAACAGCAGGACGCTGACGTAGATCAAAGTAACCGGGCTGACTAGGCGCTCCGATGACATGCCAATAGTCGACTCATCGTCATGAGCTGGACATCCACTAACCAACAAATGAATATTTCACACGTCATAGCATTTGTTGTATAAAAACAAGTGTTAAATATTACTAGAGTACCTCGCCCGTCTCCGCATCCCACACGAACAGCTGGCCGTCGTGCCCGGCGGAAAGCAACACCGCAGGCAGGAACGGGTGCGCCTCCAGGACATACGCCTCGTCGCGGTGCCCGCTCAGCACGCGCACCTGCTCGCACGTGCGCGAGCACCACACCTGCGCGCACACTCGCCGCGTACAATTACGCGTAATACACGTACATGCACGTACATACACGTACACTCGTTTACACAAATTCCCGTTTATTACGTCTCATCTCTCTACTCCGTAGAAAGTCGTCATCGTCATCACAGCATGCCTCAAAGCGCTCTGTCGCTCGTATTTACATGCCGTAGCGGGCCCGCCGCGCAGCCCACTGCGCAGCTCGCGGCCACACGCACCCAGTTGCTCAGAATGTGGGTAACGCTATTAATACAGTAATGAGGCTTGACTTATCCCAAATAAAGTTTGTGCCATTTATGCGAGCGTTCTGTTTAAGCACTGTGCAGTAATATGCAAATATGAATGCGTTTCGCTACTCACGCGCACGGTGTTGTCCGAGAGCGCCGTCACGACGTACGCGTCGCTCCGGTCCCAGCACACCATCGTCACCTGTCGAGGTACGAGCCGCGCTGGTCACCACGTACAGCACAAACAAACGATGCGGCCGGCGATGCCACATCGTAGGTCCCAAACGGCGAGACCGATAATTTATAATATGGTATATGACCTCTACGTCAATCGTTACAATCTATGAGTACGTGTTGTGTATAGGCCAGGCGTCGCACCGAGCGCGCGTTACCATCTTCCAAGTTATGGTCTCTTAATAACACCTGATGGCGAGGTCAAACGATGGCCTTTCCTGGATAAAAAAAGGAGACGTCTGCGTTGGGCGGACCAACACCAGCGCATTCATACTCATACTTGGCTTAGTCATACCTTGAGTCGCTTGGTGTGGTCCTGCAGGAGCACGTGCCGCCACTGGGTCGCGTGCAGTGTCCAGAGCGCTGCGCTGCCGTCTTTGCTGCCAGAGACGAGCCGCAGCCCGCGGTGCGCCCACGCGATGGAGTCCACCGCGTCGCCGTGCACAGCCATCTCGAGAACCTACGAACACACACACACACGAGTCAAACGTGCAGCCCAAGAGTAAACACCTGCATACAACCAGCGGAGCAGGGCGCATCTAAAAGAATTGTGGTAGTTCGAGAGAGCATGTTGTCACAGGAACCGGAGAGCTCCATGCGTCGGTATTTACTGTTACGTATAACATTTGCCTGGACATCACCAGCACGCGACTAGCTTCGTTATGTAAAAGAAACACTTCCCCGGATGTAGCATAAATGTAGTGTTTTAAGGATTTTTAAATATACAAATAGCCAAGAGTATGATTTAGATCGATATATATGCTGCGTGGTGTGTTGCGGTGTGGTGTGCTGTGTGGTGCTTACCCGCCGCGGGCCGGCCGGCTCGACGTTGTAGATGCGCACGTGATGGTCCGCGCTGCCGGCTGCAAGGAATGCGCCGCCAGCGGACCACGCGGCGCAGATCATGTGGCACGCGCCCGGTCGCATGCGCTCCACAAACTGCACGGGCTGCGACAGGAACTGCCCGTCCGCCGCGCACGTCCAGAACGCGACCGAGCCGTCCGTCGACGTGGACGCGAGCCAGCGCACGTCGCCGTGTGCAGGCGGCGCCCAGTGCACCTGCGCATCGCCACCGCGTTAAATATAGTAAGCGGGCCGCCGTCTGCCCGGAGACGTGGTCCGGCCGCGTGGTCGCCAGTACTCACCGAGGTGATGGTGCCCGCGTGGGCGTGCAGCACGGCGCGCGGCGCGCCGCTCGCCAGGCACCACACGCGCACCAGCCGCTCCACGGAACCGCACGCGAGCAGCGCGCCGTCCGCCGACACGCACACGTCCGTGATCTCTGCGCCTGCGCCACGCAGTGTGCTTAGCAGCCGCCCGTCCAACGCGCACCACACCTTCACCAGCAGGTCGTCAGCGCCCTGCACACGTGTACTAAAGCTGTACAAAAAAGTACCCCCATCGATGGCATTGCGCTAATTATATTCTAGAACGCCATGTTGCCGTGACCTACCCTTAGTCTGCACGCGCTGTGCTCAACTGTAACCTTCAACATCTGCACACTGCTTGCGGCCATCCAGTAATTGTCTGCGCCACAGCTCCAATAAGATCAAACACTGTGTTTAATAAAACTAAGATTTTGTGATTTTAGCGCGTTTATTTAATTGCTTTATTACCCCGACGGTTCACCACTGCGAAGGGGTCGAAACGTAAAATAAATATTATAATTTAAATTAAAGCGATAAAATCCATGAATATGCAGTTTTATTAAATGTGATATGTTCGCGTAAATATCAGAAATCATTATAGATACTGTGTCGCGGCGTGTGATACGCGGCGTTTAGTCAAACGCGCAAATAAACTGGACAGTCTTATTTCATCTCTCTCTCACCGCTCCACGTGATGTGATGAGTAAATGGCAAGGAAAATTGTAAAGGTGGGGGACATACTTCCACTGAAGGTTATTAACAAATGTCAGTGTGACGGAACGGAACAGGAGGCTCACAGTAATGACATAGCGGCCGGTGCAGTCGAACACGAGGCAGTAGACTGCAGAGAGGTGACCCAAGGTGCGCCGCTGCAGCTGCAGCCCGCACAGTAGCCGCGCGGGGAACGGTTGGCCAGGGCCGCGGGCGCGCACCGCCCCCCCCAACTCGCGGTGCGCCAGCCGCCGCACTGCACCAACGAAACGCAACCAAAACCCAACAAAAGCAAATTAACTCAATGTGATGGCCAGGGTCATTCACCGACTTGCAATAGTAGAGAGTGCTCCTCACCGAGTGTGTGATCCTGCTTGTACGCGGAATACTTTGGTTTGGGCCTGACCAGAGACTCGCTAAGCAGCGAGAGCCTCGCACGCAGTTTCAGCCGCTGGTGGTCGTTGCCCACGGTGCCGACGGCGCTAATAACGCCGCTGGTAACGGCGCTGATGATGCCATTGTTGGTGACGTTGGCGGTGCTCGTTGTGGTGTTCGTGCACGTCGTACTCGTGGCGCTGGTCGTATTCGCAGCGTGAGTGCCAGCAGTCAATGCTGCGACGTTCCCGAGGGTTCCGTTGCTGGCCAGCTGCAGAGCCCTTTCACACACCGCCTCGAGCCGCCGCCACGATACATCCCTGTGCTGTGCCGCCTGGAATTTGTTTCATAGATATACGGTTGGGTTTTAGCAGAACCAAATTAAAACAGAAAAATATGTCATTGTGAATGTAATGAAGATGTGTTCACGAACTCTTACTCAATCAATCATTGTTGGTAGCTCTTTGTTAACGGAGACCGCCTAGGTAGGTAGGTACCACTACAGCGCCTGTTGCAGCCGACAGGCAGCAGTGTACAAACATTGTTGTTGCCCGGTTTGAAGAGCGTTGTAGCTAGTGTAATTACTGAGGTAATGAGACTCAACATCTTATTGCTCAGGCAACGTGTGCAATGTGGTGCAATCTATGTCATCCTAAATAGCTCCACATTGTTACGGGCAGGCGTATCACTTACGATCAGGTGAACGTCCTGCCTGTCTCGTCGCTTAATTGTATATAAAAAAATTAACTATTTATGAACTGTTAAAGATTTGTAATGTTTTATGAACGTGTTGCGGCCATTCGTTATTATTACGTTAGCTGCTGTAGCAGCAAGTTACAAGCTACTGAAACATCACCACCAGTAGGAAAATCCGAAAGAACATCTTAAAATTGCTTCCACACACACCCGGGCCTCACCTCACTATGAGAGACACGGTAATTTATTTATGTATGTGTAATTATGGTATTGGAATGCACGTCCAGACAGACATCGCCATGAAGTGTACTATCTTAACAACGAACTAACATCTTATATTGAGATTAACCGAACTCTCCAACTTGTGATTTTGTTTTGTTTACATCGTCAGTGTGTCGCGCGCGCAACAGTGCGGCAAGATTTTAATAAATCTAGTGCTAATGAAGTCGTCAATCGTCATATTTCCGTTAATTGGTGTAAAGAGACACGGCGTGCGGACAGAATTAAATATTTATTAAATTTTATAAGCGACGCCATCGAGTAGTGCGACGGCGCGCGGCGCGGCGCGGGGCGGGGCGGGGCGGGGCGGGGCGGCGCGCTAGAGCGGGGCGGAGCGCTGCGGCGCGGCGCGCGCCCGAGAGAGACGCCTGCGACGTTGTCACAGCACGAACCATCAAAATGAATGATATATCATTTTTCGTAAAATATCCGAAAAACTTATTTATCATCAATGATACCATACAAAAGTATTTTTTACAAATTTCCACCACATTTTTACGTTCGTTACCATATAAAATAGGATATAATTATTTTTTTATAAATTTCCACTGTACGTTTTTGCCGCCGAAGGAATAAGTTGAATTCTATAAGAATCAGGCGTTTCAGAAGGCAATAAGAGGACGAGGAACTCACCAGCTCATCATAGGACTGCGCGTGCTCGCGGCCCTCCCAGTCGGTGCGTCTCGGCAGCACCTGCAACAGCGCGGAAGTGCAACTTTTCAGTGAGCTTTCAGCGCGTTTGACAGCCGCGCCCACGTGCCCCGCGACCAAAACAACGTTAAGCTTCAAACCCGCCGCTAGGCAAAGCTCGCACTCACCTCGACGCTCTCGAGCTCTTTTAGCAAAGTCTGCGGAAGAAAACGCTCTTTTAGCTCGTTTTGTACTCAAATTATAAACATCAGATGTATTAGAATCCAATTTACCTTCGCAGTCTCCTTCAGAGGGCCGCCGGAGAGAAATTTCGCTATCAGAAAGTAGAGCTCTGAAACCGGGAAGGCTAACTTTACTCGAACTCGCACACCACACACTCGCAATTTCTAGCTTATTTTTGTAACACTGGACTCACCGGGAAGGACGTCGACCTCCTCGTTACACTCCTCCATAACGCTAGATTTTATATGTGGGGTCGATTATGACATTTCATATTACAAACACTGAAAAAACCTTGCAAACATTTCGCTTGAAACGTTACATTGTTGACGAAAGATAATGCACCTACTGTAATAATAGCAAAATGGCGTTAGCTCCGTTGATAAAGCAGCCGCTGTGGCGGGGCGCCGCGCGCCGCGCGCCGCTCGCCGCTCGCGCCCGTCGGTCGCGCCCGCCGCCTGCAGATGGCGCGCGCCGGCCGCCGCACTGCGCCCGTGCCCGCGCCCGTCCCTCGGTGGCGTTGTTGTCAAATAGGCTAACACATGCGTCTCCAAAACTATTACATACCATTTCTACAAAATTATATATCAATTACCAAAAATTATATAACCCACTTATCCATGACTTTGAAATTCTTAGGCACTTTGACATAAACCTTTTTATTTATTTTATTTTTATTTATTTCATAAGAACTACGTTCACCACTTTATAATAAGAGGCCGAAATGATGCTAATAATTTCCTTACCATTTTATTCATATGAATAAACATACTTTTTCATCTCATTTCTTGAATTTAAAACTATAGCAACCAGTGTACATTACGTTTTTTCTAACCAGTAACACTAACATTTATTGTCAAACAGGTCCATGAACAAGAGTACGATGTTTCGTTCCATTGATAATATAACCGAAAAATAAAATTAATCCGAGTTTAACGACAAAATAATGTGAAATTTTATTTGAGCGTTGTTCAATAAAACTGTGCAATTTGTCCGCATATCACTGTGGTCGAATTTAAACAGAGTATATTTTTTAGAGGGTGGAGTCGATCTGTCCTGATGGTGCTTTGGTGCAAAGACCTTTCCTTGACGTGGTCACACGGCCGCGAACAAATTTTAGAATGCCGTCTCGAAGATCTCGCACGTTCAGTCAACTAGTAAACCGTGAGTATGGCTAGAATTACTAGAGTAATATAAACAGAAAACAATTTGACGACGCAACATTTGTTATATCGTAGGCGACGCTCTGATATCGCGCCGAGTTCCTTTAATGATATATATATAACATATATATATATACATATATATATATATACATATATTATATATATATACATATATATATACATATATATATATACATATAGTGAGATGTTATATAGCTTAGATGGGTTAATCAATACATTGTTTATTGATCAAATGGATCAGTACAGGCATGTTAACCAGGTCAACTGTTCAGAAATCAGGCCCACGCATTAGACTGACAAGATATGTAAATTTACAATATCTTCATGATGTGATACGAGAAGGTAGTGAGACCTGAATGATCTATTTTAATACATGTTCAGAATCAAGTTTTATTTACTTTAAAATCTCTTGTTAACATTTTAAAACATAAAGGGCCAGAATATTAATATTCTATAATGATATTTTTCCCCTTCAAGATAGATTAAATATTGCAAGTACCTCTAAGCATGTGTATTATAAGCATAAAATTGTTTTATTTACTGGCAGTTTTTATCACCACCATGTGTCAGAATGATATACATCTATCTATACAGAACTATGGCCTTTTGTACCATTGCAGTACACTGCCACTTGTGTCTATGTTATACATGGTGACAAAGCAGATAGCCATTGTAATGAAAAAAAAACCACATATATTTGTCCTTGTGTATGTGTTCTATTTGGTTTCAATAAATACTTTTTCTGTCTTAATGTAGAAAAGAGGAAATAATAGAGTGAGTAAAGAGTTAACAAAAATGTTGTCAAAATATAAATTTTACATACATACAAATTGAAATATAGGGCATATCCCTTCTTAATGGGATTACTGATTATCAGCGAAAGAGAGAGTGAAAAGAGAAACACTACAGTGTTTTATAATTTATATGTAACTTTACCATTGGATATACAGGTGTATGGAAGGCATTTGTTCAGTAGTTGTCATTATTCCACACATTACAACAAAGAATTTTCCTTCACCCTTCATAATGTGAACAGTGTAGTATTGGAGTAGTTTGTTAACGTTGGTACCTCTATTTAGTTGCGATGTAGGAATCTTTAACTGTGGATAGGCTACTTCTAGAATAGAGTGCTTTATTACCAAAACCTACATCACTACATATCAGAGGGGATCAGAGTGAAGCACTACAATTAGTATAAACTTTACACATTACGTTTTACGGACAGTTTTTCTGTCAGACCAAATTAAGGATATAAAATAGTTTTTTTTTTTTTTAATTTTTGTTTCTAACACATCAGTACTAAGAGTTGTTCAAGGGTAAATGATCAAGTTTACTCTTTCCAAATTAGGGGAGGATAACACCAGGTACATTGTTATAATTTGTCCATGAAGTGGCTTCTTTTCACTACCAGCATAGCGATGTCGGGCGCGGCGGCAGGGGGCGCGGCTGCGGCGAGCGGCGCCGCTGCGCTCGGTGGCCTCGGCGGCTCCTTGGAGGACAAGGACTGCGACCTGCTCTGCCCGGTTTGTTTCGAGCTCATCGATGAGGCGTACGTTACCCGTTGCGGTCACTCCTTCTGCTACGCCTGTATCGCCAAGTCCGTCGAGTTGCACCGTCGTTGTCCCAAATGTGGGGCGGCGCTCGCCTCGCGTGACCACATCTTTCCGAACTTCCTGTTGAACGAACTGGTGGCGCGGCGGCGGCTGAGGGCGGGGGCGCCGGCCGCGCAGCAGAGCGCGGGTGGTGCGGGAAGCGCGGCGGCCGGCGCCGCGGGCGAGGGAGAGCGGCTGCGCGAACTGCTCGCGACCGAGGCGCGGCACCTGGCGTTGGCCGACGTGGACGGCATGCTCGACGTGCTGACGCGGCGTAAGCGTCTACTGGAAGCGGAGTCCGCGGCGGCGCAGCATCGACTATTGTACGAGTTCCTGGCTCACCTGCTGCGCCTACGACACCACCAGCTCGAGCAGTTGGCACGCGAGGCGGCTCTGGTTAAGAAGGTAGCCCTGCACGTTGATTTCTTTACTGTTTCATTATTTGCGTGGTGTTCCCGGGTCGGCGTAGGACTAACTGTTGTAATCTATTACTAAACATTGCGGTGTGTGGCCCGGCAGGACATGGAGCACGTCGGCGGGGTGCTGCGCGAGCTTCGCGCCGGCGCCGCGGAGCTCACGCGGCCGCCGTCTCCGCGCGGCGGCGGAGCGCCGGCAGACCTTGGCGAGCGCGCGTACGCGCCCGAAGGTAGCTTTTTGTTTCTTCTTAAATCTTTGCTGATGAGCTTATTATGCAACAGAGCGGCGTCTTGAGCGGCCACCCCTCGAGCTTGTTTCATAAAAATTGCACCGTGTGACTTCCAAAAAGTATGGTACACCGGACGTAGTGGTCAATCGCTTTATGACGCTTGATTAACGGAGGTGCGGATTGTTCCCAGGCGGCGAGGAGCGTTCCGAAGAGGAGGAGAGCTTCGCGGGCGGCGCGGCGGCGGGTGTGGCCGCGGTGGCGGGGGACGCGCTCGCGGCGCGCTGGCACCGCCTCACCGCGCACTTCGATGATTTCGTGCAGGTGCGATGTCACGCCTCCTTCTGCCACTGCACTTCACTGACATCTGCAGGAGCTTGATATATCTAAAATTCAATTACCTAGTGTTTAAAATTCGATTGCGTGTTATTTTACGTTTTTATTGAACAGTGTTACTTCGCGCACCGCGCTGACGAGCTGTACTTCCCGGGCTCGGGGGGCGGCACGCCCGCTCCTGCCCATACCCCGCCAGGGCCAGCGCCCGCGCCCGCACCCGCGCCAGCGCCTGCCTCCGCGCACCCGCCGCCAGCCGCCGTCGCCGCCGGCTCCGCTGCTGCACCCTCCACCTCGTGCCCTGGCGTGCAGTCGGGCGCCAGCGAAGCGGACGCGGTGCCACAGCAAACGTCGTTAGAGTCGCGCGCTGCCAGCGTCGCCGGTGAGCAGCTGCCTTTACTTCTTAACACTGTCGCTTGTATGTGTGACAGGATGTGCATAATCGTTGTTTGTGTCCCTGCCTGAAGGGGCGATTGATGCCTCTCTGTTTGTGGCGCAGGTGGCGACCAGCGCGCGCCTGAGGGCGAGTTGAGCGCGCCTCCGGGTGCAGGTTCGGCGGTCGGCGCGGGTGCCGGTGGCGGTGGCGGAGCTGCAGCGGGCAGCGCGTCGAGCGAGGGCTGCGGCGGGCTGGACGCTTTCCGCGCCGACCTGGCCGCGTTCACGCGGTACCGAGCGCTGCGCCCGCTGGCCACACTCTCGTACTGCAGCGACGCTATCAACTACTCTACGATCGTGTCGACGATCGAGTTCGACAAGGACGACGAGTTCTTCGCGATCGCAGGCGTGACGAAGCGCATCAAGGTTTTCGAGTTCGAGTCCGTGGTTCGCGACGCGGTGGACGTGCACTATCCATGCGCGGAGATGCAGTGCGCGCATAAGATCTCGTGCGTCACGTGGAACGCGTACCACAAGAACGTGCTCGCGTCCGCCGACTACGAGGGCACGGTATCCGTGTGGGACGCGGCCGTGGGCGCGCGCACGCGGGCGCTGCAGGAGCACGACAAGCGGTGCTGGTCGGTGCACTTCAACCGCGCGGACGTGCGGCTGCTCGCGAGCGGTTCGGATGATGCGCGCGTCAAGCTGTGGGCGCTGAACGCGGAGCGCTCGGTGGCCACGCTCGAGGCCAAGTTCAACGTGTGCTGCGTGCGCTTCAACCCGGCCTCCTCGTGTCACCTCGCGTTCGGCTCGGCGGACCACTGCGTGCACTACTACGACCTGCGCGCACCGCGCACGCCTCTCGCCGTGTTCCGCGACCACCGCAAGGCGGTCTCCTACGTCAAGTTCCTCGACGCTCGCACGTTGCTCTCCGCTTCGACGGACTCGCAGCTGAAGCTTTGGCGCGTGGGCTCGCCGCGCTGCGTACGCTCCTTCACCGGCCACGCAAACGAGAAGAACTTCGTGGGGCTCGCGACAGACGGCCGCTACGTGGCATGCGGCTCTGAGAACAACGCGCTGTACGTGTACTACGCGGGCGTCTCGCGGCCGCTGCTCACCTACCGTTTCGAGGCAGTGCGCGGCTTCCTGGAGCGCGAGCGCCGAGACGAGGAGCCCTCCGAGTTCGTCTCGGCGGTGTGCTGGCGCGGCGCACGCGACCGTCCTGTTCTACTCGCAGCCAACAGCCAAGGCACCATCAAGGTGCTTGAGCTAGTCTAGAGCCGCCTTGTCACAACGCGACCGCCACCTGGCGCTGTTTGGCTTGCAACAGCGTTCTGAACAACTGACTGCCATTGTCAATTGAAACACTCTCATCTGTTTTCTCCTCTTTGTGTCCCCACTAATGGAGCCTTCTCGAGGTTGTTCTACATTGTTGTGCTGTGGACTTGTACATAATATTAAGTGTTAGTTACAACTGTAGTGAGTGACGAGTGTAAAGTGTCAAAATCGTGCAACGCTCCTTCCCTCTTGTCTGTGAAAGTAAACCACTCCCCTAGCAAAGTGAGTTTCATTACCCACAAGCATTCTCTTTTTATTTATTTAAAAATGGTATGTTACAAGACGCTCATTAACCTGATACTTCTCAGTAGATGAGGGTACGACTCCAGTTGAGCTCAGGTTGCCGGTGAAGGAAAATGACGTTCTCTGATAATAGATATCTTGCTCATGCAATATTTACCGACTCACACCTTGCCTGCGCATGGTGGATAAATATTACATTTCCTAGTTTTCCAATGCCCCGTTTCCACGTGGTCGCATCGCAAGGAAGGCTCTTTAAATATTAAAAAGCAAACGCGTGTTATTCCAAAATACACTTTATATAAAAAATACAACGGCAGTAAAAAACGTGAAAATCGCAGCACCACCCAACAGCTACAATGCTGGGTTAAAGCAGTAAAATGCATGCACTATAGAACAGGTAGGCGGTGGCGGTCGGGGCTACGTGTGGGTCGGCGAGAAGGTGCAGAGCAGCACGCGCCCGTCGCGCTCCAGCAGCGTGCAGCGCCCACCCGCGCTCTCGAATTGCAGCGAGCGCGCGTCGCCGTCCTGCGTCAGCCGCGCGCTGCACCGCTCGCCGGACGCGCGGATGGTCTCGTTGGCGCGCGCCACGTACGAGTCCAGGGGCTCCGTCGGGTGTTTGTAGATGTGGTACGCAGCGGACACTTCGCTGCCGAACTTTATCGTCTTCCCTCTCACCGCCGCGATCAACTCCGTGTCGCTCAGCCCCGCCGGCACCTGCTCTATCCCCACCATGTCGTTCCTCGTCACCACCTCCATCAACTCGGAAAACTTTTGGTGCATGGCTCTTGGATTTTTGAACACCCGTTCACTTGCTTGCTTTCCTGAAACGATAAGAAGGCATTTTAAAATCCGTTGACGCCGGAGAGTCTTCCGAGAGAGAGAGAGAGAGAGAGAGCTCATTGAATGGACTCGCGGGTTGGCTCAGTGGGCCTGAATGGTGGGAGTGGGGGCTGCGTTCTAGACGTTGCGCACCTCATTCTGCCGTGAGTGGTGAAAGGCAGAAATAAAATCAAGTATTCAATTTCATCAAATCATTATGTACATAGTATTACTCCAATGTACTTACTCATCCACTCGGCCTTCTTGACGTTGCGCGGCAGGCTCAGGATGCCGTCGCGCAGCGCTTGCTCCACCATTAGCTTCTCGGTTTCGACGTATTTCACAACAAACTCGCAGTACGCCACCATTTCGCTGACGTTCTTCGGATTCTTTTCGGCTACGAAATTAATCATTTCCTTTATGTAGGGCGTCGACTTGTACGTGTCCACGGTGCTCCTGAACGTGTACAGTCGATCCTTCTCATGGGACAGCAGCTGCCGGCCGAGCAGCGCGGACAGCGAGCCAGACTTCTCCACGCACTTCTTGGCCCAAAGCAAGCTTTCCGCCCGGTGCACTTCCAGCCGCAGCCTGTGTTTCTGCACGCACAGTTTCACGAGATCAGGGGGCAGTTTGGAGATGGTAACCGTCGCCGGCAACTTGCTCAACATATCGAAGATCTTCCTACATTCGTCAGCCGAGATCGCGTTTAACGTGTAGATGCTGATTTGAAGATGATTATTTAGCGAGACGACGGCGCGCCCGCTGCTGATGATCTTAGTGACGCGACATACAGAGAACAGGCCGCTGTGCTCCAGGCTCAACAGCACCGGCAACGAACTCTTCCACTGATGACTGGTCGTTATGTCCATGCGGCTCAGATGTTCCCCGATGAAGCGCATCATCGGCGGCGAGAGCTGCGGAAGCTGGGGGATGCTGATGGGCGGAGCCGTCCCTAAAATTAATTGTCCGTCAGTGATCTTGACGTCCATTCCCCCCTGCAGGTTCATCTGAGAGAACTTCCGCCAAAAGTTGATGACGCCCTCAGTGGCCTCACGCGCGTTCACGTTGTAGCGCACGGCGACCTTGTTGAGGCCGGTTATCAAGTTCATGTCGTCGTTCAAGAACTGACGGAAATTCTCGAATACTTCCGCCTGTTCTGGTCTCAGGTTGGTGACGATGTCGAAGTAATGCTGTCGCACATTCCTTGGCAGTTTGCCTAGGAAGTCGAAAGCATAACTCTGTCCCCCGGGCAGTATCAAGTTGCCCTTGCCGTCGAACTGCACCTGGCCGTGCGCGTTCGCGTCCAGCAATATCTGGGAAAAAGTTTTAATCGAAATATTTTTCTCATGCGTGGCCCGGTGGAACTCGCGCAGGAGCTGAGCGTCGTCCCTGAACTGGTTGCGCAGCGCAGTGAGCTCGGACGCCTGCTCGTTGCTTAGCTCCTTATTGATGTGGAGGAACGCGAAGTTCTCTGCTTCTCTGATAATCATTCCAGCAGTTTTGTAAGTGAATAGCCCTTTGGTCCAGAATGCGATGGACGCCACGTGCATCAGCACGTCTACACCGGACAACTCGTCCTTGTGGTTGAACAGGAATATGGTCGTGTCAAGAATTGCGACTCCACTCACCGCTACGGTGGTACCGTTGGCGACGTTCACGAAAATCCTAAAGGCGTTGGATATATGTTGGCCCCTAGCGGCCAGGGACGCGAGCCGCATGGAGGCGCCCATCGCTCCGAAGCTGACCAGGTTGGCCGCGACGCCGAGCCACATCATGCGCGACTCGGCGTTCGTGAATGGGTTGACGCTCTCCCCGTGCAGCGCCCGATCCGCCAGCTGCACGGTCGACCTGCCAGTGCCCCACAGGGCGGTCGCGACGCCCGTGATCACCAACGGAGTGGCCAGCCCGCCGCTGGCGAATATCAAGCCGATACCGGAACCGATGCCGGCCACGGCGGCCACCGTGTCCACTGCACGCACGGTTTTCGCGCCGGCGCGCGCGACCGGCGTCACGTATACCAGTACGTGCGAGTAGTCGTACCCGGGGCGCAGCTTCAGCTCCAAGTTATGCGGATACGCCATTTTACACGGCGGTAGCTTGCTGTTTTCGAACCAGTCGCTGACGGAATCGTAGCTCCGACCGATGTTGTCCACGTAATACTTCTTGCTGTCTTTGTAACGCTGCACCCTGAACAGCGGCAGCTCGTACAGCTTACCCTCGTAGTATAGCTCTATCGGCAACACCGTAATAAAGTTCTTGTTGTCCCCGCCGCAGCAGTTCCTGATCTGGTTCGCTATGATTTCGATGGCTTCGAGCGCTTTACCGTCATAGTAGACCAGCTCGTTGTTCAAAGCCTTTTTGAGTTCGTTATCGGACCACTTGCTGGGGTCGCGTATCGGCAGGTTCATCGCCATTCCGATGGTGTTTAGCAGGTCCGTCCCGCCGAGTAGCTGCGGCACGTCTCCCTCGCACTTTCCCCCCCGATGTAAGTACCGGTCCACGTTGTCGATGGCCTTACTGACCCACTCTGATTCGGATACTTCCATTATAGCGATGTTAGTAAGAGCGGAGGAGTATCAACTGACTCTTGTTGCCTAAACTTGACTAGGAGAAAATTTTGTCTGAGAGCGAGTTCTTGGCGCAGTCAATCAGAACCACCACCAATGCGAGGCGGGTACGCTAGAGTGCCGGTCGCCCGGGAAGAACTCGGGCCGGTGTCCGGTCTCTACCCACACTCTGAGCTGGCTGTCGAACTCTTCTACCTCGCCGAGCTCCTCTAGATCCGTCAATACTTTGTCAAACTTCGTGTTTATGTTGGCGAAGCCGCGAAGCAGGAACTCGAGGCCGGAGCGCACGCGGCACGCGCCCGCTGCCGGAGACCCACCCTCCAGGTCGAGTCTCAAGTTTGGATAGCAGGTTACGAAGCTCTGCAACCAACTTTGATTTCTAGTGACCCTAGAAATAATCTCTTGGACTTCGGGTTCGTTTCTGACAGTGGAGGACCTCCAGGACGTGCTTATGCCGAGGTTATGAAGCTCTTCGAATACTCGCTCGCCGCTCCGAAACCACTCGGTGATCAGGCGTCCTTGGATTTCCTTGGGCGCTTTCTCAAACGTCACGAGGTGCTGCAAAACGTTCTTCAAGTTCTGTCTGTACATGTCAGATCCCATCACCTGGAGCAAAAGTTAACAAATTAGTGATGCCCAAACAAGTTGACGAACAGGCTGCTCTTCCTCGACTCTAGGCTCATCGTAATCACAACGGGTTTTCGCCCGTCCCCGTGTCACTCCTGGACTGAGTACCTATGCATATGGTAATATTTAATAATGAGTTACCTGCGCTGCAACCCGCTAGAGCTGGCCACACACCAATCACCAAGAGCATTGCGGGCGCAACGGGATCACATTCGCTTGACTCTGAACATCCTGTTCCGGGCTGGACAAGCGTGCAAGGTGCTCGTAGCATGGTGAACGCGCCCGCCTGTGACACTCCGGCTTTCATAAGTTGGCAGCCGGAACAGCGATGCTGCTGTGACAGCAATTCCATCAACCAAACTCCGAGGCATGTGGCCCCGGCATCGAGACGAAGACCCCCGATCTACGAGGCAAGCGGGTGAGGCTGCGTGCTGATGTCGGTGTTTTTGTATCTCTTTTGCTGTTTTTGTAATATGAGGGGCGCGGAGTTCTCTCTCCCGCGAGCAATGTAGGGCAGCGTCGCATTTACCATCAGGATGGTGGCATGCGATGGCACAAGTAGCAACACAGTCTTACACAACAACAAGTGGTATTCGCGAGCTGAACCCTGCTTTAACTGCCCCGTGTCGCGCTTGCCTCGTAACACGGAGATACTTGGTTCGATTCCGGAGCTGTATGTTATGCAATCACCATGCAGTATCGACGTCTTCCGGCTACCGGCGTGTTCAGGTCGGGCGCTTCATCATCAATTGCCTCGTCCACTTACCGTCGTGTTAAACTGAGAGCTATTGTTAGCCCATTCTCAATAAACAAAGCTAACACGCGGACATTCTATATCGTGCAGGCGGGGCAGCTGCTCCACATGCTCCCCTCCACTCGCCTGCCACACTCACGCACGCGCACACGCACACGCGCACACACACACTCTCTACCCGCCCGGGCTCGCGCCGGCCCACCAGCGCGCGTTGTTTATGCAAAACCAATGTAAACAATGTTTTCGCAGAACACTGCGCGCGCCGGAACAATAAACAAACGCGGCGGGAGCGTCCGGACGGCGGACGGCAGACGGCAGACGGTGAGGGTGGAACGATATTAGGTCTTTACATATGAAATTAAATCTTTATTAAAGGGAAATATGTACGACTGTTATCTGTGCACTTTCGCCGTTTGATGCGTAGGCGAGCCGACGATCAGAGGGAAGTCGAAGAGTAAACAAATGATTTTTTATTCTACGCAGTGACGACACGACCACGGTGGGATGTTCACCTGATGGTAAGTGACACGGCCGTCCATAACAAGGTGGCTCTAGTTAAAACGATGTACACAGCACGGCGCTGTGCTCGTCGCTACAGACGTAAGGTGTTGAGTCTCGCTGCCGCTACAGCGCCCTTTGAGCCGGTACCGGAACACCGGTAATGTTTTCGCACATACCCACCGCCAGCAGAAATGGCTCGGAAACACGAATCATTCAATTCGTAACTCGAACACCGCAGCCGCGGAAATTTAAGATACATCTTAATTTGGAACGCTCAACCCAATGCCTGGTGGTTCCACATCCAGCGTGTGTGGCCAGTTTTATGCGTGAGAAGCGCGGGCTGTGTGCATCGGCACAATCCCACTTCACTGTTTCACCACGTTGTGACGTGTGGATCGCAGGCAATGTAAACGGCTTTGTGTTGTAAGGAGTAAGAGTAATAAGTGTTCACGGATGATGGAAAGGCAAGTTTCCTCCGCTGGCATTCGAGACAACCAAGTGCTTTGTCGGCACGGCTCCAGGAGCTGTAGTCCTCGGAATCTGTCGCTTTTATGTTTACCCCCACGGGACGATCAAGTTTTATGGGGATTGACTCCGCGCCTCTTCGGCTGCTGCGGGACTCGTCTTGGTGCAGTTCCGTTTATTGTGAAAGTTCGCCTGGCCGCTCCTGATTAATCGGTACATCAAATTCTAAATTACTTGTTCGCATACACCTGCAGGATGTTATCGCCGAGGCGCATGCGCGGGGCGTGCGGAAGACGCGCGCGTTTGCCGGCTGATAGTGTATTCCGTGATAAGCGGTAAACACGCGGTTTAGCGGTGGCAGCTCCTATAGCAGCCGACAAACAGTAGCGTGCAAACGTTACTGTGTTCCGGTTTGAAGGGTGCTGTTGCTAGTGAAATTACTGGGATAACGAGACTTAACATCTTTTGTCACAAGGCGACGCGCGCAATGCGGTGCAGAGTGTATCATTCTAACTAGCGCCATGTAGCTATGCGCAGGCGTATCGCTTACCATCAGGTGATTCTCCCGCTCGTCTCATCACTTCGTTAACAAAAAAAAAGACTACTCTTGTAACCGCCAAGACCTACACCTTCATTTATAAAAATGAAAATTTACGACCTATGTTGGGACTCATCACGATATCGTAAGACCTGGAGACTTGACATATGGTAGAGACAATGCTTCTGATATTTAGAGATCAGCTACGAACGTATTTTACATCTCCAGTATCGTAGATGCGTGCCCTGCACTGCGTGTCACGTCGCCTCTCTTGACCGCTGCCAGTTTCCCTGACGCGTTGATGCGCCGCAGCAAACACTCTATGACTTGGTAGGTGACGATTTGTAAAACGTAGCTGATATTCTCTTCGTGCTTGTAAAGAATTTCCACCACTAAGTCCATAACAATAGACAATGTGAGCGTATTCTCCATTACCGCAATCCGCCAGTGAAATTAAATTTATTTAGTAAGGAAAAGAAAAACTATTCAGAATTAAGAGGACAACGACAATGTGCGTCCGCGCACGGAACTAGTCACATTTTAACTGTCCTACTGACTTATTACCTAAAAGTGTTTGTTTTTTCTAAATTTTAGAAACTATCAGATAGGTATTGGAGTCAGGTACTTATTTATGTGCTTTATACGTATTGTTTATAAATAAAATGTTGTCTTATTTCTTAGTGTCACGACTTTCAAAGAACCTAATTGAAAAGTTTTAGTCTCTAAGTGATGATTATTAATTTAATTTAATAGAACAATGATTAAACAATAATTATGACATTAAAATACGTGTAGAAATAAATAACAAATAAAATCATCGAATTTTTTTGTAAAATATTTAAAAAATTAATAAGTCCAGCAGCATTGTGTTTGTATGGGGCATTCCATACATAGACAGATAGGACACGAGCTAGACTTTAGCACATACAGCTTTTACACCTGTTACCTTTCACCCTGTATATATCGCTTCATTACGTCAGTCGGTCACTAGTGGCAGGTCTGGTAGGTATGTCGGAGACCGTCTAGATAGGTACCATTGCAGTTCCCATTGTAGCCGACAGACAGCAGTGTGCAAACATTCCCGTGTTCCGGTTTGAAGGGTGTCGTAGCTAGTGAAATTACTGGAGTAATCTCTTTGGATTCAACATCTTATATGTCAAGGGGAAGAGCGCAATATTTTGCAGTGTAATATTCTAAGTAGCGCTATGTTATGGGCAGGCGTAACACTTATCATCAGGTGAACGTCGAATGAAAAATCAAAACCCTTCCAACTCATCTATCAACGGGTCGGTATCACGGTGTCGCTACCCGAGGTTTTTTTTTGTGATTCTTCCTCCAGACATTATACTGACAATTAACACGCTCGCCCCAGAGCCGCCCACCCGAATGCAAATGGCGGCATTACCGCTTCCGCACGCCGCTGGGCAACTACACAATACACAATAAGCGGGAACGTGATCTCTGTGTGTTATTGCACAGGTTGCCTGTTGTGTGTGCTGTGTCCGCTCTGTGTGTGTGTTTACATACCTTCATAAGTAAAATCTAAAAAATAATTCTTTGTGCGCTGGCGTTTGTGTATTGATAAATATCAAACGATTTCGACATTAACAGAACAACAAAATTAGTGCCATGAAGTAAAGAAGCATCTACCCCTAAGTAGCGAAGATTGCAATTGCTTCATTACTACATAATGAACTAAAAATTTTAAAACTTTTTAACACTAAATAACTCCTGCTACATCAAATATTTAACAAAAATATTTATTTAAACTACAGACAAAAAAACAGAAATTCACACAAACATATTTACAATTATAAACAAATCCACTCTCAAACATGTTCTGTTCTAGAAGTGTATTGTGTATTGCGGATTTGTAGTGTGGGGCATCCAGTCTGTGTTCCCATTTCTCACATCAAAACTTTGTTAATAAAAATAAACATATTTATTTATATTATTAGTTAAGTTATTTAAATTCAAACTATAGAATCTGATGGTGACAACTTAATGAATTAGACAACTTGGACTTGCACTTGGACACCATGAAGTGCAGATGCCCTCCTCCATAGATATATTAAATAAATATTCATCGGTAGCAAAGTGGCTTTCTACATTTATATTTTCATAAATTAAATATTTGAAATGAAATACACACTGCAATATACCATCATATAGAGCTCTTAAATATGATATATTGATAGGGACATTGGTCCAAGATAAGATTACCCTTTAATGTTTACAGAGTAAGTTCTGCAAACACTTAAATGGTAGACAAGTGGCTGAAGTTACAACTTGTACAGTTTTACATTAGCATTCAGTAATCCAGAGAAACGCAGTGCAACTTATGCAGCACATGCCTTCAGGCTATTACATTTTAGTTTTCTTGCTTTTCAATATTTACATTCAGTAAAATGAAAGTGAACTATTATAATAAAAGCATCCATCAGCCTTTTATACAGACTGCATATTAGCTACACAAAATATACACAAGCAAATAAGCCAACCATAATACCTGCAGCGTTACACTCAGTGGTTAAAGGCCGACTAAACACACCTTGAATTCCTGAATAATATAAAAATTTTTACTATTTTTGTATAAATTTTATTTTTTATACAACGTAAAGCCTAAATTCATTACACTTCCATGTTAGTAACTTAAACAGTGAATTGCTGTTGACATTCAACTATGTTGCATTTATTTACTGACTCATGTGCCCGCCTTAAGGATACTTGGCAATAAATACGTTTATTGAAAATGGTCTTCAACATTGTTTGTAAACGTACGTATTACTTTAGCTTTATTAAGATATGAAGATTTTATTTGCATTATCTACGCAATATGATGTTAAAAATTAATTATCAACGTCATAAATAAATTAATCATATTTATTATCAGTTTAAATATTAAAAATGAAATAAAAAAAATTACCGTTTCTTATGCTCCGACGGAACAAGCTTCAAGTTAAATTCCTAAACGGAAGTCTTCTGATTACAGTTATTTTTTTAATATTACAAATGTCAAACGTAATGAACACTTACAGACAGTGATGTCAGCGCAGCAGGCTCCGTGGCTATCGGCCGCTACCGGTCAACTTGGAGATGTCCAATAACTTCAACCGTCCGTCCGTTTGTACTGGCGGGACGGTACTACGGCTCCTCACCGCCAGCGCACCACCATTAAACCAACAACTAATCTATTTATAACTTATTTTCAAATATGCGAGCGCGCTTTATCGGGCGGCGTCAGGCGACCCGACGCGAACGTAGACCGTATCTGTGCTGTAAAGATTAGCACACGTTTCGATTTAATCGCACGCCAATACAACCTTGGAAACTTAAAAATTTCTTATGTTTACCTCAATACTATACATTTAGTAAAACGAAATATTTATAGGTTTTATCGCAATTTCTTGAAATTTACTGGGATCTGCTTGTTTAAGTATCCGCGCACGGCTTTCATGATGTTAAATTGAAATGAATATTGGTGACCACAATTTACAGTAGACGGCGTTCTAACGACCACAACATTGTTATGGGCGAGCGTTTCATTTACTTGTCGTAGCATGTAAGTGTGTACGTTTTAAATGTATATTACGTGTATTAAATACGAGTTTCGCGACTTGTCTTTATTTCACTTTGTTTTCTTCCTTCTCGCCCAATGACTTCATAATTAACATTAAATAGTGGACGCCCATTTAGCAAAGTAACGTAAGACAAATCTTAATTCAATTATTTTACCAAGTTAAATAGTCAAGTAATGTAAAAAAGTTAATTTTGTGCCAAGTAATTTGGTAGTCACGTTTCAATACGAGTATCAAAGATATAACGACCGTTTCAAAGCTGGGTTCATCTGCTGTAACTGGTATTGTAATAATTCCTCGTCAAATATCCGGCACGGCCAAATGAAAATTTGAAAATTAAATCACGACGGTTAGTAATAAGTAACAATAATATAAGTAACAATAATCCAAGTAAAATGGGGTGTGGTCATTTATTTAATTACAATTACTGTAGTATAATAACGTACACGTGGAAAACGAGCAACTGATTTTTGTTGTCAATTAAAGCCCCTGAACGAACCTTAATGGCTCGGATTCAGAGGCTTAGGGGTAGAAAAAGTGTGCGTGAATTAAGGATGTTTAAGTTATTGGAATGCTTTTTTATTGACATGTTAGGTCTGCTTCTCTTTATACGTCTGTGAATTAAATAAAAATAAACACCTGTTGTTCGTTTTGCGTGTGCGTGTTATTTTTTCAGACTAATTACAATAAAATAAATTCCTACGTTACTTTTTACGTGTCGGAATAATCTTTTTCACAACAAAATAACTTTTCTCAAATTACTTTTATCTATTAAGCATCAGAATGTTTAGGGCATAGCATACGAGATTATGAGAATCTGTGCAAGTCCTGTCTTATCATATTGGTCAATCACGCCAATTTCATATTTTCTTTTTTTTGGAAATTTGCATATTAGTCATGGTAAACATAGTCGGAAAAATTAATAAAAAAAACACAGCATTTGGGAAAAGGGATAAGTAACTAAATGCGGCCCTTCAAAATATGTAAGTAGATAAAATGCGAAACAGATCGTCCCAGGCGTTGAATATGTCGATTGGATTACATTAACCAATAGAATAACTCTAAAACCGTAGTTTTATCATCATCATCAGCCTCTGGACGTCCACTGCTGACCACAGGCCTCCCTCAAAAATATCCACAATGATCGGTCCTGCACTACCACAACCAGCGGCTTCTCGTAATCGTAAATCCTAGTTTTCAGCCTGTCAATTACTACTAGCTTCAACATATTAAAACATTAACTAAAATATAATTTTCATTATACAAGAATGAATAAAAAACATTAATAATTTACATGTAGTAAGTAATTTTAGGTATTTTCTTATATGTTGCTTTGACACACAAAGGCGTACTTCACTTTTCCATCCTCTTTTAATCTTTAGCATATAAGCACAAAGATTTCCAAAAAATCTAAACAAGAGAAAATACTTCTCACTTGTTGTTGACGCCTTATGCTTCTTATTTACAGCTTATCATAATGAAAAACTGCATCATTTCAATTTTACTGGTATGTCTTAATGTCACTTCAGTAAAAATTAAAGTGATAACATCATTGACGTGTAATTGATGAAAAAGGGATGAAGTTATTAAATAATTCCTATCTATGCGTTTGTGAATTTATGTTAGGGTTGCTCCCCTTTATATGTCTGTGCATTAGGTGACGTTAAATATTCTGTCATCTATAGTTCATAAAATATCGCTTGATACCTGACACGTTAGAGACTCGTGTTTTAAAGACAGCTACAATAAATTTCTTGTTGTAAAAGTTCAAGTTTTTAAATATTAATAAGGTATTTGTATATAAATCTAGAACACTTTTTTTTAATAAAGAACATATTATTAAAGAGATACTAATAAAATCAAAGATAATTTAAATAGTTTATTTTATGTAAACGCTTTTCGCAGCCTGGTAGGGATGTATAATCGACTGATACGCATATCGATAAAACAAATGTATGCAAATTTCATTATTATAAAATGTATAAATCATTAAATATAGTCATGTTTTCACAACACAGTCGTATTTTTTTAGTCTGGAAATATGTATTGCTTTCGCATGCAGCAAACAAGCGGGCGTCATCTTTTTTGAATCAGTATGAGTGCCGACGCGACGTCTTGTTTATACTACCGCGACGTGATTAATGTTGTTTCGCCGTTATTTTTGTTACTTTGTTAAGTTTTGTTGTTATCTTTTTGTTTTTTTTTTGTATCACAATGCCGAAAAGAACAAAAAAAAACTGTTTTGAATAGTGAATGTCGCGGGTTTGTGATTCGTTTGCGCGATTATTTTGAGCGCGAGAAGCAAAATCACTGAGCGCTACTACTATTGGAGCAAGTGTGCAATAGAATTGCTGACGGTCTTGGTATCGGACGCACTACGGTGTCTCGAATTAGCAAAGAAAAGTATGGAGAATCATTAACGGAGATGGCAGCCGACGATGAGGTAGATAAAATATTATCGACTCCTAATAAAAAAAGGAGGAGAGTTTCGCCAGTCATCGAAATTGACGACTTTGACGCCGCTGCAAATAATTAATTATTAATGTACAGGACTGCTCCAGTGATGAATCCGAATTGGAGTTTGATGTTGATCTCGGCTGTACGCCTTCCAACAATTCAATTTTCATTCTTCTTTCTTTCAATGTCCTTAAAATGTATTTTTTTTAAATAAACTTATTTCGATATGAATATCGATAAAATACGAAAGACGTCCCATACCTATTACATGTGACTCTGTCAAACGCCTCAGGTATCAATCATTATTTTATGAGCTGTAAGCAAAATGTTTTGAATGTGTATCAATTTTCATGAAGAAACAATGAAATGGAGAAAGTTTTACTTAAAAATATATATTTTTTTAATAAACCTGATGGTTTATGATACGTTTGTCCATAACATCGTAAGGCTAGGTAGGATATTGCACAATGCACCACATTGTGCTCATCACCTTGAGATATAAGATATTGAGTCTCGTTACCTCAGTAATTTCATTAGTCACAGCGCCCTTCAAACCAAAACATAGTAATGTTTGCACAATACTGTTTGGAGACAGAAATAAGAAACGCCGTGGATGTACATAGAGTCTTTCCACCAGTAAAATTAGGATGCACATATTAATGTTGTCAGTAAGAGTAATATTTATATACGACCAAAAGCTTCATGGTCAGTGCTATAGGTAACAAGAAAAAAATATTCTTTATTTGTAAATATTTTTGTTCGTAATAATGTGTACTGGCCTTGAATCGAACTTGCAAGATTCGACACTCGGACTCCTTGGTATCATCATCAGCCGATAAATGTCCACTGCTAGACATAGATGTCCCCTAAAGATCTCCACAACGATCGGTCCCGCGTTGCTCGCATCCAGTGGGTTCGCGCGATTCTCACAAGTTAGTCGGTCCACATTGTAGGTGACCTCCCAACACTACGTCTACCAGTACGCGGCGCCACTCGAGAACCTAAGATTAAGTGAGACTTAAGTGGCAGTGGGCAGGGCACATTGCTCGAAGGCCGATGAGGCAGTAAAGTCCTCCTTGATATACAAATAATTAAATATCAGTGTTAGAAAAGAAACATTAAAAAGTAGACAATTAAACTTCAATAAAAGTCGAAAAAAATTCAAGAAAAGTAAAAAAATAAAAAATAATAATAAATACTCTGGCTCTTGTACTTTTGGATTTTCGGTTTAGCTTATATAAGTTTCACTTTATTTATCGTTTAAGGGAAAGATTATGGTAAGACTACCTTTGTAAAATATTTTTAAAATTCTCTAAAATAATAATAGTTAGTAGTTCGCTCGATCACCTAGTATGAGTGGTTCGAACCAAATACCTGGTTTCAAAATTAGGGCGCGTGAAAATAGCTCGTTTCTAACACATAGAATAGGTTTTTAAATGAAAGTGAATGTGCTGTAGGTTTTAAAATATAATTTCATTGAATTATAATAAAGTTTGAAATATATTTTTTTTTATGTAATTTGTTACATAAATTTCTATTTCAGAATGAAATACTCTGGCGTGAGGCGTAACATCGCTCCTGCCGTTGCCTCTGCTGCCTCCGTTACGTCAAACTAGACAGATCGAATGCACGTAATGCAACCAGTTATAATTTGGCGGGATGAGTTTATGTGGAGTCTATTTCGTATAATATTAAATTATACGTTTACGAAATCCATGTAGATTTTTTTATATCTTTAAATTATGTATATACATTGTTGTAAACTGTGAGTTTCGTCTTCGGACGGTTTAGATATGGCGTCGAAATTTTTTATATATGGCGATGGACGCTGGCGCGAGTTGAACACGGAACTCGGCACTGTTACGGGCTGGGGCCGCGCCACGTTCGTGTACCAGACGGGCGGACGGTTGGCGGTGGCGCGCCGCCGCGGTTTGCTGCGCGCGCTGAGAGCGCTGGCCAACGGACGGGGGCGCGCCGCGCGCGACGGCCTGCAGCTTAGGTACGTCGACGCCTTGCCTGCCCACCACCAGTGTCATCTTATTGGTAGCTTATTAGAAAGAAGTATTTGGGTCTATTGTTATCACCTATAGTGCATTACAAACAAAGGAGAGACTCACCTAACTAGTTCGAGCTATCAGCTAGGTTTGAAAATACTATTAATGAACACGCTTGCCTTGCCGATTTAATGAAACAACATTAAAATCCCAGTTTTTTTGCAGTCATGATATGTGATTGCAATAAATAAAGCATAATTGGTCACAGATCTTGAGATCACTGAATATAAAAATCACATGATATTATAATATGGTATTAGCTTCCCCTAAAATAATGCTACTTTATGCTTCTGCTGGTGTCAAGCGTAATAGTTCTGAACAGAGAATGTCTAAGAATACATAGGTATTGATAAGGTTTTAACAGTCTGTGAATAGCAAGTTTTCAATTCTCTTCCTCTAAACTTTGATAAAACCAAATATATTACATTATCCATTTGCAAATCAATTGCCAAAAGTTCCTGGAGTAATTTGGTTGTTTTAATAAAATCAACTAAACAACTTCAGGAATTGGACATGCAGATATGAAAATAACTTTCACAAAATGTGGACATCTAGTAAGTGCTCATATATAAAATAAAATATTGTAGTATTCACACACACTAACACTATATACTATCTAATATTACTAATGCTTTAACCAAAAGGGGGAGTAAGGAGTTGCTTAATATGGGGCAGTCTAGGTTGCACTCCAGTTTCTAGCAGCAGAAACTTAAATAAATGTTACACCGCATCCTTTAATTGTGAAATACTGTGGGAGAACACAAGATAATATATTATTTTTATAATTTTCTTTGATATTCTTTCTTATATTTGTGGGTATTTCACTTGTATGCATTATTGATTAAGAAGGTACTTCGAAAATATCATCACATAGTACCTACTCATGTGTTATATATATCAAAATGTAAGATGTTGTCTCGCTTTGAATAAGACATCATATTACCAGTTTATTTTAAAATCTCTGCCCTTATAGTGTTTATATGTATGTCAATATACCCAACTATTTATTTTGTTAGAAAAAAAGATTGAAATGGGTAGTATGAATATACTTATGATATTTGCACTTCCGTTTGAACTTGGCCATTTGGGAAAATATATTTAATAGAAATAACATTATTTCAATTAACATAACATATATGTGTATATATATATCATCATCATCATCATCAGCTGATAGACATCCACTGCTGGACATAGGCCTCTCTCAACGATCTCCTGGTTGATCAGTCTCGCCAGGTAGTATAATATATATATAATATAGATAAAAATAAAGTAATCAAGTTCCTCAGTGTTCACATAGATAATAATCTAAACTATAAAGAATATATTAAATACATTACTCAAATACTAAAAACATTATCTCACCTATTCAAAAATCTAAGATAATTGATTGGATATCATTTAAAATATTTATATTTCAATCACTGTGCCAATCGGCTGAACACTTGAACTTGAACAATCTCAAAGATTGATTTTGAAAATAGCTTTACACAAACTTAAAATATTTTTCAAAACAAGGTTGTACAGCGAGGTGAGGAGAACGTGTTAAACTTTACACACTTAACACAAGGTTAACTACGTACAGAAATAATGTAACAACAATTAAATGTTAAAGTATAATTAAAATTTACCCCGTGTATACTGTCTATTTGCATCAAATTTTTGTGATTATAAGGGTAGTAAACTTTGTAATTAACTGAATAAATAACTCATAATTTTGCAAAGAACACTCATACTTGCAAAGAAAAATTGACAATATAAATCAACCAATTACATCAGGAACCGAACATGCAGATATGGTAAAACTTAAAACGAGCAGACATGTTTTTATCTGAAATTAAAAAATAATTAACCAAAACAAATCTAATCCACACATGCTAAAACCCTATGTATATAGCGTAATACTTTATCCAAGAAGAGGAGCCAGATCAGGTTGGATTCCTGTCTCTAGCAACAAAACCTTAAATAAATGTAACACCTCATCTTTTAATTGTGATATGCTGTAGGAGAAAACTAAATAATGATTTATTTTTAACATTTTCTCTGATATTCTCTGTTATGTTTGTGGATATTTGTCTTGCATGTGTTATTGACAAACAATATCAACTAAGTGGGTACTTCATAAAATATTCAAATAATGCCAGTCCAGAAAACAGGTACAGAGCTGCTGACAACACATATGTCACACATATACTCACATGTCCCGTCATGTATTCAGTACGCAGCATTCTCCATTTGTCCTGTATGATGAGATGTATGTTATGTCTCATTTTGAATAACACATCATATTATCGGTTTCCTTCAAAATTCCTCCTTTGGTAGTGTATCATAATGATCATCAGCTAGTAGACACCTACTATGAGACAGATGTCTCTCAAAGGTTTTCAAGCAGATATATCCTGAGTCATCAGCACCTGGTGGTTCCTCAACCTTTACCAGATTATTGATCCAGGATGATTGTATAATAACTTTTTAATATTGTATAGCTTAGTGCTTGACTATGATCCCACCTAATAGAAAGCTGCTATGTAGTCTTTAATGATAAGCTCACTGACAGCCTATTCACTCTTCTCTTGAAGACTTCCATGTCATAGCAACTTTAAAACATCAAGAATAAAATATATTCTAAATTTATTTGAAATGTACTTTTTAACTTCATACTAGTATGATATACTTGGCGTCACATCTTTAGCCTGGTATGGTTCCATGCCGCGCTTGGGCACCTGTCAATGATGCTTAAATGGTGATCACGCACGCACAATGCTTATGATACGAATGCTTAACTGTAACATTTTCGCTACTTATATAACTCGGAATGATTTATGATTGCAGCAAGTACATGCCGTACCCCGAGCGTGGCATAAGACACTGGCTCAAGAGTCCAAAGTCGCATTGGCGGTGCCAGTCGCACCACACTCACGTCGTGCAGACATGCATACAGTAAGTTGGAGACTATTCGTTCTGCCGTATTCAAATTGAACTACGTAAGGTCGCCAACGCAGCTGCGAGCCCCCTGCTGTTGCGACTGTCTATGGGCGTCAGTGATCACTTTCCACCAGGTTAACTCTTCGCTCGTTGGCCTACCCCTCCTATATAAAAAAAAATGATTCATATCAAACTACTCGTGGTAGGCACGGTAAACCACAAATTCTCATATTGGCCGGCCACCCGTATGAAGTCGGCTTGCTTCTAGAATTATTAAACAGCCGTCTCCACACCCTCGTTCCTCTCCAGTATTACTCTGTATGTTCGGGTCAGATGTACTAATCTGTTCAGTCGTTTCCTTACATTATTTTCATCTTCTTCTCCAGATGTGACAATAACTCGAAATTCAACCAACTGAGAGAGCCGCAGTGCACCGTAGGCGTCCAGTGCGTGCCCACCGCGGAGGCGGCGGTCCAGGTTTCCCAGGGCCTTCAGACGACGGAGGTGGCGCGAGCTGCCTCGCCTAAACTGCCCCTAGCTCGATCCTCCGACGGGGGGGTACAAGTGGATTCATCTCAAAGCATACTTATGCCTCCTAAATATCGAAAACGAAAATTTGCGGAAAGGTTACCGCACTTAGGGGCGTGCGCTAAAGATGCTAAATCTTTTTCTGTGAAGAGCAGAAACGCAAGACAGTTGGCCACAAAGGTAACAAAACCTGCGTCTGCTCCCGTTGAAAAGTCTGATAGTAGCCAATCCTCTAACACGAGGATCGTGGATTGTGTCTGTTCAGTATACGCGAACAAGAAAATTAACGCCTACAAAGAACTTAAGGTAAAAGAGGACGACGTCCAGCTCCTGTACCGGTTTTTAAAGAAAAACAGCTTCGGCATCGATTTACCGCGTTTTGAAAATGAAAGGAAGTACAGGGTGCAAGTGTTATGCTCGATCAATCCGTTAGTGATGGTGGAACGATGCCCGCGCATCGACTGCGTGCTGCGCGAGGAGCGAGCCGACGCGACCCGGCTCCCGCTCAAGCGTTTCATGAGCATGCTCGGCCTGCAGACGGTCGGCGAGCCCGGCGCCGCACGCGCCCGGTACAGCATGCGCGCGCGCACCGCCAACGCCCACACCCACGCCCACGCGCACTCGAACGCGCACACCGCTGCGCGGCGCCCCGCCGGGGACGACAAGGAGAACGAGGCGGAGCAAAGCGCCGCGCGCTCCTCGCACGCTCGCGCCGCCGCCGCGGTGTTGCGAGAGGACAATCTCACGTTAAACAGAGCGAAGGCTGCCACGGCGGTCAGGACTCCGCCCTCCAAAAGGCTGCGACGAAACCTCCAGCAGCCGGCGGAAGTGATAGATATATGCGATAGCACCAGTGAGGATAGCAGTAGCAAAAGCAAGATCTTGGAGAAAAAAAAAGAAGAAATGCAAATATCACAATTGAGAGGGGGCGGGTAAGTGTGCGCGAGCAGCGTTCAGTTGGACTCGGCGAGGGGCTGCCCCTAGCGGGCAGCTGCATTGTTGTGCAATTACTTGTAACGTGCTAACAGTAACGACAGGGCGTTGGCAAGTTTCTTTTTGAGGAATGCAGTTACTCCAGGTCATTGTGGCAAGCCAAGTTATTGGCATATGTTGTGTGGACAATGTGTGAATGTGGAGGAACAAGTTTATTCGGCATTTTTTCCAGTTCTGAGATAATTGTCGTCGACGAGCGGACGGGCGGGAGCGGCAGCGGCGAACAGCAGAGCCAACCTGACGACGGAGAGCGACAGCGCCGAGCTGGAGTCAGAGACCGGAAGAGCCGAGCTGACGACAGAGACCGGACGAGCGGGGGTGATGATGGGAAGCGGCCGGTGGTGCGTGTCAAGGGCGGTGGTGCAGGCGGTAGAGGCCGCGGCGGCACACGAGGCAGCGGAAGCGGCAACAAGAAGAACCGCGAGTACTCCGTGCAGGAGGACAGCGCGATCGTGTCGTGGCTGCGGCAGGGAGGCCGTGCGCGCCTCGTTAACGGCAACCGGCTGTGGCGGGAAATGCAGCAGGAGCACGCGGCGCGCACCGGCATCGGTGAGCACGCATGCGCATCTCGATGGGGAAAAGCAAATCTTGAACTATTATAAGTCCTAATTATGAAGTTATATATATTTACAGTTAATGTAATCTAATCGTTGATTAATTTTTACCGCCATTTTGGCGAAACGTTGCTCTTACGCAGTACCGCACCGCTCGTCAGACTGTTCCGTGCGCCCCCGACAGCTTGTTTTTTTTTAACGTGGGGAAATGTTGGGCATACTCGTCCTCGCGGGGTTAAGAACAGGTTCTGTCGAACTTGCACCAACTAAAACCCCCACGCTGTTACGCCTCGTCGCCTCATGGTGAGGTTACAGGAACGCTTTCGAACCTTCCGCGATCCTGCCGGGGTTGGCCGATTTCGCAGCCCTATCTCGGGCGGGAGGGATAAACCCTCCCCATCCACCTCCGCAGGGGCACGCCGGAACATGCAACGCACCCCCTCCTCGGCATCTTGCAGTCACGTGGGAAACGGGTGACTCAGAGGGTACTCCATCCGTGACTCCACCTCGGCTGCAGAGGGCAGTATAAAACCGCCCCTGCAGCTCCCGGCCGTTCCGGTGAGCTCCAGTAATCCAACCGGTGCTCGAACCTGGAACGGCTGCCTCGGGCCAGCCCTTCGCCGCGGGCCGGCCGGGTAGGTTTCACTTCTCTTCACTGTGTGTCTGTGCCACGGTTACTAAGCCTCGCTGCCACTACAAGGCGGGAACCCATTGGGTGGCCCCGACGGTTTGTTGAGTTAGGCTAGGTTAGGTTAAGGGTGGAGGGCCAGTTGTTATCGGGTGATTGTATCCTCTACACCATCACCATCACCCTCGGCCCTCGTTAGGGCGGAAGGCGGCCATCGTGAGCGGGCCGCCTGCCTCCGATTTTCTTGCGATGGATAGGTAGAGTCGCGATGGAGTGCGAGAGCGACCCCGTGGCTCCTACTAATTGGCATGGAGAGGGCTCTTCGATGGTTTTTAAGTGGGTATCCTGGCAGTTAGCCAGCGAGACTCATATACCCGCCGGGTAACCTTGGGCGGGATGCGTAAATGCATTTTTCCATCGTATAAAAAAAAGGTTAGGGGTGGAGAGTTGCAGTTCCACCTCGAGACGCGACCTCATTAAGGTCTCTCGCTGTCGGGACTACGGTTGTGTGCGAAAGCGTTCCTGTGGTTTTGGCGTTGAGAGGTGCAGCGTGGGGTTTTAGTCAGTAAGAGTCCTGCATGATCCCTGTCACTCCCACAGCAGAAGGGTATCCGATGCAGGAATTCCCCACGAAAAAAAAAGGTTAGGTTAAGTTAGGAGACGTTATATTTATCGCGAGGAAACGTATGCTGTATCTGACTACAGTCGCGAGTACACAGTACCTTGTTTGGATCGTTGCCAGGGGTTAGTGGTGCAGGTGTCGGCTGACGCTGAGCGATGGCCGATGGTCAGACAAGTGCGGCTCGAGAGTGCGTGCGGCGCGTCGCGAGAACCGTCCGCTGGCGCGTCTCAACGCGTTACTCGGCGTGCGCGTGCGCGTGTGCGTGCGCGGTGCGCGGTGTTGTGTTGCGAACTATACCGGACCTGCCGGTTGCGTTTCAATGGAAAAAGTTCTCCGATGATGATGCCATTTCCGGTGGGCGCGTCTCAATCGGTTGATAATGTACATGTACAAATGGCTAAACTGATTGACTTGCTCGGCGGTTGTGGCGGCGCCTGCGGCGGATACATGGTGCTCGTGTTGTGTTGCAGTGCGCTCGTGGCACTCGCTGCGCAACAGGTACCTGCGCTACATCCTGCCTACGCTGCCGCGGTTGACCTCGCAGCAGGAGGCGGTGCGACTGCGCGCCGCCGCCAGCGCCGGTGAGTGCAAATACTTTGTTAAGACAGGCCTCACGTCTCCGGAGGCACTCGGTACCTGCTGCACCCGAGCGGTTCTGCACTGTAGGTTACAAGACGGCCTGGCCAACATTAAATAAAATTAAGTTAGCATGAGCTGCGCGCGGGCACAGCCGAGCGACGCCGGCGCTGTGTGTGAAGGGTGAGCGCGAGAACGTTTCATTCAAGTTTGTTTAACATTTAATTGACTCAGTCGCTGGTGACCGTCAGGTGAGCTGAAGAGCCGGAAGCAGTCGCGCGAGAACTCGCTGCTGACGCTGGCGCCGGTGCGCAGTGCGTGGTCTCGGCGTTGCGTCGCCGCACCCTCCGACAGCCCCGCCACTAGCCCCGAGCCCGCTCCGAGAGCCTCCACGCCCAAGCCGGCAGGTCGGAGCGGAATGGGCGCAAGCCCTGCGCTAACAAACATTTTCTAGAGACGACTATGTATGCACAGGATTGAAAAGCTGTGCCCATGGCCTCTCGACGACCCTCAGTCGAAGCTCGGGATGTCTCTGGTTACATGTGAATCTGCAGGACGCAGGCAGCGGCCCCCTTCTTTAGTTCATGCATCTGATAGGTTACTATGATGTACTTATTTATTTGTATCCGAAGGGAAATTCTAAAGATGAGTTGCTTCTGGGGAGAAGACTGTTATATGTGTATATGTGTGGAGTGCGTCCAGAGGGAGGGGCTCCGCAATCTGCGGAACGTGTCGGAGCACCTCGTGGCGTGGCAGGGCACTGCATGGTACTGGTTATACATGTTCACAAAAAGGAGAAAGAGAGCCCCTTAGCACCCACGCTGTGCTGCGGCAGATACTAAACCACCATGCATTTGCATTGCCTTAGGGCTCACTTTATGATTCGTGAGGCCTCCACGCTAGGGGCTCGCGAACCTTAACACCCTTTTACGGCAGTTGGTCCTTCCCCTAATCCTAATCTTACCAGCCAAAGGTTGCACTGCTATAACATAGTATAAGTACAATTTTTCATGTCTTTTCAGAGAGCACGCGGCCCGCGCCGGCGCGCACACCCACCTACTCGGAGTTGACACGTCGCTTCGGCGGCGTGCCCAGCAGCTCGGACGAGTTCCAGTCCGTGAGAGAAGTGGCGGCGCCAAAAACGATCTCGCGGTGGCTGCGCCCGCGCGCGCTCCCCATCCCCGACCCGCTGACGCCGCAGCCGCGCGCGGACTGCGCCCTGCGCGCAGCCCCCACCAAGCGGCGCCTCTACAACCCTAAGCTGGCGGCCTGATACGCTGCGCCGCGCCCTCGCGTGCTGCCGCTGCTGTTATTATGTTTACCGAATCAATAGTGTTCAAAATGATTTTGTTTGTGCCAAGTGCAAAAAGACGTGAAGATATAAATATATTTTTCTACTAATTTTCATTCTTTTATATTCTCTCTACACAACTCCTTCCTAAGAACGTTCCTCGCTACGAACGCAATTAATGTGCATGGCGTGTCTCCTCGTCCCCTCCCCTTTTCCAAAAGAGTAAAAATCTTTATTTATTTATAATTCCTTTACTTGTCCCTGATCCCAAATGTAATAAAAACACTAGTCTTAAAAAATTATTTACTTTTCGTCGCTGTACTTCAGAAACATTAACGTTTAAATACGTTACACGATCCAATAGGATTGATTCTGTTCACGTTTTTGTCAACGTGCAACCACCACTTTTGTTTTAAACCTTCCACTGGCACGGACTGAAGCGGCGACTCGGGTCGACTCCTCCCGTCTCCACTACTACGGACTCTAGCAACGCGTAACCTGCAGGCGGGGGTGGGTCGGGGTTAGCTTTACAAATGGTGCATACATTTCGCCGCAATCCCATAGCGAGATCACTCGGAACATTTTGTTGCATTGTTATACGACACACATCAGTAGGTATCCACAATATTACTGCACTATTACACCGCAGTGTGTCATTAACATTAGTCGGATTAATAATATATTGATTTCATCGATAGACGGCACTGTAGTTAAAAATTTTTAAATCTGTTTTTTTTAAAGTATTTTGGAAGAACCATAAATTCCATCGTCAGTACTATTATACCCTGTTGTTAGAAATTATCAGTGATAATGCTGAGACGATGTTTACAATTATACAAACAAAACCCAAATTGTTTTAATTTTTTTTATAATTTTTAATTAACTTGTTTAACTCCCCAAAAATGTCCTAAATAAAATAAACTCAATTCTCACTAAAAACAAGTTTTATTCGTGTTGATGATGGCAAGAGTTTTATGACAAAAGCAAACTAACGAAATTAAGGACATATTTTACTGCCGGTTTCCTAAGCCAGCCTCACCTGAGAAGAATATGGCAAGAAAGTCGGGAGTGATCTTTTATGATTTTTATATAATAGTTGAAAGGCTAAAATAACAGAAAATAATGAGGTTAATACTCATATCAGGTATTTATACATCGAGCAGCTCTACAGTAACATTCACTACTCAACCTGTGCCCTTGGGGTCCTCCAGTGATGAGGAAGAAATGAACTAGTGGCTGGAGGGGTGTTTACATGCTATTGTGTGTGCTACCCCCATCCTTGGAAAGTTGTGTCCGTTCCCACTTTTGTTACAAATATAAATAAATAACATCAGTCGCGAAGGGTTATTTGTAATTTTACTTACTACATGTTTTATAGTCTCTGTATATATTCTATATCTGCACAAACAATTCTTCGCTCCAGAAGCAAGGTATATTAAGATAAGATTTCCCCGCGATTAAAAAAAATAAAACAATAAATGTACTGTCAGCTGACAAGGATGGGTGCAGATCGATAAAGTTGTCTTGATATACAAGTTTGTGCAGTCTCAGCTGTCATCTCCTAACGTTCTTTGGCAGTATGCCATAAATAAGCTATGTATAATAATAATATATATATAATAGTAAGCATATTTGTAAATGCAAAACTTTTGTTTTTGGTAATTTAATAAATTTAATGTGTATTAAAAATCTTGTTAGGTTTTGAAATTTTATTATACACTAAACAACTTACTTGCTAAGTATTGCATGTTTACTGCCAGCGTTAAACTGAACATTTGTGTAGCACACATGTTAATCATGTTAATCACACTTATATTTTCAGCTTCATTTATTTTGTCCTATATATCATATTTTGAGACCCCTTTTCTGATATTTTTTGAAACAAAAGAAGTTTTTTTTATGTGATTTTATCGCTTTGGATCATAATTAGGTGCACGGAAATTTCGTATTTACGAAATAGATGCGAATAATCGCGATATGTATGGTAGTGTTCGTATGATGGATTGTTAATTATTATCGTATCGCCCGAGTTGTTGCCCTTGCACTCGTTCGTTGCCTATCGCTAGAGTCGGGGACGTTGCATGCGAGCAGTGTTCACTTGTAACGCTTTGCGTGCCTACGCAAGTCTTTTATAAAAATATTTTTTTTCGTGCCATTAAAATGGGACGCCCTAAGAAGGATTTGACAGATAGAATACTAGAATTTAAGAAAGATGGTCTGTATGTTTCCGATACAAATATTGTGATGTGCCAATATTGTAACATTCGTTTGGATGGTGACAAAAAAGATACATTGAAAAAACACATAAAATCTGAAACACACTTAAAGAAATCTTCTATGCCATGTGCCTCAGCAACTAAACGGCAATCCACAAAATTTGGTATGTTCGAGAAACAAAAACGAGTTAAATATGAAAACAAAACTTTTGTGGAAGATACGGTAAATATGTGTCTTAATACCAACATTCCACTTCACAAAATGGATCACCCAGCCGTGCGTGAATATTTTGATAAATATGTACCGGGTTCAGGTGTACTTCTAGTTGCTGACACTTTAAGGAGAAAGTTTTTGCCCTTGTGTAGAAAATCTGAGAAAGATTCTGTAAAGCTTAAATTAAAAAATAAGCCGATTGTGGTCATAGCAGATGAAACTTCGGATAGGCAAGGAAGGTGTGTTTTTGCTATCCTTTTTAGAACTATCGACTACAAGGTAACTCAGGAATGTTTTTTAGCAAGTGTTAACTTTCTTGATAGTGCTAATGCATCAACATGCTCTCAATCAATTATCGATACTTTGAAAGACTATGAGATTAATTATTCCCAGGAAAAGGCCTGGTATCAGATTCCGCACGATATATGTCTGTTTGTTTCGACCTTTTGAAAATTTTAATTGGAGAACATATTCTTCATTACCAGTGCTGGGTTCATAAAGTTAATCTTGTTGGTGATGTTTTTGTCAGCGAATTTAAGGAAATAAATATGGTTGTAGCAAAAGTTAAGTCAGCTTTCCTTCTGTCAAGGAAAATGAAAAGTTCTTTCTTGAAATACTTGAATGAACACGTGCTTCATCTCCCAGCAAAACTTTATCCAACACCTATTGTCACCAGATGGAACTCTTGGTTCAGAGCAGTTTTATATATTAATGATTATTTGGATTACATACTTGACTTTTTTGATGAACTGGAGAATCCAAATTCTAGTGTTCTATTTTTGAAAGAATGTTACGTTGATACAACTTTTAAGCGAAAACTAAAAATTCAAATAACTTTTATCTCTGAGTTCTGCCCCAAAATAATGAAATTGATTGATGAGTTAGAAGGAACAAGTTATCCAATTGCCCACCTTTTATGGAACAAATTAGAGGATTTAAAATCATCGCTTGAATGGCAACGTCAAGGTTATTTTGATGAAAAGACGTCACTATGTCTTAAGGACTATGAAGGGATTGATGACACAATGAAAACTATCTTGAAATCAGCAAGCGACAAAAGTTTCAGTAAACTTTTTCTTCACATGAAATAAAATAAGACGAACGAGGCTTTCTTTCACATTGGCCAATTGTTTTGCCCATCTGTGGCTGCAAGTTCAACCACATTAAATATAAACGTATTGCTGGAAAGCTTTTCGAAAATTCCTTTTTTCCAAGGACTTCCTTAAAATAAGCTAATTGATGTGTATGCGCACTTTCATAGGTTAATTCTTCGGTCTATTAATATAAATGAAAACCCCAATGTAAAGGACAATGTCAAATGTAACTTTCCGTCCTTTGCTGAAGCAGCATTACAGAGTGTTTGGAGTCCAACCAACAGCGTGGACGCTGAACGCTTCTTGAGCATATACAATGTCGTCGTAACGGACCGAAGAACGACGCTTAAGGAGTCGAATGTTAAAATTTCTACAATGTTATCTTTTAATTAATTAAAATTGTTTAATGTTAAGACTTGTATTTGGAAATTTTGTATTTTGTTAAACTTTACTTTCATATTTAGTAATAAAATTACTAAACAAGTATTTTTGTTTAATAAATACCTAATTTACCCAAATTTTATAATTTCGAAAGTATAAATGCGAAATTTATGAGAAATTTTAAAATTTTGAAAAAATAAATGCGAAATTGGTGATTTTTTTTTGCGAATTTTCCGTACCTCTAATCATAATTTATATGTTAAAAATAAAAAGCCAATCAATTTAATACAGATTTTCATAAATTAATATTAAAATGAATACAACTATTTCATAAAATAACACTATGATCGCTGTTGTCATGTTATAATTATTAATTAATTCCGCAGCTTTTTACTTGCAACACTATCTATAAAATTATAGCATGGAAGGCATTCGCAGGTACGCGAGAAAGTAAAGACACTGTCTGAAGATTATGTTGTACCAATAAATTATTATATTGATGTTGAGAGGTTATAAAATGATATTTATAAAAGAACTGGTACAGTTTTATAATTGACACGGTTTGGAGGTTGTTATTACATTTACAATATGCACAATGTACATTTATCAGAACATATAATAAATAAAAAGTACAGTACATAAAAAATACAATCGGGACGGGACGTATGTTCAAGGGTCATGATCACTGGAGGCTGCAGCCAACAGAAATGCCTTCCTCGTATTGTTTTACAGATATGTTTAAAATGTTGCAAGTTGAAACAGAAATCAACGTTGAGGGCCATCCATCCATGCAAAAACGTGGTGCCGTTGTATATTTAAAATGTTTAGCCACAGCGCCATCCATCGGTAAGGCCGAATTATTATAATTCCACTAATTTTAATTGCACATTGAAATAATTCCATCAGTAATATTACAGGCTCCCTCTGAAATAAGTTGTATAATAATTCAACCGAGTGTACAAAGTGACCACGTCACGAACTCATCTAAACATTGACTTATAAGGAATCGATTAAATTAAAATAAATTAAAAGTTAAAATATTTTTTATAACTCGTCGCAGTAGCACGAATTGATATAAATAGAATTCAATGTTCCTAAATGGAGTGATATTCTTATTTTTAATGAGGTTTTAAATAAATATGGTTGTCTATACTAATTATCATTTTTTGTAATTAATAAATTTATGGTTTTATTACTTATTTGTAAACATTATTGCGAATATTATTTTTAAATGTGTAATAAATTTTATTACACGTTTATGTAACAAGTTAATGGCAACACCCCAATAAATTCGTGACGCTACTCTACTAGGACGCTTACGATTCCAATCAAAATGGCAATGGCTTTTAAGATTTTACGTTTATTTCTAATGTAGCATTTGTCATAGTTTTGTGGATAGTTGATTTGTTAATATGTGGAAGGTTAGTTTGTTGTACGTATAATGCATCATCTTGGTCATCATCAACCGTCCGCGGCGTGTACTTTATACCGCGGCGTAAGTTGTTCGCATCTCGGAGGTTTGTTGGAGTCGTACATAATTCATTTTTGTTTTCGGTTGGGTTTATTTCGTGTTTGATTGTTAATTTCAAGGAGTTATGATGGGGGCACAATGTTGTCCAATCAAAACTGTTGGTTAGGTTCCGTTGTATTTAGCTCGCGGATACCACATCCACGATTGTGGTTGTCAAAGAAACTAGCGGCGCAAACTTCAATTACAAGGTTTCGTTGGTCTGGATACTTTCATAGCGAAAGGATTGTCTCGTAAAGCAAGTGGTCGTTTTGTTGTTGTCGATTGGAAGTTTAGCGTTTAAGGTTGGCTACTAATAGGATTTTTCATCATTAATTCGAATATGGTTATAATTATGGCCTGGAAAGAAGTTATTTTTCAAAACGGGTTTGCATAAGCTTTAAGTTGTACAAAGTGATTGGTTCTGTGAAAATTTTAGGTGCTTTGGTAAAAATCTGAAAGAAATTGTTTTTTTTTTATAGTTGATGTATTTTAATTTTGGTTGATGGTGCAGCTCTGGGGAATGTGAAGGGGTGTGAATGTCACATTGCAATTGCTGAGGGTGGGGAAAAATGGTTTAATTTTGGAATTGTCTAAAACTCTTTAAGTAGTTGATAGTAAGGACAATTTAGTTGGCAACTGTCTAGTGGAGTGTTGATCATGGTTTTAAAACATCTGATTATATATTATATATATGTAACATTATTAGTTTGTGAGGAGAAAAAGGCTATATTGATAAGAAAATGAAGTTTTAATTTGAAAATACTCATTGTTTGAATGTCTCCATATTCGCTCCATAACATTTGTTCAGGCAATATTTGATGTTTATTTTTGTGGTTTGCATTTTTTATTTGTGGCTTTGAAAGCATATTCGCATGCATATTGTACTATTACTATGACAATTTTTTTCTTAAGGTGCCTCTCTGACCACTATTATTATGTAGGCTTAATATTGCTGTGTATTTAAATTAAATACATGTTTAGTTATACACACCTGTACCTGCTGCAGACTAAGATGCAGATTACACTGGCTTATATTTAGCTGATGTTTATATATATATATGTATGCAAAGTGAGGTAATGTGTTTGTTAGAGAATCAATCTGGATTCAGTCCAGTGATAAGTGATGCACATCCTCTCTCATTCCATAAGGTTCAATGAAAGGAGTTGATATTTTGCATTAAATATTTAACCATATCGAGTGGTCCTCGCATATTGTGATGAATTTATACATTTTGTTATGTATGGTCAATATATATATATAATAGAAAATAATATGATTGAAGTGGGTAGAATGAATATCGTTATGACTTTTGCATTTCCGCTTGTACCCGGCTACCTAGCTGATCATATCTTTTTTTTTTTTTTTTAAGCGTTCACCTCTGCGTATGGTGGGTCAGGGCCAATATACACAAATCACTTAACATCTACTTTATTACATTTTCATCTTTCATTCGCTCTTATCTTACTTTCAGTACTTATCTTTCTTACCATTACTTATCTTTCTTACTCCATTCCAATTCCTTTCGTGCATCCTCTCTGATTGAAGTGGAGACTGCCTCTTCCTTATATTTCTGGAGGGGGGAGGGCCTGGAACAAACATTCCCTGTAGCATTGTTTCCCAGGCTGTTCTTCTTTCTTCATCTTTTCTTATTATTAACCCAGATAAGCCTGAAACTAAAATTTTCTGAAAATTTTGAAAAAAGTTGACATTATTTAGTTTATTAGATCTTATGCAACATAAAAAAAATTATGAAAAAAAATTAAGTGTAAGGCTTTCAGGAAAACAGCCGTCCTATATGTAGGACAGTAGGATAATAAGAGGAAATAAAAGACCATTTATGACAAAACAGAATGTAATCAAAAAGTGTAGTTTATTAGATAACTATTGATTATATTACCCATTGTTATATGTAATTTACTAGATTAACACTATTTATGAATGATATGTTTCAAAACACTTGACACACACTCCAACATCACATTTCTTGCAACGTGTCAAACATTTTTTGTGACATTGACGACAGTGTGTTTGCTTCGATTGAGGAATAACCAGATGATTCATTTGGTCTTTACGACTATCAGCATGTTCATGATGGGAGGGTCGGCTAGGCCCTCTTTTGGCATTTTTTCTGTTTGATTCAATCAAAGCAATTGCTACCCTTCTGCGAAAGCCAAGATGATCCAGTTTTCCATGATTTATTTTATATAACTGCTATGCATTATGTTCGGCAAGATCAATCATGTGTGTGAGCAACGGCATGTACCATTTCTTACCTCGTATACCAATTCGGTAATGTGAAATATTTTCATCAGACCGATCCACTCCTCCCATATATTTGTTATAGATGGACACCATATGTGGTTCTTCTATGACAATGTTTCTCTTTTCACTTTGTGAGAAGCGTTTGGCAGATTGTTTAGGATTTATTCCTACAGCATTAGAAGCAATACTGAATATATTATTGTCATGCCATTTAGCAATAATGAACGTGTTGTCATGTGTCGTTCTGTAATCGACAGCACCACGTTCCTTTTTTTTCAGTAACTTCGATGTAATCAGAGGACAACTAGATGTCCTGTTTTCTCGAACTGTCCCAGTGCAACGAAGGCCTTTCTTTGTTATCTCTTCCAGCAAGGGCGTCCCAGTAAAAAAATTATCAAAAACTACGTGGTAAGGAAGGTCGAAGCCACGTGAAATCAGCACATCGCAAAAAGTGAGAACAACGCTTGCACCCAGCCCCAATTCTTTATATATTGGATTGCACATAGTTGTAGCACCTTGGTATGGTTCCATCCATAAAACATACTCTAACCGTGTAGCACCAACCCAAGCTTTGAACCCGTACCTAATAGGTTTACCTTTTATGTGCTGTTTGCAGCCATGTCTACCATAGTAGGGGATCATGGCCTCATCTACACTGTAATGCTCTTCAAGAGGAGAAAACTCTAAGAACTTTTTATTTAGAAGTGTAACTAGGGGGCGTACTTTTGTGTATTTGTCTTGCAAATCCAGATTATCATTGACATGAAGGTGGCGAAAAATAAAGTCAAATCTATCCCTAGTCATAGCCGAGCTGATCAATTCATTCTTTGTATCAGGGGAGTTTTCCCAATACATTCTTCTACGGGGGAGCCATGAATAACCACTAACCAACAATATGCCGATGAAACATTTCATATCTTCAGTGGTTATGTCTCCAGGCAAATTCTTTTTGACAGCATATTTATTGCTCTCTGACACCAACAACGAAATAACATCTTCATCTAAGAAGTTTTCAAACCACTCAATTGGGCGCTTATCTTGGCAAGCGCCTTGAACATCTGGCCAATTCACGGGATTTTTTGCCAAGTCCCGTTTTCTTCATGCGTAGGTACGCCTACGTTTAGTTCGACCTGTAGAATCAGAAGGTTCTTCTTCTGTATCACTCACCATAATCTGCCCTTGAATCATTACTTCAGCCGGTTGAAGCAGAATGTTTCGTGGCAAATTATTCAAAGTTACATTATCTTCTTCACCCGAATCTTCGTCAGTGAGACAGTCAGGATCAACAGGAGGAGGTAGAATACATATCAGTCGTTCTCTATAATCTTCTTCATTATCAGAAACATTTTCTAAAGCATCTAAAATTTCATGCGCAGCTAACGGTCTGTAAAGAAAAAGTTGTATTATTGTACTAAAATCACGGATATTATCCTACTGTCCTATATATAGTACGCTAGTATTTGTAACAAGTTATACGTAATTTATTTATATTATTTTGCTAGAATATTTATTTAGTACAAAAGTTAAGGTTATCAACTAGATATTAACACAGAAAAAAACAACTCACGAGTAAAATATAACTTTTTATACATACCTGTCATTTGCCATGTCTGCAACGCACTTTTATTACACACTTATAAGGTAAAATATAAGGTAAAAACTGTTAAAATAACTGTCTTTTTATTTTTTCTAATAAAGCTGACACGTTTCTTACTGCAAATCATAAGACTAAATAATCTTAGATAAAGAGGGTATTCTGATATTTTTTTTTATTTCTACTGTCCTAAATATAGGACAGTAGGCTTATCTGGGTTAATTACCTATCACATATTTATATTTTTCATTTATTTATTTATTTTTACATTCCAACAATTTGATTTAGTTTAATTCTTATTCACTATACACCGTTTCCTTGACAACTTTACTAATTACTCCCCTACTGTACTCCAGAAATATGGAGCGACTTCGGTCTTCACTCATCAGAGAGGCGATGACTCCAGCTTCTATCTTCTTGCCGATCTCCACTTCACAGTCATTCCTTTGCTGATCATATCTTACAGAAACATTATTTCAGTGAACATAACGGATTTTGGACTGTTTTTAATTTGAGGCTATAAGTTGTAACAGAAGCGATGGCGTTATTATGACATGGTCTGCGTGGTCAGTCCAGTAAGTTGACAATTTGTTATTTGTGAATGAGAGTTTATAACATTGTATTAATTTTATAGTTAAGTTACATTTGGGAGTATTTGTATGATTATATACTTTATAATTGTAAAAATATGTGGAGATTTGGTATTTGGAAAAATAAGTGGTGCTGTGCAGTAAAATACCAATTTTGTTTCGGTCATTCAAAACTAAAGCAAATGGTATAGGTTTTATTATATTACTAGCAAACCCGGCGAACTCCGTTTCGCCACCAGATGGCTTCGTTTAATGTAACATTTCGTTTGGTGATTAAAAGACGAAGAAAAATTTTTTTTTGTTTTATATTTGAAAAGGAAAAATTTTATTTCATTTCACAACAGTAATGAATTCATTTCGATTACAAAAATGAAGTGTTATTTAGTTGAACTTCTCTAAGTAAATGAAAGTGAATCCAAAGTGAATACTGAATCGAAGCGTTATACGTGTCCGCAAGTTATCCGTTTCATTGAAGTGCTCTTTGGTAAACCACATTTTTTGTTTTTTGGTCTCACGTTAACCCTTAAATGCATGATTTTATGCATGATTTTATTTTTAGACCGAGAAAAAATATATTTTGGAGCCATGAATATGCTGATTTAGGGAAAAATAATAAAAAAAATAGTTTTTTTTATTTTCATAGCTATTTTTATTAAAAACCATTTGTTGCAGAACTACAACACTATGCACTCACTAGACAATAACTACATATGAAAATTTTTAAAACAATTTTTGGTTGTGGTAAGACAAAGAGCTACTCCACACTTCTCACACCTGTTTTGCGTGTATCCCTTGCATCCAGGCATTTTGCATCTGCTGCGAACACAATTACCAGGCCAGTGACCAACATTATCAGTCCTTATGTCCTTAGGAGGAATATGTTGAGCTGGTCCTCTCCTTTTTTTTGCTTGTATTTCCATTTCAACACTGTTGCTGGTACTTGGCCTTCCTCTTTTGTTGCAGAGTTCAAATGAGTTATTTACTTTGGCTAATACCTCGGCTAGTTCCAGTCTATAGTTACATAGGTTTAGAACTGATGAATTGGCTTCAGTTGTTTTTAAATTTTTATAAACAAGCCAAGAATTTATTACCGTCATGTCCAATAAGTGGTAAAAGATACGAAGATACCACTTTCGGCTTCTCATTGCAATTCGGTACCTCCCAATAAAGCTATCCATTAGGTCCACTCCGCCCATATGGGCATTATATTCCTTTATTATATGTGGGCATGAAATTTTAATTCTAGTTTTATTTGCCTTGTCAAATCTTTCTACTTGGCCCACAGGTTCAGCTCCAACATATGAAGATAGAAAAGCTACAACTTTATTGTCCTTTCAAGTAACTGCTGTCAAATCAATACCGTCAAATTCAGTCATCTGCTCTTCATAAGTTCCACGAGGAACAGATTTCTTCATCATTGTTTTTTTGTCCGGCAGTTTGCAGTTCACTAGCCTGTTAGATTGCACAGTACCTAGGCTATAGATTCCTTGTTTGGCAAGATAGGTAACTAAAGGTACAGAGGTGTAAAAATTATCAAAATAAATTATATGATTTATATGACTTGGGACACCTCTAGCAAGCCGGACTACAACATTTCCCACTGGCCCAAAATCTGGTTCATCTGGAAGCCGTTCATTCTCTTGGCCAGTATATATTTCAAATTTATGAGCATAACCTTTCACGCTGCACATCACATATAATTTAAACCCCCACTTATGGGGCTTATTAGGTAAATACTGCTTCATGAAGTGTGCCACTTTTGTGGCACACATCTGTTCATCAATTGAGAGTTTTTGTTCCATAGGAACTAAAGCAAATTTCTCATTTAGATGGCTAATTAAAGGGCTTATCTTATGGAGCCTATCATGTTGTGGGTGTTTCTTGGGTAAATGTTTCTCGTTATTGTTGAAATGTAGAAATCTACGAATAGTCTCAAATCGGTTGACAGTCATTATGTCCTTGATTGGTTGAAAACCTACAGTATTTGACCAGTATAGCCGTACATTGGGATATTTTATAACAGACATGTATATCAGTATCGCCATAAACTTTCTTAGCTCAGTTTCAGATAAATTTAATGGTTTAGTCACATTTTTTTGAACGGAATACAAATTAGACTCTTCCACAATCCTTTGAACTATTTCTGATGTAATAAAATGTGAAAAAATACTATAGGGAGTACCAGTAGTAGCCTCATCCTTCAGTTCAGGTGGGTATGTAGTGTCTCCATGAAAAGCTGTCTGGTCAGAATTCAAAACAATTTTTTTTACCTTCCATACGAGTCCTCTCATAGTTGCTCGGCGACTAGCTTGACTTGTTGAGGGGAATGGAATCTGTGGCACTTGATCATTTGCTGTAGCTTCATTTATCAATGGCGGGTCTCCTGCCATGAATGGATCATTATCGGGGTCATCATTTTCCTCTTCTAATGGACTCTCAAGATCGTGAAGCAAATCGTCTCTATTTTCATAAAAATTCTCATTACCTTCTGTATCCGAGTCCTCAAGATCATCTTCCGAAATCTCTCCATCATTTATTAGAGCTAAATACTCTTCTATTTGCTTTTGATTCAAGTATGGCATCTGAAAACCAATAAAAGTGATAGTTAGTAACTAAACAGGGACATTTTCTAGTAAATGCATATTGTTGCAGATTTACAACAACAAAATAAACAAAATTTCCGAACACACCAAAAGTTTTTTTTATAACTTATAAATTGTACTGAAAAGAAGATGAATTATTACGTAAAATAACTAATTTTGTTTGAACGTACCTTCGAAAACCAAATAATTACACTGCAAAGCAAATACACAATTTTCATCCGCTCCAAAATTACGATCGGCTTTGATTTGTCAAAATCAATTTAAATTTGACAGTCGTGAAGAAAAAAAGTGTGTTGCCACTCGATTAAATATATCACCATGATAGTAATAATCCTGCAACAGCATGCATTGAACTCATACTAATAATTTTATGGTCGTTTGAATGGTATGTTGCAGTTTTACTACTTTATGCATTTAAGGGTTAACACAAACAAAGCGGATGGTTTCCCAACTCGTGAACACGCAACGCATAACTGCTAATGTAAAAAACAATGATTTTCTAAATTTATCCCGCAAACACTAAGTGATTGGCCTTGCGACTTGTTAATTGTCATTGCGAACGCAAGGCGAACTGGAAATTGCAACCGTTTGAAGTCAAACGGAAGATCAGTCGGAATCATTGGTATTCGAGGAATGCATACATTTTCACCTGCGTACTTTCCGTTAATAATGGTTGCCTCAATCAAATTCGGCATAAGTCTTTTTACCGAAAGTCGAGTACCGTTGCAGTCGCGGTGGATTCAAATTATGCAATATCATAATAACTGTACCAACTTTGGGTTGGTTGCAAGTTATGTGGTGGAAATCCTGGTAACTCCAGAGAGTTCAAAAACTCCGTTGGATAATTTATTACATCATCGGGATTTGTTATGGAATCAACGGATTTGTATGTCACCAAATCGCCAGCAATTTTTGATTGAGTTTTTAAAAAAAGGATTTAAGAATTTTCAACACTTTATTGACATACACTTAGATATAGCACAATTAAATAGGGATTTAGTACGATTATGTAAGAGCGGGTTCTCTGGATGATGGTTGGTACCGGACTGACTTGCCCCCGCGGACACTATGCTAGGCCCAGGTTTAGTAGGGCTTTGTCAGCATTTCCATCGGCATAAACCCCTTTTAGTTATGTATATAACTGAACGCAGTACATGTCTGCAGTCCGGAGCACGTGTGTACGTAGGAGCGCGAGTATGCGTCTGCGCCGCTCGCTCGCCCACACAGCCGTCGATACACGAACAGTTCCTTATTACTGTCCTTAGGGCGTCTCGCGAACACCCAACTGTTGGCCTTTAACTTTGTCATTTATTATAATGAATCTTTTTCAAATTTAACTTCTTTATATATTTTCGTATTTTAGACAATAACGTTTGTTTAAAACATTTTTAATAATTTTTGTTTAGTTTTATATTTTATTTTTTATAGAATCATTAATTTATTTTTATAAATTAATGTATTTCGTTACACCATGATGAAATATCTTCGCATAAAAATGGTGGACCTGACCACCACTTATCTAACGTGAGAATGACGGTAATACCCACTCCGCGAGATATGTAATCGGCAGGGTTATCGCTTGTACTAACATGCCTCCGTTCACAATTGACAGTTTTATCCAGAATGTCTACTACTCTATTACGGACAAATGGCTGTAATTTACAAGGCAACGTTCGTAACCATCCCAAAACAATAGTAGAATCTATCCAGAATACAGTGCGAACAATGTGTACTCTCAATGATGTAATGGTCTTTTCTTAGAGACGACTTCCTATTAGTGCCCCACATAATTCAAGTCGTGGTACGGTAGTTGAGTTGAGCTACTTGACTCTTTGCCAACAGTAAACGCGATAACACCTCACTTTTATCACTGACACTACGCACATACAAGCATAAGCATCCGCCATACCCAACGCCAACGCTCGGATGCATCAGAAAATATATGGAATTCAATAAAGTTTGTTGAATCACAAATAACACGACGCGGGATGTAAATGCTGTTTAACAAAGGTAAATTAACAATTATCTAAGACCATAATTTATTAATCTCAGGTGTCATCGGCTCATTCCAGGATAGCTTATTCATCCACAATCTCTGGAGAAATATTTTCATGACGACGACACCAGGAGCTAGTAAACCAAGTGGATGAAAAATCTGTGCGATTACAGAAAGCATATCACGCTTTGTGTTTCCACAGTTGCCCAAACCTCTGATTGGAAAACACAGCTGATCAACTATTGGTAACCAGCCTAATCCTAATGTTTTACAAGGCTCTGAAGCGCCGATATTTAAGTCTAGTGACGACTAGAAAGATTCAGGCTGAGGAAGTATTTGAGGTTCGTTAGAGTTACACTTTTTTAAATTTATTTCAGCCAAAGCTATCATGGAAGTAACCTCTTCACCCAAATTAATAACTTCACTCAAGTCATCTCCACCAGTTAACATGTCGTCAATATAGAAATCATGAAAAATGGCATCGGTAATTTTCTTGTTTGGAGTTTCTAGTCCTAGCTGCTTCAAGCATCTTTTCGAAAGATAAGGGGCGGCGCCAGCTGTCCCGTAGTGACGGCATCAAGTTGGTAAGCTTGAAGCGAAGCGGTTCTGAAGGGTTACAACGCCAGATAATTTGTTGTAAATGTCGAGCAATTTGTAATATATTTTGCCAAACTCACTGCGTTCCGATAATTGAGATTCCGATTCATCTACGATACATTCTAGCGATAACTGTACCTCTGCAAAACGATCAAACATTTTTTTCCATTCGAGTGATACGTAGCTGCAATTGGTCAACTTCGGAAGTGCTCAAAGCGGATACATCCAATTCGTTTATATAGTTGGCGAAAATAGCGAGTTGTCCCTTATAGGTTGCACGTTGTCTAACAAGCTTGATTTCTTGAGTCATTTTGGATGGCTGGTATGTACTCAACCTGAAATTGATTTAACAGCTAAGTTACAACAGATGTCTTAAATATTTATTTAGTATGTTTCTATATATGTATTTACACAAAATACATATATATATATACACACATATATATATACATATACATATAACTGAACGGAGTGGAACTCCTCTTCGAATAATTAATATATTTGGAATTAATTATTTTTGTAATTAATCCGGCCGAAGTGACCAATGTTAACGCTGATAATCAGGTCTCAGTGCAAAGACTTGATCTCGGAAAGGATAAATCAAACCACCACACAGTTCAATGTAAAGATTAGTAATAAAAATAAAAAAGACACACGGTATGACATTAACAGCGTTAGTGACAGAGCCGAGTTCATTGAGTGGCAATTTGCTGCGTTGAAATATTAGACGCTTATTGATCGTTGTCTTAAAACTATTCTGAACACTTTTTGATGGCATTCCTCAACTTGGGAATTAAAGCTGCATAATATTGGCGTGTAATAGTGGTTCCACGCTCCAGGTAATCAATCAACGACCAACCTACTGACTCCCAAAATATTGAGGCCATAACATTGCCAGCCGATGCCACGGCACGAAACTTCCTCGGGGTCGGTGATGATGGCCGTTTCCATTGCGAAGATGTGTTGTGTTTGTCTCAGAATCAAAATGATGGAGCCATGTTTCGTCCATTGTTACGAAACGAGACAAAAAGTTTTCAGAATCTTCTTATAACTTGTCCGACAATGTCTTCAAAATGTCAAGTCGAGTTTGTTTCTGACTGTGTCGGTTAACATTCTCGGCAGCTATCTTGCGGAGATTTTTCTCATATTCAAAGATTGTTTCAATATGTATTGAATACTTCCATATGAAATGCTCGTTTCTTGAATTACGAGTAACTATCGGATGGTAACTCTTCGATCGCTCAATACCATTTTCTCGACTTTCGCAACATTTTCCTCGGTGACTGACGTCGATGGACGTGGTGACGGCCGCAACGATGTTCGTCTTCCGTGCTCGTTCTTCCCACTCGAAATTGAGAAGCCCACCTTGCGGCAGTGGAATACGGCGGAGAAGACTCCTAATGTCGCCTCCAGATCGCAATGAATGTCTTGCGTCGTTAACTTTTTTAAACAGAGGTATTTAATAACGGCTCACATTTCGATTTTCTCCATTTCCGAGAAATGAGTACATTCAGAAAAAAACAAAAGAGAATCGAAGATTTTTTTCTTTATTAATATTACAAATATGTATCTGAGCTATGTCACTATTTATTATTTTCCTTACCAAGGACTATATATGTCGTTCTCACTACTTTTTGATCCCTCCTCGTATAAGATGTCCCGTGGCAGATTTAAGATTTGAAATTCGAATATTTTTTAATGGTTGCGCGGGGGCCCGGGGACCGGGGAGGGGTTACAGTTCGGCGCGGCATTTGTGTCGATTGGTCAGTCACGAGGTCGCAGTGGACTGGCGCGCACCGCGCTTCGCGTGCTTGTTGGTGTTCCAATCGCGGGTCTTGTCATCTTGGCGGCCAATAGCGACAGTTTTGTTTATTGAAAAAGCCATTCAAATGGGAATGAGCTTCATCACTAAACCAAATGGTGTTAACAGTTCGGAATCGGCTTAACATGTTGTCACAGAACTGTTTGCGTTCTTAACACCATGTGCGATGAAACTTTGCGAGGATAGCGCGTGCTATTGCACCCCGGCCGAGGTGGAGGACGTACACCATGTACTGTGGGAGTGCCCATTGTTTGAAAAGGTAAGGCGCGAGATGATGGATGGGATGCAGCGATCGAGCATAGGTCCAGTTTATTACCCGGACTTGGTGAGTTCGCGGGTGAACTTCAGACGGCTGAGAGCGAGTTGGAGCGAAACCAGACCAGTCACAAATCTACGCAACCATAGAGTTGGTACTGCGACGGTGGAGCGTCGACGAAGCTGTGTTCGTGATGTTTGCGCGCCCCGGAGGGGAGAGGACGCAAGGGACAATCGGTAAAGAGAGAAAAAACAATTTGTAGGGGTCTTGAACCCCGACGATTCGGCTCATATAACCGGATGGTTGGAGGGGACATGGGAGGTGCCCCAACATGTATGTCGTTGAACGATATTTGAGATGTAGTTTTGGCAGAGGCGTCAAAGACTACACGAAGTTTCGTGGTATCACTTGACTCCCTAATGACTGCATAGTGCGAGAGGTAGCAGTCGAATGGTGTCTTAGGAATCTCAGTAATGTGCCCTAAGCGTTCATATTCATGAATGAAGTTTCGATAAAACTCTTGGACTTCAGGTTTTTTCTTTAGGTTTCGCTCCAGTTGTAGGAATCTTTTATGATCTATGTTGTATGATTCGCCCAAGATTTCTGTGGGTTCTTTAACCCTTAACTTGGCAGAATTTTATTTTTTCGAATATAAAAATAATATTCATAGCACTTAACTTTAATGACCCAAGGGGTCTAGAAAAAAAATTAAATAAAATATTCAAACTACCCCTTTAAAAAAACCACCCGTATCTTGTGGGATACATTGCAAAGGGCATTGATAAATATATTACGCTATCAATGTATCTCTACAGATACATTGCCAAATTATCTATGACTTGATTATATAATAATTTATATGAAAATAAATATAAAAAACACGTTAATAATCAGTAGTTTGTACTATTTATTTAATAAAAAAAATTGAACTTCAATGAAAAAATACAAAATCAGATTAATTTTAGACATTCATATTATGGAAATTGAAAACACAGTTCCTATCCGGTAAAAGACAGCCTCATACCACATTTGATGCACATAACAGTAGTCTGACCTTTGATACATAGTTAGCATCGTCCTTTGGACCCAAAAGTAGGGAAATGATTGTATCCATCATATTTAACGTCCGCAGTTGGCCTTACGGTACAGGGTGTTTTTATAATCTTTTTTGGTGCTGGTGGTACAGAATCATAGTTTTTGAATGGCTGCTGTCTCCCAGAATATAAGAGCCCTTGTATAATATGATGTCGAAACTTCTTTAAACTCAGTCGTTTTATGTTATTCACGCCAATATGTTTGCGATAGAAAATCCAGCTATTGTTCACGCACATATCTAACATTTGAGAAAATATCGGTAAGTACCATCGGTGGCTTTTCATCTCCGTTCTGTACAAAGCCACTAACATAACTGCAAGGTCGACTCCTCACATATGTGCGTTGTAGTGCTTTATTATATTGGGACAGGGGACAGCAGCTCTCTGTTTTAAATCCTTATTGTAACGTTGTATAACTCCAACAGGAGTATCAGAAACATAACTGCTTGCCACAGTAACCACTTTGTTGTCACGCCATTTGACAATACAGACTTTGTTTGTATTGCATACTACTCGTGAATAAGATCCGCGGCCTTTTTTTTTGAGGGCTTTATCAGGTATAAGCTTTTGTTCTGCACCACGTAGTGTATTTGACCTTATGGTGCCTAAGGTGAATATACCCATATTATATCGGAGCATATGTATTAGCTCTAGACTGGTGAAAAAATTGTCAAAGTACACAACTGAACATGCTGAATCAGGAATAGTTTTACATAGTGAGAAGACGACTTTTGCCCCAAAGCCCAAACTCATTTCTTCTGGTGAAAATAGGTGGTATCTGAAAGTGTCTTCACCTCCATATACGAGAAAATCATAAATGAAGCCCGAAACGCCAGCTCTAACAAATATTTTGTAGCCCCATTTGCGAGGCTTGCTCTTTATGTATTGTTTTCGATTACCGGTTTTTTTGCCCTTATATGGCACCATCATTTCATCAATGCTGAACCTCGTTTCATGAGGAACTCTCAAAAAGTTGGCACGTACTTTTTCAATGAGTGGCCTAACTTTAAAATACCGATCACCGTCATCAAGCAGATTGTCGTTGAAGTGGATGTACCGTCGTATCTGTTGAAATTTTTTGAGTGTCATTACATCAGCTATTTGTGAAAATCTGAATTCCTGACACCAATAGTCAGTGTAGGCCGGCATATTCACGATTCCCATTATCAAATTTATTGCAATAAAATCTTTAATGGTCTTGTATTGAAAAATTAAGAGAACGACCAATTGTTTGAGTTGAGTATAAATTGCTTTGCTCTGTAATAATGTTAAGGATGCCATCATCAAAGAAGTATTGAAAATATTCTAGTGGTGTTTTTATGGTATCTGAAGGTAACTGTTTATCGTGTATTTCGGCGTTATGTTCAAATTTCTTGTTATTCAAATGGAATTTCAGTTGCTTTCTTTGTATAGGTGCAAGGCGCCTTACAGCTAGCCGTGGCTGTTTTAAGCGTGTATTTATATTTGACGGCGATGATGAGGCTGCTACTATTGGTGGCGATGACTCTGGTGTTTCATTGATACTGTAGGGCAGGAAGTGAGGTTGTTTTCATCGTCAGAAAGTATGTGAAGATTTTCAAGAGAAGAAGGAAGCGAAGGAGCAGATGAAGATTCAGTACTATCGCGTTTTTGAAGATTAAAATTCTCGACTTCACTACTAGAATTCGAACTTTCTTCATCATTTGATGACTGACTGTGTTTTGGCACCAATGTGAGTATTTTGCTAGCTCTTGAAAGCATATGGACCTACAATTAATATATAAAATAAGCTATGCATAGCCATATGAACAGTTATTCAGCTTGGCAGTGTGCACATACAGATACATGTCGATTTTGTAAAAGTTGTTAGTAAAGCTGGCAGTGTGTACCATGAGATACATATCAAATATATATAGAATTGTTAGTTTCTTGGCAATGTGCACGAGGAGATACATTCATTAAAAAAGTCACATGAAGCATCAACCAGACAATTAAAGAATGTCCAAAGTAATTATTTTAGTGCTAAATATATCTATAATTAATAACTTAACACATCCACTCATTCAATACATAAAAACAAGAAAAAATTCATAACTTTTCTTACCTTTTTGCGAGGCAACATGTCGGAACTTGAACTAAAGTGAAGTTTGACAGCTCATCAGTCTTACCAACACAAAAAACTTAAGTTGCGTTCCGAAATTAAGAAATGGCCTAAATATTCTTAAAAAAATTATCATGGTTTAGCTTAAAAATAATAACACTAGATTTTTATTAATTCTGGTGTATCTCTACAGATACACTAACAAGAAAAGGGTTAAGAGAAATTTGAACTAAAATTCTACCGTCATCTTCTCGATGAGTAGTTTGGGTGAATAATCTTTCACAATGATTGTGTTGTGTGTGGTTACTGTTTAATGGAATTTCTTCCAGTTCCCAGAACTTGGCTAATTGTTTGCTAATATCCCGTGAAAAGTGACTACTTAATTTTGAATTATTATTGTTGTAATATTTCCCCCCCGTGGGACCAGCTACTATCCAGCCGAGGTGCGTTTCCTGTAGGACCGGTCGTTGCGGCCCTAAACTGATCCTACCTGTTCCGATTAGATCCCTGTATATGTCAGCGCCTAGTAGAGTATCGATCTCGGCTGGCTAATAAAACATTGGGTCGGCCAAATGGATTTTGTCAGGAATGCCCAGGTCCTTTGTATGTACAGTTGCATGAGGTAAGTTGTCTGTGATTTTATAGCCGCGCTAAATATGGTGTTACCCAGGCCGGAGAAGTTTCGATGATGATCCATTGTTCTGTGGGAACCTATTTTTCACTGGGCCCTGTCGCTGATAAACGACGATTGGCTGCTGCAGTCTAGCAACGCCCTCATCTTGACCGTTTTGCCCTTGTGCGTCACCTTGACCAACGCCGTAGACAGAAGAGTATCACGTTGACAGTTCCCAATCTCTCCACGACCCAGACGATACGGTCCAGGTATGGTTCGATGGGCTTATAAGGCTCCAAGTAGACAGATACCACCCCTATCTCTCAAGCCCCGTCCTCAGTCTGGCCACAACAATGTTGCCAGACGTGAAGTCTGGGCATTGGGTGATGTTGATGGTATCGTCGAATAGTACAATGGCGCCCTTTACGACCTCTTCGGCTCCTCGGCCGACACATTGCACTTTCCTTGTCCCCGGGTAGTGCCGCATCTCACCAATTGCGCCGATGTACGGCTCCTGGACCATTGTGAATGCCCACCCTCTCTTCGGCGCTTCGCGTATCAGCTCGGCCGTAGCGTGTCGAACCTTTGCAGGTTCGACTGCACAACGCGATACTGGTGGTGTCCAGCCCGGTAGGATTTCGGGTGCGTGTAATCGTCCTTATCGGGCTTCCTCAACACTACGATCGCTGCCTTCTTCCACTTCCTGGGGAAGTAGGCGAGAGCGAGACACCGATTGGAGAGCGCGAGAAACAGTGCGGCGTCCACTGCGATTGCCGCACGGCAGATGTCGGCGGTGAGTCCGTCGAGGCCAGGAGCCTTTTTCGCGTTAAAGGTCGACACGGACCATCGGAGCTCCTCCATCGTGAAGGGGGGTTCGCATGAATTTTCATGACCCTCTCCCTCGTTGACTTCATCGGACTTGGCTCTTACAGTACAGTGGTCCGCATTGTCTTCCCCGGGGTTATCCTCCGGGAAGAAGACCTCTGCAAGCATCCTGGCCGATCCCGCTGCGTCCAGCACTTTCCCTCCCTGGACGAGGGGGACGTCCTCACGCCTAGTCTCCGTGCGACGTATCACTCGGTAGACGTCGTCCCACATGGTCTCGCGCTCCTGCCGCTCGCAGAACCGCTTCCAACTAGCGGTCTGAGCACGTCTCACCTCGAGGCGGTAAGCTTCCTTCGCGTCGAAGTACTCGCGCAAGACCAACTCCTTACGGGCCGGCCGCGCGTTCGGGATCCGCCTCTTCTTCCTCAAGACGTCTGCTTTGAGGAGAGAGAGCTGTTCGGACCACCAGGGCAATTCTGTCCTTTTCCTTCCGGAGGCCTTCGGCAGGACCGAATCGCAGGTGTCCCCCACGGTTTCCACATACCGATCGACGATGCTGTCCAACGCCCCCTTATCGGTGACCTCGGTCACCTCGGCTGGCGTCAGACAGCGGTCTGAGAGCAGCTGGGCGAAAGTTCGTTTGAACTCGCCCCAGTCTGCCCTATGGGTAGTGTACTTCCGCGTGGAACACCTGATGTCCGTGCCGACGGACCTCACGAGATTCAACTCGAACAGGATCGCCCTGTGGTCCGACGAGGATAACCCGTCCGCGACTCGCCAGCCCTCCACTCGATCGAGCAGAGTGGTCGAGCAAGCAGTAACATCGACGCAACTGGAATAACGCTTTCCGCCCCGATAGGTGTCGAACGTAGGCTCAGACCCCCGGTTCAGCAGGTGGAGCTCCAGCTCATCGAGCGCAGCCGCAACATCGGTCCCCCTCTGGTCACCGGACTGGCTGCCCCACCAGGTGTTGTGGGCGTTCAGGTCTCCGCCTAGTACCACGTTGGCAGTGGTACTAGGCGGAGATGGTGGCCGTCGCCTTGTGCCGCGGCTGACGCACGCTCCTCGCGTTTATGCGAGCCTGGTACTTCGCCGCGCTTAGCGAAGTCGGTCCCGCCGGCCAAGTCCGTGCCTGCCTAAAGCGCTATGTGGAGAAACTAGGTAGCGGTACTATATTCAATTTATTTTTAGCCAAATTTAATTTTAAAATTTTTGTTAAAAAGTATTTCCAAAACCTAGTATTTTAGTACCGCCACCCAGTATCACTGGTAGACGCCACTGGTAATTTTACCAGTTTACCGGAGCCAAATACCAGTCACCCCCGCACAGCTGTTATCCCCCCAAACAAATTGTGCTCCACCGTATTTGTCTATTACTTTAAAATTTTTGGGTAACAGATATTATAACAGCCGTACCGAGTACGACTAGTATGGGAAAACCACGTTAACCGCACTTATTTGCGGCCCGTGGCCAACCTTGTTTTCCCCGTAACTTCCTTTAGGGGCGGGCTATCGCCCTCGGACAAACACAGGTGGATAGTGGATAAAATTTGGAGTTATCCCAGTTTTATTTGGGATTTTTTAATTGTATTTTTATGTTCCAAATAATTTTCCAAAGTTTAAATTTTGAATTTTGTAACTGTTTTTTCGATTTTTGTCCAAAATATATTCCGAAATTTTTAATTTGGTTTGTGAATTTAAAAGAAGGGGGAGTTTTTTATTATAATCAACTTGTTTTTGGACCCACCTGTGCTCCCTCGGTGTCCCCAGGGGTGTACCTTGGCCCCGGTGCGACGTCCCCCACTTAATTAATTTTATATGCGATTTCTCTGCATCAACCCCTCACTTTCTAGGTCTTGCCGGATTCCTGCTTCCACGCCGCGTCGAACAAGCCCAAGAAACCAGGGGGTCGTCGCTCTAGGTTGCGAGCTATCCAGGTCCAAATTCAGGGGTGGTTTATGAATATTCCTCCCCTAATACCTCGCCTCTCGGGGGTCGGATCACTGACCACGAGGTGTCAGCGAGCTCGTCTTGAGGTCCTCTTCCTGACGGTGCCAACCACTTCCTCGTGCATCCTCTGGATCCAGTACCTCGTGCCACGTGGTTTTTATTAAAACTTTTATTTCTCCGCAACCCCTATCCAGAAAAATCTGGTTTTTGGAGGGATTACGGAGATCTGTGGGAGGCACTTATTTCCGCCAAAAAAGACGGGGGTCGCCGATCTCGTTTGGACGGCGTTTACGGTCAACCGAAGTTAACCTCATTTTTGCACTTTTATTGTCAATATCTTTTTATTCACCGGTCCGATTTTCCCAATTATTTCACCACTGAACAGCACTAATTGAGGCGATTTCAACGGTATGTCACACTGTGTAATTCGGAATAACTTTTTGCAAAATCGAATTACGTAAATCGCGTAAGATTTTTACGTACGGAGCTCACTCTGTCAGCGTCCGTGCGTGTCCGCGGCTAGTACAAGACTGG